>JBBBVM010000014.1:156692-341692 GCA_037355625.1 Petunia x hybrida | reverse complement strand
GTGCTGCCAAAGAGATAAGCAATCAGATCATTTCCATGCGTGCAACAGGTGCATAGACTTCATCATAGTGAATGCCATGCCTTTGTTTGTACCCTTTAGCCACAAGTCTTGCCGTGTATCTCTCTATATCTCTATAAGCATTCTTCTTTGCCTTGTATACCCATTTCATTCCAATTGCTCGATGACCCTTGGGAAGAGTTGTTAACTCCCAAATATTGTTCTTCTCTATTGTTGATCTCCTCCTCCATGGCTTGTCTCCACCTTTTGTATGTAACAGCTTCATCAAAGTTCATTGGTTCACTATCAGCAACGAGACAATACAAAAAATCAAAATTAGTAATTTGATATGTATTATCGTAGAGTTCTGCAATAGTCTTCGTTCTTTCAAGTGCTTCATTTGAACTTCCTGGAAAGAAAGGAGATGCAACATTGGTTGGGGATGGAGGTGGAGTTGTGTCTTGTAAGGGTTCCTTGATCTCTTGTGCTTCTTCTTCATCATTTTCAAAGTCCTGAGATTCCCAATTCCATGTCGCTTCTTTATCAAATTCAACATCACGACTCACCACCACTTTGCCATTGCCATGGTTGTATAACTTGTAACCTTTTTAACTCGTGTCATAGCCAACAAACACATGCTTGGCACTTCGATCATCAAGTTTAGCTCTTCCTTGATGTGGCACATGAGCATAGGCTATGCTCCCAAAGATTCTCAAGTGTTTGACACTTGGCTTCCTTCCGCTCCATGCTTATTGAGGAGTTTGATCTCTAACATTTCTTGTTGGAGATCTGTTGCTCAAATAAACTACACAAAAAATAGTTTCGGCCAAAAATTCCTTGGGCATGCTTTCAGCTTTCATCATACACCTAGTCATATTAAGAATTGTTCTATTCTTTTTTTCAGCAACTCCATTTTGTTGTGAGGAGTAAGGTTTCGTTAGAGTGTGACGAATTCCATGAGATTGAAAAAAGTCATTAAATTCGTTTCAAGTGAATTCTCCTCCTCTATCGGACCTTAAAGAGTTTATTTCATGGCCATTTTCCTTTTCAACAAGTGATTTAAAATTCTTAAAAGCAACAAATGTTTCAAATTTTTGCTTCAAGAAATAAACCCAGGTTTTTCTACTAAAATCATCAATGAATAGTAGAAAGTATTTACTTTTACCGAAAGAAAGTAGGTTGATTGCTCCACACACATCGGTATGAGCAAGCCGGAGTGGCTTGGTTGCTCTTGACGTGGCCTCATTCGGAAAACTCTTCCTTGCATGTTTGCCAAGAAGACAAGCATCACACAATTGATTGAGATGGTTGATTGAAGGCATTCCATGCACCATCATCTTTTCTCCCATTGATTTGAGTGCTTCAAAATTTAAGTGCCAAAATCGCATGTGCCAACACCATGATTCATCTTGCACATTAGCCTTCAAACACTTTGCATCAATTGTCTTAACATTCAAAGTAAACAATCTATTTTTTGTCATTTCAACTTTCGCAATTAAGTTTCCATTTGAATCTCTAAGCCAAAGATACATATCTTTCATATGAATATCATATCCACTTTCAAGAAAGCTGGCCCAAACTCAGAAAATTACTTTTTAATTTTGGCACATAATAAACATCTTTAATCAACTTTTGGCCGCCATCTTTAGAGGAGATTAGAATCGTACTTATCCGCATTTAGCTCATCTAAAATTATAGCAAGGAACACCAGGGAGTTGAAATGTCTCAACTTCCTCAAGGAACTCTTTTATAACAGTTGTTTGGAGATGAATAAAATGCTCAGTTGGTATTAAAAAAAACTAATAAAATCGTTGGTTTTCTCATCGATAGCAGAAGTCTTTCAACAAAAAAAACTTGTGAAATATTTTGGAGTCCAAACTCGAATTACTCTCTTCGAAAATCTCTAGCGACTCTAATTAGTATTATGTGCGAAGTATCGCTATACCTTCGTGATAATGGATGATCGAATTTAGTGTGATGAATAATAATGAGAGCTCCCCATCTGATGTCAGAAGTAAAGTAAATATACTATATAATGCTAGTAATTACCATTACCCAAAGCTAAATTTAGACACCAGTATTTATGTCACAAGACTAGCAGCTGATAATCAGATTACGTGTATGTTATTATCCAATTGAGACAGTATTTGTTAATCAAAATATTGTAGGTACCGTCAGCAGCGTCAACAAAACAATCTTATAGTGACTTTTACACTTAGGCAATCCGTCCCCACCCAAATTACATCCAAGTTCGTCCGTGTATATACACACTAGTTACGTAAGGCCCGTGATCTCAAAGTCTACACTGATAAGTTATTAAATTATGTTGTTCTGTCATTTTCTATAGTACTTTTACTTAGTTGTTTCATGTTAATTGTTAGTAATTTATATGATCTTTCTAGCAATCTCAATCTAGTTTGTAAAGGGTATTAACAATTAGGTCTTTCTTCTACTTCGAGAGTTTACATTCCTACTATTCAAAAACATAGACTTGACAAGACAACTTACTTTGCTAAATCATTAAGTCAAACAAGGATATACAATCAACATGATTCGAAACAACCTGCGCTGTCAATATGGTCGACTAAGTTGCACGACCTTAATTAAGCACCTTGCACGTAAAAATTTCGTGTCGGGGCCTGTTTGGCGCGCTCTAATTGATTTGTAGCCGTCAAAAATAAATTCGCTGAGAAATAGCCACCTCCGGACAAATCCAGTATAAATACTGGGGTTTTGAACTAGTTTTGTTCAAAGCCCCAGTATTTATACTGGGAAGCTTCAGTAAACTAACCCTAGTAAAAAATACTGGGGCTTTGAACAAGTTTTGTTCAAGGCCCCAGCATTTTGTTATGGGACTTTGTATAAAGCTTCAGTCCCATAACAAAATAATGGGATTTATCTGGGAATAAATCTCATTATTTTATCCCATAACAAAAAAATAGGACCTTTGAACATGTTAGTTCAAGGTCCCATTATTTTATTATGGGATTATTTTGTTATGGACCTTTGAACAAGCTTCAGTCTCATACCAAAATACTTGGGCTTTGAACAAGTTTTGTTCAAAGTCCCAGTTTTTTGTTATGGGACTAGTATGGGGTGTTTTTCCAACGCTAATGGAGCTTAAGTGTGCGCGCGAATTTTTGACTATTCTTCAATAAATTTTGAAACGCTGGATAGTCCCTAATGAGCGCGTCCAAAAATGGCTAGTGATCAAAATTTCACACCTTGCACCTCTAATTCTACGAGGGTAATTTTCCTAACATTTAACTTTTTAGTTCAAAACTTCTTGACATTGCCTTAGATGTTCACTTGTATAAGCTCAAACTCCAAGAGAATTCTCGAAGTTCATGTTCGACTTTTTTCTTTACCGCACATTGAAGTTGTGATTATTTTGTGCCTATTTTGAAAATCTGGTTATCTTTTAATTAGAATTCCAAAAAGTGGCTACTTAATTTGTAAGTTATACTAAAATTGACTATGGTTCAAAGACTATTACTAAAAGTGGCTACTTGGGTTCGACAAGTGGGACAACCCCAAGCAGCTCACGACTCTTGTTTTGGGAAAGTGCACGAAAGGCCACTTTTGCCACTGGTCTTTGGGCTAGGCCACTAATACCAAAATATTTAGTTTGTGGTCACTTTCGCTTAAAAGATAGAACTTCAGTCCAGGGGCCGGATTGAAGTTCAGTCCTTAAAGATTGAACTTCAGTCCAGGGCCATATGGATTGAAGTTCACTCCTTAAAGACAGAACTTCAGTCCAGGGCCATGTTGACTGAAGTTCAGTGCTTAAAGATTGAACTTCAGTCCAGGGCCATATGGATTGAAGTTCGATCCTTAAAGATAGAACTTTAGTCTAGAGCCATGTTGACTGAAGTTCAGTCCAGTTCTTAAAGATGGAACTTCAGTCCAGGGCCATATGGACTGAAGTTCAGTCCTTAAAGATGGAACTTCAGTCCAGGGGCCGTATGGACTGAACTTCATTCAATGATCAGAACTTAAGTGAATGTTTATTTAGTAAAGGCCCAAAAGTGGCCTCTAGTGTAAGACCAAAGAAAATAGTGGCCTCAAACCAAATACCGGTGTTAAAAGTGGCCGCTGGGCGAAATTTTTACCTCTTGTTTATATGTAGGAATTTTTACATAAAAGTACAAGTTTTAGAACTTAATTACCAAACATAGGAACATTTTAGCAAAATAACCCTATATAGAGGAAAACACAAGTTAATTACAAATATAGCAAAAACATAGCAATATTTTTCCATAACATACCAAACCCTTATATTCTTCCTCCTATTTCCTCCACTATCACTTTTGCTCCTCCCATTTCTCCTTATTTCACTTTTCCTCCCACCATTTCCCCTAATTTCACTTTTATTCCTATCATTTCCCCAATTTCACTTTTCCTCATCCCATCCTCGATGTATCTCGTTGTATCTCACCGTATCTCAACTGTTTCTGCACCGTTTCAACTGTTTCTGCAGCACCATATCTAACTGTTTTTGCACCGTTTCAACTGTTTCTACAGCACCGTATCTAACTGTTTCTGCACCGTTTCAACTATTTCTGCACCATTTCAACAATTTCCGTAGCACCGTATCTAACTTTTCTGCACCGTTTCAACTATTTCTGCAGCACCGTATCTAACTGTTTCTGCACCGTTTCAACTGTTTCTGCAGCACTGTATCTAACTGTCTCTGCACCGTTTCAACTGTTTCTGCGGCACTGTATCTAAATGTTTCTACACCGTTTCAACTGTTTCTGCAGCACCGTATCCAACTGTTTCTGCACCGTTTCAACTGTTTCTGTAGTGGTGGATCCTGATAAAGAAAGAAATCTCTCAAGACTCTTCTTTTTCCAGCGAATTCTCTTATATTTGATCGACACTATTCTGAGGGTGGTAGAGGAAACTGGATAAGGCTAGTGTGAAGAAAATACCATAATTTCCGTAAGAATAAGATTAACACAATTTTCACCCACATGAATCAAACTTGAAACAAAAGATTTTACGAATAATCATAACTCGTACACATAACTTGGTTTACAATTCCCTTAAGTGATTTTGATTAGCTAATTAAACGACCTCTCAAGTTTCAATTCATTTCTGTAATTTGAAATATTTGCTTCACTCGAGTTTATGTGGAAATCAAAAGCACACGACAGAAACTGGAACAACCAATAGCGACACACCTACAACTTCTATCCAGAACATCTGTAAATCCAACTACTGGTTTTAACTTTTAAGCAGTGGTGGTGTTTTGCTGTGCAAGGCGGGGGAGGGGGGTGATGGCGCTGGGGTGGTGGTGATGGCGTTGGGGTGGTGGGGGTGGGTGTGGGGTGATGGGAGAAAGAGAGAGTAAGTGAGAGAATTTTTTAGTTTGGGGAAAATAGGAAGTGAAAGTGAAATGTGTTAGATTATTGTTAAATATGTTAGAAAAATAATGTTATGCATTGTAATTAGAGAAATATTGCTATATTTTTTTGTAATTAAGGGTGAAAATTTGTATATTTGTGTAAAAAAATCCTTACATATACTAGAAGAGGATAGCCGAGGCGAAGTGCACCAAAGGCCACTTTTGGCAGTGGTCTTTGGTTTGAGGCCATTTTTTTTATTGGTTTTACATGAGAGGCCACTTTTTGGAACTTCAATTCTTTTGGGTTGAACTTCACACAAGTTCAGCCCATAAGGATTGAAGTTCAACTTCAGTCCACCACAAGAATTGAAGTTCAACTTCAGCCCACAAGGGTTGAAGTTTACGCATCTATACCTAAAAGTTCAGCCCTTATAGATTGAAGTTGAAACTTCATAATTTAGGCATGAAGTTCAACCCACAAGGTTCGAACTTCAGCCCACAAAAATTGAAGTTCCAAAAAGTGGCCTCTCATGTAAGGCCAATAAAAAAATGACTTCAAACTAAATACCAGCGATAAAAATAGCCTGTGGGTGAAAATTTTACGGATAGCCATGCTAAGCACGGCCCAACACTAACCCTACCATCCCCATCCTATCAGGGGCGAAACTACCTTGATAGGAGGGTTGTCACAGGACACTGCTTCGTCGAAATTTTTTACTGGGTATTTATATAAATATATGAAAAATCTACTATATGTTGGTACAAATACAAGAGGTGACACTACTTAGAACATGAAGTCAAAATGATCTAGAGCCTGTTTGGGTGGGCTTATAAGCAGCTTATTTTAAGTGGCTTATAAGTTAAAAAGTGATTTAAAAGCCACTTTTTGAGAAGTTAGGATTTCCTATTCTCAAAAAGTGGCTTTTAAGACATTTATGGCTTATAAATCTAAAAAAATTTAAGTTACCAAACATATATTAATGACCTTATAAGCTTATAAGCCACTTTTAAGCTCACCCAAACAGGCTCCTAGTGGTTATGTTACCGGTTGTTCTCTCACATGACGCAGGTTCGAGTCCAAACGATCACTTATTTTCACAATTTTTGAATATTTATTCAATTAAAAATGTTTGGTGTTTGGAGATTGAACCTTGTAAGGTTAAATAAATTTATGAGGCTTTAAACCACATATGCTAGACATCACTATTAGCCAATATTACCATTAAAATATACAAGTATACAATCGCAACAGTAGGCTAACAACAGAATCATTGACTTTGAAAAGTGAAATGCGGATCTTCAAAATTTTACCAATGTCTTATGTCTCTATTCAAAGTGACACTGCTTACAAAAAATCCTGCGTACGCCACTGCATCCTATATTCTACTGGTAGCAATGAGTTCAGTTCTAGAGAAACTCAGCCACACTATCCACGACCAGGAAATACTACAACTGAACATCCAAGAAGGAAAAGGGTGAATGAGCAGACAAAGCAGCATATCTAATAACTATGCCAGCAAAGTTATAAACTACATCCACACATTTGAAAAGGAGATCATGTGATACAACGTTGAATTGACCAGCCTAATCAAATTCAAAATTCAGTAGAATTGCAGTGAATAAATGCCAGAGTCTAGATTTTCATAATTGAGTTGCTAAAATAAGAGTGTGCAAGAAACTAATAAAAAAGACTCTCCTTTATACATTCTACTGGTCTTTTCTAAGCAAAGCAAATACACCACCAAAGATATGATCTGAAAATCCAAGAGGGTTATCCGTATATCTGACCATCAGGATCCATAATCCTCTTCCTTGAAGTTTGTAAAGTCCTCTATCACATAACATTTACCAGTTAGCTTACTCAAGACTGCACTTCATCAATTTCTCCAACAATAGCGTATACCAATCTTTCGCCTCAAGAATTGCAGGACAACGTAAAAGAGAAATAATCTGCACTTACTATTCCGATGAACAATACATATGTCGAACAGGAATGAGCAAATAGTTGTCGTGAAATTTACTACTCTGCACTCTTAGTTGATGGATTGCACCATAACCTTGTCCTCGTGTATATACCTATAGCTCATGCTACATTAGAAAGTTTAAATGCCGAAGTGACACAAATCAATTTTTAAAATAAAATACAACTGGAAAAATTTTTTACGCAAATATCATCAAACATATTACTCTACTTCCATAATACATTTGTATTGGGTGAAAATCGACCCGCGATGATTCGCCCCGGTCATGCAAATCTTAACGACCGAACACGTCCCAGCAAGACAAACGCCGAAGCGATTGAACAAGTCGCCGAGGCCATGAAACCGAGGTCGCTACCGACGGCGAGCCATGAGCTGAGCTTCGGTAGCAATCACCTCGGTCAAGCAACGGGCCGACATCACCGAGGTCACTTATTCGCTCCTCGGAGAATCCCCCCGGTTCTTGCGGCTTTGCAGCCCACTACTTCACCCCACTAACTCCTCTAGTGATGCCAAAATCGTGGGGTGACGCAGCAACAGATGATGGAGAACGTGGGCACGGCCCTAGGTCTATAAATAGAACTTCACTTTGTATTGAAAGGAGCCAGAAATTTGTACTGAAACGCTGCCCAAATTTGTGATCACATTCATATATTGAAATACAGTTATTTTCTCGCATTTACATCCTTTTCGTGTATTATTTCAACTTTGATACGAAAAATTGCTTATATTCGAATCCAAATTCGATTTTTACACCTAAACTGATTTAGGCCCATACAAATTGGCGTCGTCTGTGGGGAGATAAGCAGTAACACTTTGTTCCAAAGTTTCACGTCCGTGTTTTGTCAAAAGCTTACGATTCAACAACGTTATGGCTGATCATAGCGGTAACAATAACAAACGGGCTGACGTTCCGTTGAACCAGCAGCCCATCGCACCAATGACAACTGAAGAATTCCAGATGTATGTTGTCACTACGCTAAGAGCTCTCCAAAGTAGACAGGATGAGCAGGCGAGCATCAATGCCGAATTTCGTGCTTCGTTAGAGGCGAGGAATAGTGCTGCACCAAACAGCACCCAGCCTTTGGCTCCTGGTGGAGGCATCCCGCTCTTCGTTCCTCCGGGCGCGATAACAGGGGGACCTCACAACGGAGCCACGTCTGGGGGCTCGGGGAACAATCCAACTACCACACCACATTTCGGGACGGTTCCCACCGTGGCGGAGACAACATCCTCGGTTGACGTTGAAAGAATGAGCAGGGAAATTGAGGCTCGCATCGAGGCGCGCGTGGAAAAGCGCCTCGAAGGCATGCCAGGGATAACGAAGGAGGAAGACGACCTCGACATCGATCAATACAGGGAGCAGCCCTACAAGCCCGAAGCGGCTCCACCCCCAACTCCCCCGGGCTTCAAAATCATATTCTTGGAGAAATACGATGGGACCACCGATCCCAAAGAGCACATAAGAGAATATATGGCTATGGTGAAGAGCAACGACTTAACGGCTACGCAGCTCGAGTCGATGTTCTTGAAGAAATTCAGTCAGTCGCTAGAGAAAGGGGCCCTTCGGTGGTATTTGTGCCTGCCAGCGGAGTCGATCTCCTCATTTAAGGAAATGTCCAGCGCCTTTGTCAAGGCCCACACCGGGGCACAAAAGATCCTCCAAAGGAAGGAGGATATATGTGAAGTAAAATAAAAGCCCGGTGAACCACTTAAAGAATTTCTTGAGCATTTACACGCTGAGCGCATGGAATTGCCTCGGATGGATGATACCTTGGCCATCATGGCATTTAAAAAGTGTATCAATAGTCGCAATTCTGACGCTGCTTCTGAATTGCGCAAAGAGCTACAACAATATCAGGTCCTGACGTGGGAGGATCTGCATAGGCGCACTTACTCTAAAATCGGATTGGAGGAAACCGAGTTCAAAAATCGAGGTTACCATCAACGTAACCGAGGTGAATCTTCAAATCGCGCCGAGGCGCCACGAAGTAACTCGAAGGGGAGGTATGAGCCTTACACCCCGACGAGGCAGCATGTCAGCCAGAGATTGGGGAACACCCTCGGTAATTCATACCCAACCTCTCACATAAGCCAAAGGCTCGGAGGGAAGGTTCAACCCAATACAAACCAAAGAAACCCCTCAAGCTCCGCTTCGGTCCCAAAAAAGGATCTACCTCGGATCCAAGATTATAACTTCAACATATCGACCTCGGAGCTGGTTAATGTTGTCAAGGGGACAGCCGGGGTAAGGGTTCCCAAGGACATGAGGACCCCGGCAGATAAAAGAGACCACAATCTGCATTGCGAATTCTACGCAGATTATGGCCACAGGACCGAGGATTGCAAAGCTTTGCGCCTCGAGGTAGCTCACCTGCTGAAGATGGGAGTTTTGGCCGACTTCCTCACTGACAAAGGGAAAGATAATTTTTCCAAAAATCGAGGTGATGGACAGCCACCTCGAGCTCCACCCCCGGAAAGAGTAGTGAACGTTATAACCGGGGGGTCAGAGGTGAACGGCGTGAACTTCGCCGCGGCCAAAAAATTTGCTAAGCTCTCCATCACCATGGAGAAAAGAACCCGAGTTGGAGGCTCGGGTAAAGATATTGTGTTCGACGATGATGACTATGATAGGATGATGTTTCCTCATCACGACGCTCTAGTTATCATGTTGAGGATCAACGACTCTGACATCAAAAAAGTCTTGATCGACCCCGGTAGCTCAGTTAATATAATCAGCTACGGGGCAGTTAAAAAGATGTGCTTGAAGGGGGAAGTTGTTCCTAAGTCAACAGTGTTAGCTGGCTTCAACAACTCCACGGAGAAAACGTTGGGTGAGATCACACTCAAAACATTCGCCGAGGGGGTTACCAAGAAACACTGTTCCAAGTTATGCCCAAGGATCTAGCCTACAACGTGATCCTCGGGAGGCCATGGATCCACTTCATGGAAGTAGTCCCCTCCACCTTACATCAGGTGATTAAATTCCCTACACCTTGGGGAGTTCGATCAATCAAAGGGGAGCAACGAGTAGCAAGGGAGTGCTATTCGGTTGCGTTAAAAAGTGGAGTCGCCCCGGTCGGGCCAAAGCAATAGCAACAACAGGAATCGGCGTGAAGCGGGGAGGGCGCCCGAGGAGAAATCGAAAAGGTTCCAGCCTGTATCCAAGAGCCTCGGAAACAAAAAGCCGAGGACTCAACTATTGAAGAACTGGAATCTTTCACTCTATTGAAAGATTTCCCCGATAGGAAAGTGTTTATCGGCTCGGAGTTGGACCCGGAGTCGAGAAAGGCGATTATAGAAGTTTTGAAGTCCAACCATGATTGTTTTGCTTGGTCACATTCAGACATGATGAGTATCGATCCGGAGATCATGACCCACAAGCTGAATGTGGATCCAAAATCTACCCCGGTGAAGCAGAAGAAAAGACCTCATGCCGGGGTCAAAAAGAAGGCGATCGAAGATGAAACCGCCAAATTACAAGAAAATGGCTTCATTAGAGAAGTGAAATACCCCGATTGGCTAGCCAATGTTGTGGTTGTACCGAAGAAGAATGGAAAGTGGAGGATGTGTGTAAATTACACTGACCTACACAAAGCTTGCCCCAAAGATTCATATCCATTACCACAAATTGACAGGTTAATAGACTCCACGGCTGGACATAAACTATTGACCTTCTTGGATGCATATTCAGGCTATAATCAAATTCTCATGGACCCAAAGAACGAAGAGAAGACCTCGTTCATCACTGACCAAGGTACCTTCTGTTACAAAGTGATGCCCTTCGGTCTGAAGAATGCTGGGGCGACATACTAAAGGTTGGTATGTCGCATGTTTAAAGAATATATTGGAAAGTCTATGGAAGTCAATCGATCCAAATGGAGGATCATTTGAACTATCTGAGGGAAGCCTTTGCTGTGTTGAGGCAGTACGGTATGAAATTGAACCCTGAGAAGTGCGCCTTCAGCGTTGGATCAGGCAAATTCTTGGGATTCATTGTCTCTGAACGAGGAATTGAGGCCAACCCAGATAAAATCAGAGCTATTAAGGAGATCCCCGAGGAGCTAACCGGGGTAAAAGAAGTTCAACGCTTGATTGGCCTAGTCGCTGCCTTGAGTCGTTTCATTTCAAGGTCCTCTGAGCGATGCCACAAGTTCTTCTCCGTTTTGAGAAAAAACAATCTCTTCGAGTGGACACCCGAGTGTAAACAAGCGTTGAAAGATTTGAAACAATATTTGGCTAACGCACCGTTGCTTGCCAAGCCAAAAGAAGGAGAGACATTGCTGGTCTACTTGGCGGTGTCAGTCAGCGCTGTGCTGGTTCGGGAGGAAGATGGCAAACAACAGCCCATCTATTATGTGAGCAAGACACTCCTCGACGCTGAAACCAGGTATCCACACTTGGAGAAATTGGCACTTGCTTTACTTATTACTGCTTGGAAACTACGACCCTATTTTCAATGTCACCCAATAGCAGTAGTTTCAACCTTCCCCTTAAGAAATATATTGCACAAACCGGAGTTATCGGGGAGGTTATCCAAATGGGCGGTAGAGTTAATTGAGTATGACATTACTTATCAACCTCGGACTGCCATTAAGTCTCAAGTCTTGGCAGACTTCGTGGCTGATTTTAGTATTGGAATTTTGCCCGAGGCGGCAAAGGAAAACTCCATGGCAAAAGGAACCTCTTCGGGACTGTGGATACTTTACACCAATGGGCAACGAACTCCAAGGGTTCGGGGTTAGGCATAGTCTTGAGAGCACCCACCGGGGAAAAAGTCAGGCATTCGGTTCGGTTCAAAAAAGTAACCAACAACGAAGCAGAATATGAGGCAGCTTTAGCAGGTTTGGAGCTGGCTAAGGAAATGGGTGTAGAAAGAATCGAACTGAGATGTGATTCACAGTTGGTAGTGAACCAGATCCTCGGTGATTATACGGCTCGGGAGCCCAGAATGCAGCTATACTTGGATCGAGCACAAAGGATCTTGGCACAATTCCAAGAATGGCAAGTTAAACAAGTGCCTCGGGAAGAGAATACCGTGGTTGATGCCTTGGCGAATCTTGGTTCGACGATCGACGAAACCCACTCAGGGACTGACTCAGTGGTTCGGTTGCTATCCGCACAAATGAGGGAGATGAAATTGCAAGTTAATTCAGTGGATAACCGATGGGATTGGCGAAGTAAGTTCATCTCCTACTTCGACTCGGGGACTGTCCCCCAAGACAAAAAAGAAGCAAGGAAGTTGAGGACCCAAGCTGCCTCGTATCACTTGATCGAGGGTAACTTATACAAAAGGTTGTATTGCGGCCCGATGGCCAAGTGCTTGGGTCCCGAGGAGGCAAGATACGTGATGGCTGAAGTACACAAAGGCGAATGTGGCAACCACTCGGGGGGAAAGTCCTTGGTGCGTAAATTATTAAGAGCTGGGTATTATTGGCCCACAATCAGTGCCGATGTGAAAGCCTTCGTGCAGAAATGCGATAAGTGCCAATGCCATGGGCGGATGATCCACCAACAGGCTGAGCCTTTACATTCAGTGGTATCACCATGGCCCTTCATGAAATGGGGAATGGATGTCGTGGGACCATTACCCAAAGGAAAAGGGGGTGTTCGTTTCATCTTAGTATTGACCGATTACTATACAAAATGGGTAGAAGCGGCGGCTCTCACCGAGGTAAAGCAAAAGCAAGTAATCGACTTCATCAAGAAGAATATCATCTACAGGTTCGGCGTCCCAAGAGAAATTGCTTGTGACAATGGTAAACAATTCATGGGGGCAGCCATCACTGATTTTTTCAAGCAATGGGGGATCAAAAGAATCGCCTCGACTCCCTATCACCCAAGTGCCAATGGCTAAGCTGAGTCTTCGAACAGAATCATAATTGAAAATTTGAAGAAAAGACTCGACGAGAAGAAAGGTCCTTGGCCCGAGGAGTTGCCCGGGGTGCTATGGGCCATGCGAACAACGGAGAAGAACAGCACCGGTGAGATTCCTTTCTCACTAGCCTATGGCATGGATTCTCTCATCCCCCGTAGAAGTGGGCGAACCAAGTCTTCGGTACGCTCACACTGCCGAAGACGCCAACCAAGAGGCAATGCGTATAGAGCTAGACTTGCTCGAAGAGAAAAGGGAATTAGCTTTGGTTCGGCTAGTTGCCCAAAAAAGGCAGATCGAGGCTTACCTCAACAGGAAAGCCAAACTTAGGGATTTCAAGGTTGGAGATTATGTGCTGAAAACTGTGAACCAATCAACAAAGGAAGATAACAGCGGGAAGCTTATTGCAAATTGGGAAGGACCCTATAGAGTCAAGGCAATCGTTGGAAAAGGCTCTTACCAAATTGAGAGTCTGCAAGGAGAGCCCGAACCTCTGAATTGGAATATCTCCAATCTGAAGCGATACTACTTCTAGTCGAGGTAAATACTTTTCAATTCTTTTTAAAATTACACAGCCCCGAGCCGAACAACGCTCCCATGACATTGATAGAAAATGTACTAACTCACTCCTCATTCCATCTCTTTCCTTGACCTTTTCAGGAAGCGAACCGAACCGTTTCCAGTGCTTGGATCTTCATCAAGATTCAAAACCGAATACTGGGGGGAAGTAAGAAGGGTTGATACCGAGGTCGACATCGAGCCTCCCAACCGAAGCTTATCTATCCGGCAACCGGGGACTTACGCCCGAGGATTAGATTTAGTACATTGTAAATTAGCCCGATAGCGGCGTGTTGTCAATTTGCTTTTATTAAAAATTTGTTTTTTGCCCAAGGTCCGCTTCGACTTGGTTTTATATAAATAGCCGACTTCTGGCTCGTTGATATCAATAAAATGACTGGTTTCATCCATTTTATCTGTGTAAACCTTGCATTCCGAAGCTGCACAATACATCGACTCGAGGGCGAGACGTCGTCCTAAGTTTGCATCGATTAAATTCAGTCAAGTCCTGCAAGCATGTCATTTATTTTCAAAGTGTTCGGTAAATGTAAAAAGCCAACACACGAAGCAAAGACACAAACAGTCTTTCATTAAAAAGCCCGAAGGCTGAGAGTATTTACATTCAAAAATGACCCGAAGGTCCAAAGTATAAGCATAAAAGCCCGAAGGCTTACAAAACAACACTACAAGAAGTCTATACCTCGGGAGAATCACCTCCGTCCTCGGAGCCCTCCTCGGCATCTTCATCGCCACTCGAAGCTTCACTTGATGGGAGTTCATCAATGATCGCTTGGGCCTCCGCCGATTTCACTTCGGCTTTCGCAATCTCCTCATCTAATTCAATCTCCCCGGCGCGGCATCGCTTGAGCAGCCTTAGCCGAGACTTGATAATGGCCCATCGCTTGTCCAGCTCGGCCCTTTTTTACCTTAAGTGCAGCCCTACCCTTTCGATCGACGATCTCATCTTGAAGGGCCGCAATCTGAGCATCCTTAGCTGAAAGCTTGGAGTTTTCACTCTCTAACTTCTTGATATGGAGCAGATGATTCTTCAGCTGCTCATGATGCTTTTTGGCCATGTTCACAGCCTCGGCCTTTGTTCGAGACAACTCACCACCCAGCCTCGCAACTTTATCCTCCAGCTTCGAGCGCTCAGCCTGGAAATCATCACCGAGGATTTTGATTTTAGCCTCGGAATTCGCCTCGGCTTCACGCAGATCGGACTGGGACTTGGCTAAGTCAGCCTTCAGCGAAGCTATTTGGGCGTTGAATTTGTCCTTTTGCTGATCCCATAAGCGAGCCACGCGCCGAACTTCGGCAGTCCTCGCGGACTCGACCTCGATGGCCTTTAGTGAGAGGATGAAACTCTGAGCAAAGATTAAAGAATCAGGGTCAGCTACAACACGAAGGTAAAAATACAAGTTTTTCAATTTAAGTATGGTGAAACTTACCCTCACAGCGTTGGAAGCCATAGTGCTATATAGTTGGCCAGAAGTAAACTCCTGCACAACCTTGTCCTCGGTAGGTCCCAACAAAGGCGTGAGGCTTAAGAGCTCCTCTCGGCCGCAAGCTAGCAAATTGGAGGAAACTGGCACCTCGAGTCTCCGATAAGACCCCACCGAGGATGAAATTCTCGTGGGTCCGGAATGTGCCCTAACCGCCCCGGTGCCAGCCCCTTCTTCAAGTGCAACAGTGCTAGCCTCCGCAACTTTAGCCTTGCCCTTAGCTTTTGCCGCGGCTACCTTGGCTTCAAGTTCTTGATCCTCGAGATCAATAACATCAACATCCCTTCGAGCCAGAGCCTCGGCAGCTGCGTCATCGGGCTCATCAACCAATCTTCGGCGCCTTTCCACCGCCGCCTCGGGTTGAGGAGGAACCTCCGCCTCGGTTCGAGGAACCACCGAACGGGAAGATTTCTTCGAAGTGGCCCTCTTCCTCTTCACGCTTGCAACAAGGGAAGAAATTAGAATAAGAAAACAAAGAAGGAATGACATTTGATGATATCAATCGAAGACGAAGGTTACCTTTGGAGGTCCCTTGATCGGAGGCTACCTTTGAAACTTTTGAAGACTTGGAAGCCTTCAACCCCTTGTACTCTCCAGCCACCGCAGCCAGATCGTCATCTGACTCGGTCTCCTCCCCATCCTTCTTCTTCTTCTTCTCCTCCTTCTTCTTCTTCTTCTTACTCTTCTTAGTGTTGATGGCACGGTTTGGAAAACCTAGCACCGAGGGAAGGAAAGTCAGAAAAACAAAGTCAAAATCCCAAAACGACCCACCTATCAAAGCATTACCAAAAACTTACCGTGCCTCTTGCATTGCCAACCAAATTCGGCGGCCATTTTCATCCATGTCCTCTCGAGGCGTTTAAGAGCCCCGGTCATTGCTTTGACCCAAGCAGTCAAACCTGCCGGGGGCACGATGTCTACCTTGTTGGCTGAAGAAACAACAAAGAAACGAAATCAATTAGCATGGACAAACCACCGAGGAGTAAGATATAAAAAGAGGAATACTTACGTGTGTTATTCCACCGTTCGGGGAAGTTAGGCTCGGCGGATAAAACTTTTGTCTCCAACAAGATGTACCGATCGCACCAACCTCGGTCCCCATGATCCTCACTCTTGTGAAGAAGGGCAAACTTGCCTCGGTTATTCAGCGCCACGACCCCGGCCTTGTGAAAGTAGGGGGTAGTAAAGTGAGATGAGGTGTTGAAAGGTGAAATCTACCCCGGCCTTCGTGCTCAACCAATCCATGCATTGGACAACCCTCCAGACGCCGGGGCCAAGTTGAGCCAAACACAAGTTGTAGGCCCGGAAGAAATCATTAATTACTCTATGGACTGGGAGGGAGAAGCCGAGGGTGAAGGGATAAGTGTAAGCGAAAGAAAACCCCTCAATATTGTGACACACCCGGCTTGTTGGATCAGGTATGATCACTTTCACCTCGGGCGCGAATTGACACTCCCTCCGAACCCGCTCGATATGAGCTTGAGTTATGCGGGTCGGGGTGGTATTCACGGGGATATTCCTGTTTTTCTCCTCCTGGTCGGCTATTTGAGCTTGCAATTTCAAGTCCTTGCCGTTGTCGAAGTGGGAGGGAATAATCTGATGGGGCTCGAGCTCTTGCTCTAGGGGAATTGATGGTCCCGAGGATCCCCCCTCGGCGACATTACCTCCCTCGGCCTCGCCCACGGCATCGTCGCCCTCGGCATCGTCACCCTCACCATCACCTCCGTCATCATCACCTCTGAGGAGGGCGTCACTAAAGTTACTCATCATGACGTCGTCAAGCATGGCGTCATCTTCCCCTACATCGGCCTCCTCCTCCACCGCCAACTAGCGCATAGCTCTAGCCTTATGGCGCACTACACCGCCAGCGCCCGATGATACTTCTCCACCTTCCACCGCCGCCACCACTAGCAGTGGCCGCAGCTGAATGCAAAACTCTCGCTCTCTCACCTGAATCGCTCGAATCTTGTCTAGACTGAGTGGTTGACATGATTGGAATCTGGAATTTGTAATCTCGCAAAGATGAAAGATGGTTGAAGGAAATATGGAAGCTTTGTTCTCAACACTGTTGCTCACAAAAAGTTAAAAGTGAGAAGAAGAATTTAATGGGGAAGTATTTATAGGTTTGGAAAAAAGCAAGTGGCAAAGGTCATCATTGTAACGTTGGGAGAAACAAAAATTACGGCGTGACCGTTCGGGCAACCAGCGGATGAATGCCACGTGTCCAAGGGAAGCGACCTGATGGGACGCGAACCGTTGACAAGTTTTGAAACACTTGGATAAGATCGAGCCACGTCACTTTCCCGCTAAACTTCACTCCACTCCTCGGTTACCTCGGTAGGCAACCGAGGAGTGGGGAGACTATCTGTATTGGATAAAAATCGACCCGCGATGATTCGCCCCGGTCATGCAAATCTTAACGACCGAACACGTCCCAGCAAGACAAACCCCGAAGCGATTTAACAAGTCGCCGAGTCCATGAAACCGAGGTCGCTACCAAAGGCTAGCCGTGAGCTGAGCTTCGGTAGCAATCACCCCGGTCAAGCAACGGGCCGACACCACCGAGGTCACTTATTCGCTCCTCGGTGAATCCCTCCGGTTCTTGCGGCTTTGCAGCCCACTACTTCACCCCACTAACTCCTCCAGTTGATGCCAAAATCGTGGGGTGACGCAGCAACAGATGATGGAGAACGTGGGCACGGCCCTAGGTCTATAAATAGAACTTCACTTTGTATTGAAAGGAGCCAGAAATTTGTACTGAAACGCTGCCCAAATTTGTAATCACATTCATATATTGAAATACAGTTATTTTCTCTCATTTACATCCTTTTCGCGTATTATTTCAACTTTGATACGAAGAATTGCTTATATTCGAATCCAAATTCGATTTGTACACCTAAACTGATTTAGGCCCATACAATATTGTACCTGAAGATTATGTACTAATAATAAACATCCCAAGAACAAGTTATTAAATGGGCATATCTAACTTCAAATATCGAGAAATTTTTAAGGTCATCGCATAGTCATGCGTCCAAGACAACAAAGTTGATCTATTTCAGCAGCTTTTAACTACAAAAAAAGGAGAATTTATACATCGATCCTAAGAACAGATAAATTTTGTAGCATTTCACACCATTGGTACTGAAGAAGACGGAGAAGAAGAAGAACCACCAGGTAACAGAGTCAGATAAACTGTTTTGATTTGAGGAGAAAGATGATGAAGTTCCCGCAGACCGTATTGGACCAGTACCAGTATCAACGGTATTCTGCGTAGTCTTCTTTAACCAGGGACCTATCAAGATTTTATTGATGAAACCCCTGGACAATGACACTGATGCTCAGTGAGCTAAACTTTAAGTCTCACATATGCCTGAAAATAATTAGCAAAAGGTTAGAAAACAGAAAGACCTTGATGTAGGCTTTGCTTTATCCCCCTCGAGCAACTCTATTTTGTGGTTACTTTCTAAGTCTTAAGATGTCTTGGGGATTTGTTTTATTACTATGCATAGAATTAGTTCTACCTCAAGTACCCATATTTAACACATTACACATCCATTAGTTCAACTAAGTTTGATATGTAGAATAGAACTCGTCAAAAGGTGGAAACATGCCTATTGTGGATGACCCTTCAGAAGAAGTTTCCTGGACATTCTCTTCTCTCATCTCTATACCACACTCCTATGGAAGGTCATTTAATCTCATTAAATTGATATGATTATATTGCTAACTGAATAGTTCTCACAATGGTAAAAACTGTCATTTATTTAATAAGCACACCAACCAAGCAGAAGTCAGCATCTTAAACAATGGTTGACATATTATAATGTTGGTATAAGTACGTCAATCTTTTACAGATAAAGTTAAGCACTGATGGAGCATTTCTTCTTCTTTCCACTAATAGAGAAATGAGGTAGGATAGGAGAAAAACACATAATTCTATCATTATCTTTTACCTTTTCTGGATAAGTAATTCATATTTAAATCTATTCTGATCCTAGTGCTTTTCTCCCATATAATCTTTAGAATCTCTAGTTAAAGAGCTGCCAGAGTTAGAATACCAATTGGTGGACCTATTAATGTGCTTAAAACACCAATCACATTCAAGTTAACATCACATAACTTCTTTGATAGTACCAGTAAGAAATGAACTTCTCTGGAGCTTATTAGCACTATTAGCACATTGGCTATAAGCATCCTAAAGGTCGTGCATTATAGCCTTTACAAAAATTGTTTAGAACTCCAAAGTTTTCTTCCACTATAGAATCTCAATTGTGTGAATTGATGTAGAATCTTTTTTCAGTGAAATATATCTCTCCCAAAGAATGTATATGTAGGTAAAAAGTAGCTGAATTATCCAAATGAAAAGTCGTTGAGAAACAATCTAATTCAGTAACTCAAAACATATGATTACCATCTATATTCAAATTATTTGATAAAGAAATGTGAAAAGTGAACCACATGCCTGAAAGATTTCAAAAGAATATCAGATAAGTTAGCATTAAAGTGATCGAGCATGCAAAAGTCAACATTTTGCATTCGATACTTTTAGCAACTTTTGTAATTAAAAAAGATTAAAAAAAGCAAAAGATCATGCTTTCTGCACCTGGAAGTGGTAAAATTCATTAACTTATACATAATTCAAAAGATAAGTCTAGTTGCTATAAATCAACATTGATTAAATTTCTTATGCTAACTAATATAAGAAAGAAGTTAAGAGGCTCATATTATATGTATAAAGTCATCCACCGGTAAGACTTATCGTTTTCGTATTTGAGACTTGAGAGCATGCAATAATATATGAGCAGCCGTCATACCAGTCACCACCAATGTAATCGCTAAAAGTTATTTACTCCTATAATTTACTGAAGAATTGAGAAGTTCATTCTTACATGTCAAGTATCACCGTCGAGTAGTTTCCATATATTTGTTGGAGCCATTGGCTATTTTCCCTTCAAACTCAACAAGAAAACCTTTGGGGGATCGGACACCTTTCAATTATTTGGTCCATCACTGTAGATCCAATGAGGTTAGTATGACCTACTTTCTGAATTTTTTGCATAATCATACCTTTACCTCCTGAAGCCTTCACATTCACCTACACAAGCTGATCAACTCCCTCGAAATATTCAACATAGCATTGCATTTACTATTTAAGTTTGTACCTTGAATGTATCTAACACTCCCAACTCTCAACTCTCAAGGGAAGTAGAGAATAAAATCTAATGAAAATTATCTTAATTTCCTACTCAAGTCGTTATCAACAATAGCAGCTTTGATTCCATATGTATAGGTAAAATCCTTGTCAATTCTCTCTATAAAATGCAATTGGGATCTGGTTAGACAACTGGTATGTAATATTGTGTGAAAATACAAAGTCTATTATCACGACAAATGACTAAAAACATTAATTGTTGTTCGTTTTTCTATAACACATGTCTTGATTTTAATCTATTAAGTGAGATCACTTTATAAGAATCATGTCTTATGGCTAAACTACTTTCAGGAAAAGAACACCTGCATCCACCAATTCATTCCACATTCGATCACCATGGCAAAAAGAATTGAATAAACAAATTATTTAGCACTTTTAGGCATATTGTCAAATACCTTTGTTTTATCAAAAGTTTTTCTTTTCCCATTACAACATCTACTGATGTTAAATTCGGGTGTGCTTCTATAGAAGAGTTTGAACTTTGAACTAACCGCATGCACGAACTAAAGGAAAGAAAAAAGACCAAATATGTATAAATTGATTAATCAAAATCGTTATCACTACTAAAAAAAACAGGATTTTTCGACTGCCAGAGTTCGACCGAAAATCGGTCGAACAAAAAAAATTGTCTTGTAGCTGTCGACCGAAATTCGGTCGACAGTGCGGTCGACCCACGCGATATAGAATTCAGCAGGCAGCCCTCCTTCTTCATTTTTTCTTCTTCTCCAATTATCTCTCTCTCTCTCTCTAAACACCATAACCCACCCCTAAACGTCAAAAAACACGAAATTCACCATAACCCACCCCCAAAATCAACACTTAAACACAATCTACCCTCCTAATCACTACCCATAACAACAAATTCAAGGTAAATTCTTAATTTTAGGGTTACTTTAATTACTTTGTAAAACTTGAACCCTAAATTTTTAACTCAATTTTTTTGTAGTTTTGAAGCATATAACCAGTGGGGAATCAATTGTAGGTGCTATAGGAGCATAAATCAACGTTTAGGTACTTTTTTTTTTATTTTTATTTATTCCGAATTTAATTAACTTTTTAATTATTTTTTAACTTTGCATATTTAATGTTGCATATTTAGTTAATTATTAGTTAGCAAAGCTTATTGTAGTAATTGTTGATGTTGAACAACTTGTTTGGTGTTGTTAGCTATTACAAAGTTAGGTTTGTGTTGTTTGGGATTGTTGTAGTTGTTGGTATTGTTTGGTAGTGTTGTTTGCAATGTGTTGTTGCCTTGGTATTGTTGAGAAGATGAACATGTTATGCCTAAAACGAATAAGCTTTTGTTTGTTTGAATTGCTTTGATAATATTAATTAATAGGGTGTTATTAGATAATATTGTTTCTTTGGGGCATTTCATCAAACAAGTTTGTGTAGATATTGTTTCTCAATCTTGCAATGTTTGTGTAGATATGGACATTAATCGTCGTCGTCTGTGGATGGATAATAGAAATTTTCCCGAGCGGCAGGGGTTGAGGCCTTCGTTTGTAGCGGGTGTTATGGAATTTCTTGATGTAGCCCGCAACACAGACGATTATTTAAGGCATGGCAAAATTAGGTTTCCATGTGAAAAATGCGAATGTGTAAAGATACAAGATTTGGAGAATGTCGAGTTACATTTGTATAAGAAGGGGTTTATGCCAAATTATTACATTTGGTATAATCATGGAGAGCCTTGGGACATGCAGCAGCAAATTCAAAATCTTAAAAATATTCATGGCGCTAGGAGTTCTCCGGTTGTGGAACCAGACCAAGCAGCCGGGTATAGAATGGAAGATATGGTGAATGATGCTTTTGGGATGTACCCGGCTAATGATCCCCTTCAGCCGGATACATCACAGCCAAACATTGAGCACATTCCCAATGCCGAGGCAAATCAGTTCTATGAACGGTTAGAGGAAACAAGTCGTCCATTTTATGAGGGCTCGGTGCATTCCCAGTTGTCGGTTGCAGTTAGACTGATGAGTATCAAATCAGATTTTAGTATATCTCAAGCTGCCATGGATTCCATCATTGCCCTTATGAATGAACTAAATCCGACAAATATGGCCCTACCAACTACTTATTACTACACTAAGAAGTTGGTTTCCTCGTTGGGGCTTTCTGCCGAGAAGATTCACTGTTGTGTTAATGGCTGCATGTTGTATTACAAGGATGATGCAGACCTGCAGACATGTACATTTTGTGAGGAGCCCCGGTACAAGCCTGAGCCTGATCCTAAAAAGAAGTCGAAGCCTGTTAAGTGGATGCATTACTTGCCCCTTATACCACGGTTAAAGAGGTTGTATGCTTCGATGAGTTCTGCTCCACACATGAGATGGCATCATGACCGTACCAAGGTGCCGAGTATTCTATCCCATCCATCTGATGGGGAGGCATGGAAACACTTTGATCAAGTGTATCCGGCATTTGCTAGTGAGCCAAGGAATGTAAGGTTGGGCCTATGTTCTAATGGGTTCACCCCGTTTGATGTCTCTTCTACGCCCTATTCTTGTTGGCCCGTATTTGTAACTCCTTACAACCTGCCTCCTGGAATGTGCATGACCAGTCCTTATCTCTTTTTGAATTATATAATACCGGGTCCACATAACCCGAAAGCCTCTATTGATGTATATTTGCAGCCTTTGCTTGATGAGTTGCAGATACTTTGGCGTGAAGGAGTTGAGACTTATGATATATCAACCAAACAGAACTTCCAAATGCGTGCTTCTTTGATGTGGACTATAAATGACTTTCCAGCTTATGGGATGTTGTCTGGGTGGTCCACAGCAGGTAAGCTCGCTTGCCCTTACTGTATGGAAGATACAAAAGCCTTCACGTTGAAATATGGAGGCAAATGCACATGGTTCGACTGTTGCCGTCGATTCTTGCCAATGGACCATCCTTTCAGGAGTAACACTAGCGCATTTATGAAGAATCAGGCTGATTTTGAGGAGCCCCCGCGCAGGTTATCAGGCATCGAGATATGGGACAGGGTCAGGGAGCTTCCTAAGGTAACTGAACAACTGCCATATATTTATTGCAGTATTTTTCCAACTTAATTCCACTAACACAATGATTAATTCCTAAGGTAACTGAACAACTGCCAGCTAGAGCACCTGGTTATGGGGTTGAACATAACTGGACTAAACAGAGCATTTTCTGGGAGTTGCCTTACTGGAAGGATAATCTTCTTCGCCATAATCTGGATCCAATGCATATTGAGAAGAATTTTTTCGAGGCCATCCTTAATACTGTGATGGATGTCCGGGGCAAGACAAAGGACAACTTGAAGGTGCGGTTGGACCTACAGCTACTTTGTAGGCGACCTGAGTTGTAGGTAATCCAAGAAGGCAACAGCATGTTCATGCCAAAGGCTTGTTATACATTCAATGAGGATGAGCGTAGGATGATTTGTGAGTGGGTGAGTAATTTGAGGATGCCTGATGGTTATGCTTCAAACCTAGAAAGGTGTGTTGATGTTAATGGTGGGAAACTGCATCACATGAAAAGCCACGACTGTCACATCTTCATGGAAAACTTGCTCCCAATTGCATTCAATGGCTTGCCTGATAAAGTTCTGAAACCGCTAACAGAGACGAGCCTATTTTTTAAAGAACTTTGCAGCAAGACATTGAAGGAAGAGAACCTTAACCTGTTGGAGCAGAACTTTCCTGTGGTCGCCACTAAGCTGACAAAGATCTTTCCCCCTGGGTTCTTTAACGTGATGGAGCATCTACCGATTCACCTAGCTGAAGAGGCTCGGCTAGGAGGCCCGGTGCACTGCAGATGGATGTACCCTTTCAAGAGGTAAGCTTCCATATCTTAGTAACTTTTAATTTTTTAATTAATCCAACTTAATTCCACTAACACAATAATTATTGCAGAATAATTGGTAAGTGTAAACGGGACGTGAAAAACAGGAACCAAATAGAGGGGTCAATATGCGAGGCATATCTTGCTAGAGAAACTTCACATTTTTGCTCTTACTACTTCGACAAGGATGTTCCATGTTTGCGCACTAGGCCGGATCGGCATGATATGGGCGATAATAATGATCCCAGCTACCCAGCGTTCTCTATATTCAATCAACCAGGCAGGGGAAATACATCTTCCGAAGTATGTCAGCTCAACGAACAGGATAGGAAGGTAGCAACAACACATGTGCTGTTGAACTGTCCCGAGGTCACGCCTTATTACAAGTATGTTGTATCTTAACAATACTACCTAATATTCGAGAAGTTAAAATTAAGTATATTTGGACTAACGTGTATATCCTCGGCTCATAATGCAGTTACTTTGTCGCTGAGTTCGGTGATGCGGAAGTTTATGAAAATTTTACAAATTGGTTTACAGAATTTGTGAGTGGTTAACAAACTCTTAAATATTCGATATATTTAGATAAAAATATTTACTTACCTAACTAAATTAAATTTTTATGTAGGTGAACAATCCGGTGAATGGCATCACCTTTGATTTTCTGCGAGATATATGCCATGGCCCATATCACAAATACAAAAGGATGAATACATACTTTGTAAATGGGTACAAGTTTCATACAAAGCAGCGGTCAGAGGGTAAGAAAACATACAACTCTGGTGTGTCCGTGAAAGTAGGAACCGGTGATCACGGGGGTGACTTTGAGTACTACGGTGTGATTGAGGAGATGTTAGAGGTAGAGTATACTGTCGGTTGGCCTCGGAAGAAATTGGTTCTTTTCCGGTGCAAGTGGTTTGATCCCAGCAACAGAGGTACGAGGGTAGACCCGTCTTCTAAGTTAGTCGAGGTTAATCACAAAAGGTCATATGGACACTATGATCCTTTCATCATTGCCCAGAAAGTAAAGCAAGTGTGGTTTGTTCCTTACCCGCGGACAAAGAACCCGGCAAGATCAAAGGCCAAAGCCCATTGGTGGGCAGTTTTAAAAGGAAAACCGGTGGGATTAGTTGAAGTCCCTGATCTTTTAGATGTTGCATACCAGAACGAGGTGTCAACCGGTCCATTGATAGCAGACAATGAACTAGCTGACCAGTTGCAGCATATTGATGGCATATATGAGCAATTAGATGCATCTGTAGCTAGTCGGGGAAAAAACCCAGTTAATTTTGGAGAAGGAGCTTCAAGGGCAAATGATGATGAATATACAGATGAAGAAGAAGTTAACGATGAGGATGAGGAAGAAGAATTGGCAGATGATGAGGATTGACCTTATATGTACTTAGTAACTTTTGTTTTTTTAATAGGCTAGTTTAATGTAATTATATAATTATAAACATAAGAAGATATTTGTATTCTTATTTTTTTTTTCAATGAATGTGTGTATTTAATCTATTTAACTGGACTATTTTTTTTCAATGAATGTGTGTATTTAATCTATGTTACCCGCCTATTTTTTTTTGCAATAAATGTGTGTATTTAATCTATTTAACCCGCCTATTTTTTTTGCAATGAATGTGTTTATTTAATCTATTTAACCCATCTAATTTTTGTGCAATGAATGTGTCAACAAGAATGAAGAATATTTTTTCAGGAAAGAAGGGGCCTAAACAGGCAGGTAAGCCTTCACGTGAGCCGGCACAGGACACTCCTCCCCCTCGGGTGTTTGCAAGAAGGAAGGGGAAAGGAAAGGCGGGTGAGCCTTCAGGTGAGCCGGCACAGGACACTCTTACCTCTCAGGTGCCGCATCACCTTCCTACAGGAGCACCAGCAGCAAACAGTCCAGATTTTTTCAGGCCGCCCGGCATGTCCCAGGTGCCGCATTCGCTTCCTACAGGAGCACCTGCCGGATACAGTCCGGATTTTTTCAGGCCACCTGGCATGCCTCAGAGCCATCCTGGTTGGAGGCATCACTTCAGTAGTTATGACATGACTGATAGCCAGGACGGTCCATCCTAGGGCGTTCCCGGACTAGGCAATCCCACACAGTCCACTAGTCCGTCTGGGTCGACTCAGCCTCCTTCCGACCCATCTAGCCCTACCTGCCCTTCGGTACAGCAGGAGATTCCTTACTATGATCCCAGATCGCCATATTACATCGGTGAGCCTGGCACTTGGGAAGACGGGCGTTTGATTATTTATCCCGAGGGGGATAAGAGGTAAGTATAGTATTTATGAAGTTCTTATCTATTTAGCAGTAAGCTTTTAAATATTAGTATTTCTATTAACCCGTCTGTTTTTTTACGTAGCTTTTGCCCCAACACTGATGCTACTCCTATGCTGACGAAATGCATGAAATCTCAATGGAAGGAATCATGGCCATCCTGGGGCGCTGTGCCCCCTCAAGTAAAGCAACAGATAATGCAAGCTTTTGAGGTGATAAATATGCATACGGTTTTTCACTAATTGCAGGTTTTCTTAATGATTATGTTTAAATAAAATATTTTGATGAATATTGCAGGTTCAGTGTAAGTGGCATCCGACTCTGGACTATAAAGTCCGTTCTAACTTCCCTAAGAAATGCGCGGATGTGTACAAGAACGCAATGTATAATGCGCGCAAAAATGGGAAAATGCCCGGCTTCCTCTATGATCATCAATGGAGAGAGCTGCTGCAGTATTGGGGTACTCCCGAATTTCAGAAGAAGAGCGAACAAGGGAAGAAAGCTCGGGCATCTACTAAGGGTGGATCGCTGCATACCGGTGGCGCAGTTAGCGCTGCGACGCAGAAGATGCGCTTGGTAAAGTAATTTAATTTATAAGAATTACTATAATAGTTTATTTTCTATCTAACTTGTTCTCTTCTTTAATTTGTAGGAAAAGCAACAAAATCGGACTATTCCACTCTCTGAAATGCACAAGATCCGCCATATCAAGAAAGATAAAAAGGGCGGAGAAACATGGGTCGAGCCCCGAGCACAAGAGGCCTGGGTAAGTACTTAAATTTAAACTAAAGTCGCGCCAATCCTTCAAGTTTAAAACTTCATAGTTGTACCGTTGATATATTTATGTTTTTCAGGAAAAAGCTACAAAGGCCCTTGAGGACTGGACCGCGTGTCACGACCCAATTTCCAAGGGCTCGTGATGGCACCTAAACAACATTTGCCTAGGCGAACCAATGAAACAAGATGCGGAAAAGAACAATAATGTGAAAAGATCATAAATGGATATATAAATATAAAAGTGTGAAGTCCAAAAGAATATATCCACAAAAGAATTGGAGTATTCTAAGAGTGACTCAATAAAGTATGAATATACATCAAAGAAATCTGAGTCCTATCTCTAAGTGACTCCGGCGGTATGCCACCACGGTCTGTGTGGTCGGCTCACCTCAATCAAAAGTCTCAGAAGCCTCGGGAACCGCTAACGTCCGGGCTGCTGACTGGATGAAGGACCTACGCACGTAGCAGAGTAAGTTATGAGCCGAAGCCCAGTAAGATCACCGACAGGCCCGCTAAGGTACCCTTGCGGGACAAGTCGCTACATGCATCATAAGCAACAACATACTATAGTAATCATACAATAAAGTAGTGAAATCACAAATAGATGTAACACATTCCATACACACAAGTAGTAAGCAGAAGTCTCAAGGATTATGCCCATCCAACGTAAGGCATAGGTCAACTCAGCGGCGGTTTGGAGGTCCAATCTCTACTCCCGTGCCGACTAACCTAGACCTACGATGGACTAGCAACACCACTACTAATTATCAACCATATACCGTGACCCGAAGTCACTATCACAATCATGAATAAGTAGACCAACGACCCGTAGTCGTTGGCTCATCTCAAATCTGTCTACGATCGCACCACACCCCCTGTCAAGTGCGTCGTATCTCAATAAATCAAGTGACCACACCACACCCCCTGTCAAGTGTGTCACATCTCAAAGATCAAGTGTCCACACCACACCCCCGTCAAGTGTGACACATCTCATAGTATAGGCGACACCACACCCCCTGTCAAGTGTCCCTCTAACAGTATTAATATCCACGATATTAATAACAATAACAGAAATATTAATAACGATAATATTTCACAGTCACCGTAACCCAGGTTGGTTATGCTAGCTGAACGTAAGGCGAAGGTTAACCCGACCACAGTTTGGGGGTACAATCCCTACTCCCATGTCGTCCAACCCAAGGTTACGTATAGACAGCACTACCCAACCCGGCACGTGAACAAATCAAGTACCAATATCATACAAAAGCCGGCAAAATCCTCGGCAAGACATTTATCATGACATGCCGGCAACATCCTCGGCCATGTCCCAAGTTCTTTCTATCTAAGCATGGCGTAGCAAGCGTTACTACGATATAAATTTAAGCTACCTCGACGTAGCGTTTAGACCGGCACATAAGACGGTCGAGTCACAATCTCGCTATTTATAACAAACAATAATAGCAAGTAATTCACATCATTAATCCTAACCATTGCTAGGTATATATATGCGTACATGAAGCATACTAGCATGAAGGAAGAGTCCACAAGCACAATAGAGGTCAAGTCTCACTTACCTCGAAATTCGGGCTCAAATGCCGGGAAGAATCTCCTTTCCCGCTCGCCTTGTCCGCGAAGGACTCTCCACTAGGTCTATTAAGACAAGATATAGCACATATGAGTGCTCAATTATAGCTATTTAAGCCTATAGGCATCCTAGGGTAAAAATTACTAAAATACTCCCGGGTAGGGCCGAGCCCTAAATTTACAAAATGTACTTTTCCGGACTCCCCACGCTCCCGTGAGTCCAAAAGTACACTTAGATTCCACATGCGAGCCTTGCTCGATGTCTTTCCCCAATTCTTAAGAATCTAGGGTTCTAACCCATTTCCAAGAATCAACCCTTTGATTCTTGTGTTAATCAACATAAAGATGGATTGAAAGGGCTTACCTTAAGTGTAAGTATGATTGGGTCTTCAAGAAATACCCAAAAATCGCCTCAAGAGCTCACCAAATGATTTTTATAAGTTATGAACCGAAATGGCCCGAAATGGCCTTTTTATAGCAGTTTTTTTTTTTTTTTTTTTTTTTGCCTCTGTGACAGCTTCTTTTGAAAAAACCATAACTTTTGATAGGAATGTCCAAATGACCTGAAACCGGGGCCATTAGAACCACAACTCAAAGGGCTACAACTTTCATGTTTTGAGTTTTTCCTAATTCCTTAAGGATTGGCCGGAAAATCAGCTTTTATCCGGCTGTTTGCGCCAAAACAGAACAGAAAAGTCGCACCAGATTTTCTACTGTTTTAGGGGCAAAACGGGACCCTACGAAGCTCGGAATGATCCCAAATTTTTCACACAAGTCATAAAATACTTGGGTGACATGCTCGTGAAGACGGAACTCAATTCGGACCTCCAGAACTCAAAAAGTGGGTCCCACGGCAAAGGTTCAATTTTCGACTTTCGCCAAAATAGTAAAATTTAACCAAACGACCTCGGAATCTAATTCCGAAAGTTGCTACAAGTCACAAATGACTATATGAACCTAACGGAACTTTCGGATCTCTCATCGGAGCTCATTTTCTCAAATTGAGCTCGGAAACCTCTTTTAACTCTTTTAAACTTCCGAAACGGGGACTTTATCAAAAGTCCTATAAAACGAGGTCCGTTTTCAATTTTGAAGGTTGCTACATATCATAAATGACGAGACGGACCTAACAGTGCGCTCGGATTTTCCATCGGGGTTCGTTTACTCAAAACGACCTATCGAAACCCCAAATTCCTTTCCGGAATTTCATAAACGGATCCTTTTCTCGAAAACCTATCAAACGGACTCCGTTTCGACTCAGATTTCACAGACGGGTCATAAATGACCTAACGGAGCTTTTGGGACTGTCGACACACAAATCGAGGTCCCGGATCCCGTAACGACTATTTGAGGGTCGTTACACCGCGACTCAGCAATCTGAATGCGGAAGCAGTACCCCAGTACCGCTAACGCTCGAGCAAGAAACCAACTTATGGTTGGAAGCAGTCGGAGGGGTGAAGAAGGGGTCAGCTTATGGCATTGGAACTCTGTATTCATCTGCCAAGCATAAATCGAACTATTTGGGCTCGTGTTCAAGTGCTCCTCCAAGCTCTGCTCCCGCTCCAGAAATGACTCGGATGCAAGCGAAGATCGAAGAACTGAGAAGAAAAAATGAAGCTATGCGCTTAGCACAGGAGGCGCATCAGAGAGAAGTGCATGAAATGATGCGCGCATCACAGGAGGCGCATCAGAGAGAAATGCATGAAATGATGCAAGAGCTCCTCAGGAACCAAAGAAAAGGCAAAGGAAAGCGTGATAGATCGGGAAAGGGAAAGAGCAAGAGCAGACATAGCCACCATTCACCGTCTCAGTCTGATGCCGGGTCTAGTTCGGCTTCTAGCCATTAGTAGTGAAAGTTGAACTTTAAACTGTTTGTTTAGTTTGTTTGAATATTGTAAAACTTGAACGAATGTTGAAAGACTCCTTTCTATTGTTTGGCTTTGTTAGCCTTGTTTGAATAGCGTTTATGAATGTCTTGTGACTGGTTTTTCTGCGTGTTTACAGGTGGTGTAGGCCTAATTTCAGCTTTTATGTTGCATGTTTTTACAGGTTTTCGACCGACTTTCGGTCGAAAGTTGGTCAAAAAATATTACCAGACTTTCGACCGAATTTCGGTCGAAATACTCTTCGACCGAATTTCGGTCGAAGGTCTATCGATCGAAATTCGATCGAAGGTCGACCGACGTTCGACCGAAATTCGGTCGAAGAACATGGACTAAGGTGACATGTTCTTCGACTGAAATTCGGTCGAATGTCGGTCGACCTTCGACCGAATTTCGGTCGATAGTTGAATTTCGACCTGAATTTAATCGACCACTACAATCGGTCGAAATACGGTCGATAGGTCGATCGAATTTCGACCGATTGGGCGGTCGAAAATGACGGTTTTTTTAGTAGTGTATAGTGTATTAAAAAAAAGGAAAGCAAAAATACTAAGAAAATTCTAGATGTAGTATGAACATTATAAGCAAAAAATATCTTAAAGAAGAATCAAATCAGACATTGTAACCTAAACATTGGTGAGAAGACCAACCCCCACACTTTAGCAGCAAGTTGGTTACTTCCGCTCTTACCCCTTCTTTTTCTTCTTTTCTTAGTTTTACTATGTTATTTCTTAATGGTAATATCTGGTTTGATTCTTCTTTTAAGATATTTTTTCCACACAAATATAGAAATATAGCTCCCGTTTGGACATAGTTTTTGGAGAGATTTTTTTGGGAGTTTTTGGGCCAAAAAGTATTTGTTTATGCTTTTTGAGCAAAACTTGTCCCAAAAACTCAAAAACTGGCCTTGAGCTGTTTTTGGTCAAAAAACTAACATTTACTTATCAAATTTCATTTTCATAAGAACTCAAAGGCTCTTTTGAGCCAAAAAATTTGTTCCCAAAAAATATGTCCAAACACATTTTCATTTTCATATCAAACTTTACTCAAAAAGTGTTTTTGACGAGGTCCAAAGTGCATAGGAATTGTCTGCTCGTTCTTGTCAAATTCTAATATAGTTTAAGATATCGTCCCACAGAGATTGGGTATTCTATGCTACGGACTTGTAGTATTTTAATTACTATTTGAGAGAATCAAATTGATGAAAAGTGAGTTTTTAATTTAAATTTACTTAAACTAAAAGAAAGAACTTCTGAAAGATTTCAATTTTAAAAGGAGTTGGGAATCGTTGAATTCACTTGGTAATACTTATAATAAATATCTCAGTTTTGACATGTATTTCTCTTAAGAATAATTGCTTATTGCTAATTCAATTATATTTTGTTCACTAAGAAATAATCAATTAATAACACTCCGTGAGGTTATGTATATTAATTAAATTATAACTAGTGACGATTAAACCGAAATATTTTTCTTGCCTGAATTGTGCTAAAAAAGTAGTAAAAACTTCGTGAGAATATTTTTACGGAAAATCAATAATCTTACCTACAACAATTCCTCCGTGAGAATTAAAACTGAGGTAAACAAGATTACAGACTTGGAAAAATAGTTTTTACTCTACTACTTTATTCATCAGTTATTATACATTAATTTTGCTCCGTGAGAATTACAAAATTAATATAACAATAACCTAGATATAAAATAGACGGATGTGAAAATAAAGATTTAGTAAAAACTATAATTCTAGCACAGTGTTAAAATGTGATTAAAAACTTCAGGCTAAGTATGTATTAAAACTGAGATACGTATTATAAATATTACCGAGTTTCATCAACTATCCCAACAAAAGAGATTACTCCATTACGGAGTAAGAAAAACTTTAAAAATATAAAGACTAAGAAGAAGTAGTATTTCTTCTACAAAAGAAAACTACAAAAGCTTAAAGTTATAAAAGACAAAGAAAAAGAGCAAGAGAGTAGTTCTCTGCAAGATGAATTTGGTGCCCTTTTTTCATACAACTTTGGCCTTTATTTATAGAAAAGATTTCATGCCAAATTTCTACCTTAGATGCCATATCTTAAGGTGGTAGGAAATATTTCAAGATGGCCAAGGTGTGTTGGGTTATGAAGACTTTTTCATACCTAGTTTCATTCCATAAACTTTCTTCCGTTTGCGCTTTTATTCTTCAGCGTAAAACAATTCACGGACATTACTATCAGTGTTATAATCACACTATGAATAATGTAATCATCAATGGCCATTCTCTTATTTTTCTTCACCTTGAATAATTTCTTCTTCCTGCAAAATATGTTAGAAAATATGCGAGAGATGGATATATTTATTCACATTTTATTTAAAATACTTAATATTTAACTATAAAAATATATCAATAAATTAAATCCATCAAATTCCCCCATACTTGAATCTTTGCTCGTCCTCGAGGAAAAAGAATTTTTTTAAAAAAAAAATTTAATAAGAATACTTTCTTCAAACTTATGATCTTTGTAGGATAGAAATTTTTTCAAGATAAACTTCTTTCATCATGCTCAAAGCAATTATTCTTTTTACTTCACCAAATTCTTTAACTTATTTCTGAATTTTGACTTGATCAACAAAAACTTGCAGCCTTCTCCCCTTGAATCTTTCAAAATTGATAGAATTATGATCATGTATTCAATAAGTATCATTGTCTTGTCCATAAGCTTGCTCGTCATGTTCATCTCCACTAATATAGATACAATACTGACTTTCAAAATCTTTTTAGGACTTTTCATAGCTTGTAATGTTAGGCTTCAGGCTGGTAGGATAAGGATATTTGATAGTGACTGTTCTTTTTCCAGCTTGGAGCTAACATTTCTCAATTCTTTCTCCATTCGGTAATACTTTTTTTTTCAATTTTTTTTCTCTCTTTTTTTTTTTTTTTTTTTGCTATATCATATATATTCATATATTCACAACATTGCTTCTTTTGATAATATTTCTTCCTTTTGGTGATGTTTAATCTTTGCTCATTCAAAGCTGGAAGAAATAATAACTCTTTTTTTTTCTTTATATATATGTAGCAATGTATACATATATTATTATTTTTTTCTTGTTTTTTTTTTCTTTTTTTTTTTTTTGGTTATATATGATGGTGTAGGAAAAAAAATAGCATTAAGGCTCAAAGAAGGGTTTGAAAAGGTAAAAAATATGTATATTTGGATAGAAAATTGAGAGGCTTGAATTGTGTATCAAAGAAGGCCTAATTTCATTTTTCAAAAATCAGTATCATCCATTATTTCGCCTCGAAGAACATTCAGAGCAAGTTCTAGCCAAGTTCATTGATTCTACCTTCTTTGTGATCATAATTTTTCTCAATTCCAATGATTTTCTGAGTTGAAGATGTTTGCTCTTGCTTTCACAACGTCAAAATCATAGACATGAAAAATCATATGGTGAATATAAAAAGAAATAATATTGAACAGAACGAACAAAAATTTATATTGTTAATTAAAAACCTACAATTAAGACCATAAATAAGAAGAAAATAGTATATAATATATAAATAACCTCCCCCATACTTGAACATTTCATTCTCCTGGATGAAAATGCTTTTTAAGATAAGTGAAAGAAAGAAGGGTGAAAAAAAAATAAGAATGAAGAAGGATCAAGTGGTAGTTGGATTATATAAATATAATATAATTAATATAAAAATACTATTTTATTAGTAAAATAAAAATCTTTTTGGCTTTCAAATATACGATCACAGAAGAAAGCTTGAAAGAAACTGTGACCACACATGTTCTATGTGTAATAGACTGGATTATTTTTAGACCTTATCAGTCATTAGGTCCTAGTTTGAATATAAACTAGAAATTTACCTGTGCCAACATTAGATTTGGACGATGGAATGGTTAACCAACCAGTAACTTAGGCATACCGATTACCATGGAGTTACTCCTGTCTAGGTGACTCTGTTTTTGTAGAGGCCTTCATGAGATGTTCAGGTTGTAAAATAATCTAGATATTGACCAGATCAATTGGTTAAGCATTTAATTAGTCAGATCTAAGTGGAACTTATGAGGCTCCATTGCTTCACCCTCAATGGCTACGGGATAAAGAACCATAGTTCTGAGTTTAACGTCGTCAGCTCGACGTAGTAACTGTGGCACTCATCATACTATCATGGTTACTGAAGGGTGTTGCTCAAAATGTCCTGCAAAGTACAATTTTAGCCTGTGACCATTGACCTTGAATTTCTCTCCTCCATTACTTTGTTGAATTTCAATTACTCCATATGGATAACATCTGTAACATCGTAAGGACCTGTCCACCTGGATTTCAGTTTTCCTGGGAATAGCCTGAGACGGCCATTGTAAAGAAGTACCTGATCTCCAATTTTAAAATTTTTTGGTCGGATCAAATTGTCATGCCATTTTTTTGTTTTTTCTTTGTAAATCTTGGCATTTTCATAGGCTTCCATCCTCAGTTCATCCAACTCATTAACCTGCAAAAATCTATTTTTACCAGCAGAGGTTAAGTCAAAGTTCAATGCTTTCAGTGCCCAAAAGGCTTTGTGTTCCAATTCAACAGGCAAATGGCAAGCTTTTCCAAAGACTAATTTATATGGAGATGTTCCAATTGGCATTTTGAACACCGTTCGGTATGCCCATAATGCATCATCTAATTTTAAAGCCCAGTCTTTCCTTGAGATTCCAATAGTTTTTTCAAGAATTCTTTTTAGTTCACGGTTGGAAACCTCAACTTGCCCTTGAGTTTGAGCATGATACGGTGTTCCAGTTTTATGAGTCACACCATATTTTGACAATAAAGCAGAAAATTGCTTATTCATGAAATGAGTCCCTTGGTCACTAATGATGACTCGTGGTGTGCCAAATCTGGTAAAAATATTTTTTCTGAGAAAATTGCAAACTGTTCGAGCATCATTCTTTCTTGTGGGAATGGCTTCAACCCATCGTGAAACATAGTCAACAGCCACAAGGATATATTCAAATGAATGAGATGAAGGAAAAGGTCCCATAAAATCTATACCCCAGACATCAAATATTTCACATACCTGAATAGATTGCAATGGCATCTCATCTCTCTTTGAGATATTACCTGTTCTCTGACACCTGTCACATTGTGCAACATACACACGGGCATCCTTAAAAAGTGTTGGCCAGAAGAATCCAGCTTCCAAAACCTTGAAAGCAGTTCGGTTTGCAGCATAATGTCCTCCAATTGCTCAATCATGACAATGATACAAAATCTTTGACATTTCATCTTCAGGTACACATCTTCTAATGATATTATCTGCACAAATTCTAAATAAGTAAGGATCTTCCCACAGATAATATCTCGCATCAGATATAAGTTTTTTCCTCTATTGGTATGAGAGATCTCTAGGTGTCCATTTTCCAACCAAGTAATTTGCAATGTCTGCAAACCAGGGTGGTTGAGTTACTACTGAGCTGACAGAAAAAATGTGTTCATCAGGAAACTCTTCTTTTATATCACTAGACTCAAGAGGAGGGTTCTCTAATCTAGACAAATGGTCAGCTACCTGATTTTCTGTCCCTTTCCTGTCTTTTATTTCAAGGTCAAACTCCTGGAGAAGTAAAATCCATCTTAACAATCTAGGGCGGGCATCTTTCTTTGCTAAGAGGTATTTTAAAGCTGCATGATCAGTAAAAACAGTGACCTTGGTTCCTATTAAATAGGAACGGAACTTATCAAAAGCAAATACTACTGCCAGTAGTTCTTTTTCTGTTGTGGCATAGTTGAGCTGAGCTTCATTCAATGTTCTACTGGCATAGTAAATGGGACGGAAAATTTTATCTTTTCTCTGGCCTAAAACAACTCCAACGGCTGTATCACTAGCATCACACATGACCTCAAAAGATTGGTTCCAATCAGGGGACACAACTATAGGGGCAGATGATAATTTCTCCTTAAGAGTTTCAAAAGCTTTCATGCAATCACCTGAAAAATCAAACTTAACATCTTTCATCAAAAGATTAGTCAACGGTTTTGAAATCTTTGAAAAATCTTTTATGAACCGTCTGTAAAAACCTGCATGACCTAGAAAACTTCTAATGCCTTTAATAGTTTTGGGAGGGGGTAATCCTGCTATAAGATCAATTTTTGCCTTATCAACTGCTATCCCTTTAGCAGTGATTTTATGTCCTAAAACAATTCCCTCGGTAACCATAAAATGACATTTCTCCCAATTAAGAATCAAGTTTGTCTCTTCACATCTCTTAAGAACTAAGGTCAAGTGATTAAGACAATCTTCAAATGTTTTACCAAAAAGGGTGAAATCGTCCATAAAAATTTCCAAAAATTTTTCAGTCATGTCTGAGAAAATAGCTGACATGCAACGCTGAAATGTAGCAGGTGCATTACACAAACCAAAAGGCATTCTCCTATAGGTATAGGTTCCATGAGGACATGTGAAAGTTGTCTTATCCTGATCTTCTGGTGCAATTGATATCTGGTTATACCCTGAATATCCATCAAGAAAACAGTAAAAACCATATCCTGCTACTCTTTCTAACATTTGATCAATAAATGGTAAAGGAAAATGGTCTTTTCTTGTGGCATCATTGAGACGCCTGTAATCAATACAGACTCTCCATCCTGTCACTGTTCTTGTAGGTATGAGTTCATTATTTTCATTTTTGACAACTGTCATACCTCCTTTCTTTGGTACCACCTGAACAGGACTTACCCAAGGGCTGTCAGAAATGGGGTAAATAATACCTGCAGCCAAAAGTTTTATTATTTCATTTTTCACAACTTCCTGCATTGCTGGATTCAATCTCCTTTGGGGTTGGACTATTGGCTTGTAGCTATCCTCCATGAGGATTCTGTGTGTGCAAATAGCTGGACTAATGCCTTTGATGTCTGCTATAGTCCACCCTAAGGCTCCTTTATGTGCTGTCAGTACTTCAATCAATTTATGTTCCTGTTCTGCAGTCAGAGAAAAAGAAATTATTACAGGAAATAATTCAGGCTCAAGATAAACATATTTTAAATGGGAAGGGAGAATTTTGAGTTCAATTTTTGGTTGAACGCTTTCTGATAGCATTTCTCCTTCTTCTTCAGAATCATTTTCCAATATTTCAGCTTCACTTCTAATTGTCGGATCATCATCCTGCCTTGTGCCAGATTGGGCCAAGCATCTTTCCAATGAGTCTGAAATCAGTTGGTCATCTTTGAATTCATCTGCAAGATCACTAATTATGTCAATTGAAAAGCAAGAAGATGATGTCTCATCTCCGGGAAATTTAAGAATCTTGTGCATATCAAAAATGACTCTTTCTTCGTCTACTCTCAAAATTAGTTGCCCTTGATGGACATCTATGATTGCTCTGCCTGTAGCAAGAAAAGGTCTACCCAAAATGATTGGCTCATCAGGACATTCTTCCATTTCAAGTACTATGAAATCTACAGGGAAAACGAATTTATCTACTCTCACAAGCACATTTTCAATAATTCCTTTAGGTTTCTTAGTACATTGATCAGCAAATTGAAGAGAGACAACAGTATTTTTTATGTCACCAAGATCCAATTTTCTAAAAATAGAAAATGGCATCAGATTTATTGAAGCTCCAGAATCACAAAGTGCTTTTTCAAAATATACTCCTCCCAAAGTGCATGGAATCGTAAAACTTCCCGGATCACCGAGTTTTTGTGGTAGCTTATTTTGAAGTATAGCACTGCATTTTTCAGTAAGCATTACCACAGAAGCTTCTTCTAATTTCCTTTTGCTTGACAAAATTTCTTTCAAAAATTTAGCATATGAAGGCATTTGCAATAAAGCATCAGTGAAAGAAATATTAATGTGAATCTGTTTCAGAATTTCTAAAAACTTTACAAATTGACTATCAAGCTTTTCTCTTTTCATCTTTTGTGGAAAAGGGATTGTCACAGGGAGAGGAGTTATTTTTTTAAAATTCTTTTCATCTTTTTTCTTGATTTCATTCTCTTCTGATGGATCAGATGGTATTTCAACATTCTTACCTTTTGCTGCCTGGTGTTCAAAATGGTTCTTTTCCTGTATGTCAGCATATGGATCATCAAGATTCTTACCTGACCGTAAGGCGATGGCCTTAAGGTGTTCCTTTGGATTTTTCTCTGTATTGCTTGGTAAGGGACCTTGAATCTTTTCTGAAACAAGAGTTGCCAATTGGCTTACCTGAATTTCTAAGTTTTTGAGGGTTGAGTTTTGGCTTTCCATCTTTTCATCAGTGGCCTTAATGTACTTGTACAACAGGTCATCAAGACTTGAATGAGCTTGTTGAGGCCTTTGCTGATATGGAGCTGCTTGTTGATATGGCTTGAAATTCGATTGCCCACGATTTTGATTTTGGTATCCAGGTGGACCCTGTGCTGGTTGCTTCTGGAAGCTTTGAGAGTTCTCAGCACCATTTGGATTGCTCCACTGAAATCCTGGATGTTTCTATGCCATTGGGCTTCCAAAAGGGTACGGCTTGTAACCGATGACATTAGCCTGCTCATCATTCTGATTGTTTGCGCGGCATTCATGGTTAAGATGGTTTCCTCCACACATATCACAAGCCTCAGACTGGCTTGGTTGTTGTGCATTCACCTGAAAAGATTCAAACTTTTGTGCCAAGGAGGCAATCTGTTGTGTTAGTGTATTAAATGCATCTGCCTGGTTTACTGTGGCAGCCTTTTTGATGGTTACACGATCAGATGGCCACTGGATTGCATTCTCAGAAATTTCATTCAACAATTGCAATGCTTCTTCTGTGGTCTTTCCCATGATGGAACCTCCTGCAGCTGCATCTATCACATTTCTAGAAGAGCGTGTTAATCCGTGATAGAAAATATACAACTGCATATGTTCAGGAATGTCATGATGTGGACATTTTCTTAACATTGATTTTAATCTTTCCCATGCTTGATAAACTGACTTAGTGTCAGTCTGCAAGAAATTAGAAATATCTTGTCTTAACTTTGTTGTTTTAGCAGGAGAAAAATATTTGTTCAAAAACTTCTGTGTCATCTGGTCCCATGTGGTTATAGAACCTCGAGGCAAACTTCGCAACCAAGTCTTGGCATATCCTTTTAAAGAAAAAGGAAATAGCCTTAACTTGATAGCTTCAGCGGGCACTCCATTATATTTGGCAGTTTCAACTAGTTCCAGGAAATCAATTAAATGACTATGTGGATCTTCACTTGGATCACCAGTAAAGGTGCAAGACTGTTGAATTGTTTGAATTAGACCGGTCCTAATTTCAAAATTATTGGCTGCTACTGGTGGGTTCCTGACACTAGATTCACAATTGAAGTGATCTGGTCTAGCATAATCCCTTAGAATTCTGTTTGCTGGTCTTGGTGCTACTTCATCAAACTGATCCTCTACTTGTGGTGCGACTCCTAATGGGTTATTGTTATCTCCTAATTGGTGTTCCATTTTGTCACAAATTATGCTTTTAGAAGATGATGGTTGTCCTTTTCTGCACAATCTCAAAGATCTTTCAATTTCAGGATCGTAAATGACTAACTCTTTATTAGAAGAGCGGGTCATAAACTACTTGAAATTGTTAAATTTTTTTTTTTTTAAAAGGTACTTGTAATAAAAGTATTATAAGAAAATACTAAAATGTAGAAATAATTAGTAATAGAAGTTCTGTAAATAATAATAATAATAATAATAATATCTTGAAATGAAAGAAAAAAAATTGACTACTAGATAATAACAGTAGTAATAATAGAAGTGGTTAACAAAATAGTAAAGAACTTTATAATTATAATAGCAATGCTTGGTAACAAAGCAAAGAAAATGGTACGGTGATATATAAAAATAACATTAGTAATGAAAGAAACAACAATGACAAAACAACATATAGTGATACTGACACGGGAATAGTAAGTAGTAGTAGTTAGTATATAGATAAAGTAATAAGTTGTATTAGTTTTGACAGAGGTAGTTAAAAAGATAGATAGACAAGATGGTAACTCTTATAATATCATAAGGTTGTACTACTGAAAGTAACGAAGAGAAAAGGAAAAAATAAAAATAAAAATGTAGTGATAGCTCAGAATGAAAGAGAGGGAAGAAGGAAATAGAAATAAAAATAATACTAAAACAATAGTTATATTAATAGTAGTAGTGATAAGTGACACTAGTAAAGAAACTTATAATTACTTTAACAACAGTTTGTGATATTACAAAGGAATGAGTCAAATATAATACTTATATGATATAATAGATAAAGTAATAGTATTACTAGTACTGATGGTAAAGAAAAGAAAGAAAAGAGAAAAACTAGAAAGCTGACGGAAATAGCTGAGGAAGAAAACGTACTATAAGTAGAAGTACTAAAAATAAGACTTTTAAGTATAAGATAGATAGAAGAAAGAGAAAGAACAAAAAGTATTAACAATGTTACTTATAATAAAAGAGATGTAATCGATCAAAAACAGTAAATAGAAGGAATAACAATGAAAAGCTAATAAAGTAGGATATATATATATATATATATATATATATATATATATATATATATATATATATATATATATATATATATATATATATATATATATATATATATATATATATTAGTAGTGACAGTAAAGAAAATTAATAACAATAATAGATATACTAAAAGAAATAAAAGTGTTAGAAAAGATAAAAATGTTAGAAGCAAATATAATATTATTAGAGGTTAAAGGTTAGTAATCAATAGTTATTGTTATAGTAGTATTAAGTAGATTATGTTAATATTACTTATATTAATATGTCCTCAAATTAGTAATCAAATATTTAGTCCGAAGTAGATGTACGCCAATCCCCGGCAACGTCGCCAAAAATTTGACGAGGTCCAAAGTGCATAGGAATTGTCTGCTCGTTCTTGTCAAATTCTAATATAGTTTAAGATATCGTCCCACAGAGATTGGGTATTCTATGCTACGGACTTGTAGTATTTTAATTACTATTTGAGAGAATCAAATTGATGAAAAGTGAGTTTTTAATTTAAATTTACTTAAACTAAAAGAAAGAACTTCTGGAAGATTTCAATTTTAAAAGGAGTTGGGAATCGTTGAATTCACTTGGTAATACTTATAATAAATATCTCAGTTTTGACATGTATTTCTCTTAAGAATAATTGCTTATTGCTAATTCAATTATATTTTGTTCACTAAGAAATAATCAATTAATAACACTGTCACGACCCTTTTTTAACTTAAAAAAGAAAAAAACTTAATTTAGTTTTAGAAAGGTCTGTGACGATGTTCATAGGTACACTAGTATTTAAGAGATTTTCGGAGTCGCCACTTGACAAGTTAAAGGTGTGCCAAGTCACCAAAGTGGTGTACCTAGAACACCTATGACTCGTAAATGGTCTGCATCAGAGTTCCGGATAAGGATCTCGGTTGACTCGCGGGAAGGTGTTAGGCACCCTCGAGTCCTGTGTCAAGCACAGTTGCTTTTATTGACGCATTTCGACTCTTTAAATTGTTTGTATATTTGCCTTTGTTTGTTTCGCTTTAATTTGATATTAATTTTGTTCGTTCAAATGAAAACTCAAATCGAATATAATCGCGCGAGAACTTCACTCGTTCGAAATCTTTCGACTTAAATCAATTAATTCGCACAGGCACTTCACCCATTCGAAATCTTTTGACTTTATATGAATTTCACGTGAACGATTTATCATTTTGTTAGCTTTGGGGTAAAAATTTTCCTAATCGTGCAAGACAAGCTTGCACATTTCATTTAATTAACATCCAAGTAGCTATTCGCAACCTACTTCCAAAATAACATGCACACGTTCCTTGCCATAGTATAACTATTTTGTTTCCTTTGGTACTTGATTCAGTTTGTTACTTGGTCCACTTAAGTGGACTTGACAAAAAAAAAACTATTTACTGATACGTGATGCATTAATACCATGTGACCTCTTTCCCTTATGGCTTCTTATTCATTTTAACAAATCTTTTTAGTGGGCCTAATATTTGTCTAATCTCAAAGTTGCACAAGATTTAGCGCTCGCATTTCTTGCATTTTCTTACATAATCTTTGCCTAATTTACTGAAAGCAAATCTAATATTACATGCTGACAAACCATATATACATTAAAGTAAACGAACCCAAACACTAAATTGCTTATGATTTCTTTCAATCTCCATTTACGGAACACACAGATAAATATGCAAGGAACATTAACATAATGAAGATGAATTCTTTCAAGCCATAGTTCTCAAGCAGACCCGAAACGGGTCATTAATACATAAGCTAATAGTACTTTAAACAGAAGGCAAAGAAAACAACAAAAAGATACCTGATGAGCTAATGTTCTTTAAGCTCAAACAATGATCCACTCAGCTAAAAACCAACATTGAAATTTCTCAAACCAGCAGCGAGAGCAAGATGAAACAGCCCCCTTTTACCAACCTCTTTCAAACCTCTAGACTCTAAAATTTAAACCTCAAGACTCTCTTTTAACTCTCAAATTTCTCACTATTTTTTCTATCAAGGAAGGGCTCTTTCTTTTCAGATTTGTGTGTGCAAGAGTAGGAGTGAGGAAGTGTTTTTTTTTTCTCTTTTCCAGATCTGTTGCTTCACTCTCTGTTCCCTCTCTTGCTCACTCTTTGTTTTTGTTTGCTATTCTGTTCTTTGTTTTATGTTCTGTGTCCAAGAGAGGTTTTTGCTCTCTCTGTTGGTGTGCTCTGTTCTCTCCTTCCTCTTTTTTGTTTTTGCTTTTATCTCTCTGTTACAGCTTTTATCTCTATCCTCCTGCCTGTTTTTTTAGTTCTCTCCCCTCCTTAAAAGAGAGTCAAAAGCCCCCTTGAAATAGAGAGGGAAGTGGGTGTGTACTAGTGCCAAGGACTAGCCCATGTACCCTCCTCACTCATCATATTTTCAGCCCATAATTGCCTTGCATGCAAGGCTGTACCAGAACAAAACAGAGATGTACTTCATTGACTCCATTTTGACATCCCCATTTGACATCATCAAGCCCTATGTCATCTAATATCTAAGCAAATCAACAACCATGATCAAATTAAACATGAATGGACTAAGTCCACCTGAGAACAAATTAACAGAAACCTGAATCAAAGTCCCAAAACAGATCATGCCTCTGACTCCCTACTTTCTAACTAGGCAAATCCCAGGAGACCACAAAACTTTTGACTCAAACCATTAAGCAAATTGCCACGCTTAGACTAATCAAGACAGAATCATAGTGCAAACTCAAACTAATCGTTCAATCTAAGCAATGCGAAGCACACAGAACCAGAAATATATACACACACTTGCCTGCTTGGAACAAAGATTGATCACAGTATAGATATTTGAACAAACCAATCAGTGTACAGATCAAAATACACAGCCAAGGCTAAGTCTCATTTCAGTTTCATGCTTCAGATGCCAAAACAAGTCGGACAGATAACATAGTAACCACATTTTCCAACTTAAAACTTTCAGGCTTTAATACTAACTCAAGTTTATAACTTAAACTAAACGACATCGCGTTATTAACAATTTAAGCGACACATACACAAGGGAAAAGGAAGAGGGATTGTTCTTGAATTCTAACCCGTTGCCAATGCTAACATTACAACTGCTGCAACGCGAACCACTGCCTCGCCTCATTGCGATCATCGCCAACAAACATTGTATCGTCGCAGCAAGCCCCGCTGCTGCCTGTTCGGATCACCACCGCTGCCTCGTCAACGCTGAAACAGACAACTCCACTCACTTCATCATCGTCACTGCCTTACCATCGCAGCAACATCAGTACAAAAGTTTGAAACAGCCCCGCTTCCTCAACACACCATTACAGCTGCAGTATTGTCGCCAAACAAGGAAACAAATCATCACAGCCTTCACACCATCACTGCTTAATGTACGAGCATGAACAGCCCCTCAAGCCCCCACACTACCAAGCATAATACGACCGAACAATTACCTCCGCTGCCCCGCCTAAAATAGCCTTGTCAAACTTCATAGAAACACCCAATCATTTGGCAAAGCCACGGCATAATCACTAGACATTGAGCCAACACCACCCTTGCTTTCGACTCGCTATATAACAGAGAATCGCCATCACGACCATTGCCTTCGACTTGCTAAGTCGCTGCATAGCAGCCCCTGTCACCGTTACAGTCATTGTCACTGTCATCGTCGCCAAATCGCCTCTACATCATTGCTATAACATCACCACCAATGCTTCACTCACAATCAACCACCACTGCCATTTCAAGGCCACAACTCACCACCACAGCTCTCCAAATACCCAAACACCACCATGAACCCGAGCAACATCAGTTCATCATCGATACCATAGCTGCGTCGATATTGCTCATTGCCACACAAATATTGCTTCAAACAGCCCCGCCCCTTTACTTCATCGATCACACGGCATCACCACGAACCAAACAACATCAATCATCACAGCCACTGAATTTCCAAACTCTTCTTGTTCTAATCGAATCGACCTCGTTCGGGGTCGACTCAATTAGAACGAGAGGAGGATGGAGAAAGGGGGTCGAAAACATGAACAAAGAAGATACTTTTCAAATTTAATCCGAGATTTTGGCCTAAGGAGACTATTCTTGTCCAAATCGGGATCCATACAGTGAAGGAGAATGGAAAACAAACCTGGACATGTCAAATTCCACCGGAAAAGTTATGTGGTGTCGGGTTCCGACTTTCAAACCCCGATCCACAACTATTGATTGGTTTCTTTGGGAAAATAATGGTAGCACTGGATAGAGGAGACAAATGGGAGTGTGGGCGTATTTTTGTTGCATTTTTCTGGTGGCCGGAAAGTGATGAACGCCGTTGTCGATGGTGGCGGGGATCGGTGGCCCTCAGAATTTCGTCAGCCCCTCTTTAGTTCTGGTTGTATTGTGGAATGAGGGAAAAATTAGGGAAATTTGGGATTAAAGGTAGTTGGGCCGGGTCGGAGGGTTAATTGGGCTAGTGAGTAATGTATTGTGGGCTGCGTTTTTATTCCTTTCCTGGGTTTTTCTTGGCCTAATGGCCATTTTATCTAAGCCAATACTAAAGATCCTAATCAAATACTTAACTTGTAACAATAAAATTAGCACAATTAATTAATTAAAATTACATAAGTAGTAGAAATACGCAACAAATATTCTTGCTAACACAAAAGGGAAATCAACTGAATATTACTCACAAATACAATCACTTTTTTTTTATTTTTCGGTAATTTTTAGCATTTTTCTGTCTGAAAATAGTTAAATAAAAGCTAGATAAAAAATTGGAAAATCCTGAGAGAATTTGCACAGACAATTCAAGTAAATATCAATTTGGTGCCAAAATTAGGTGATTACAGCTGCCCCTCTTTGTTCGAGAACATGAAGAGTTTTCGGACAAAGACGTAATCAACAACTAATTTTGGCTTTTCTGTTCTAGCCGAGAGCATGCCTTTACAAAATGGTGACCGTACCTTGCCGGTTTGGTTCTAACCAAGAAAAGGCTACCTACATATCCCCGGACTAAGGAATCAGGTCAGTGTAGTTCCTTACGTGCGGTAGCTGGGACTGCCGCATTCAAACAGACATTAGACTCTTCTAGACTCACTAAGACAAACTAGAGACTCTTCTAGACACACTTGGGGCTGACCCGACACTCCTAGACTTACCCGGACTGACACAAGACACTTTTGACACACTAGAGTTGTTGCTGCTTGTCACTGTCGCTGGTTGCTGGCTAGCTGGCTGGTGGTCACTGCTTTACAAAGAAAAAATGAAAATACAACATTTGAAATGTAAAATTACAATTCCTAAGCTAACTTTTTCATGCTTCCCAAACTGATAAATTAGTCTGAAGCTCCCACTACCAAGTGGGTCTTGAAAACTTGAATTTGCCGCACGGGCGGGCTTTGCCTCCAAAGTTGAAACTGCCGCTTTGACGGGCTTTGAAATTGCCGCTTGACGGGCTTTGACTTGAAAGTAGAAATTACTGCTTTGACGGGCTTGACTTGAAAATTGAAATTGCCGCTTTGACGGGCTTTGACTTGAAAGTTGAAATTGCCGCTGTGACGGGCTTGACTTGAAAGTTGAAATTGCCGCTTTGACGGGCTTGACTTGAAAATTGAAATTGCCGCTTTGACGGGCTTTGACTCGAAAGTTGAAATTGCCGCTTTGACGGGCTTTGAAATTGCCGCTTTGACGGGCTTTGACTCGACAGTAGAAATTGCCGCTTTGACGGGCTTGACTTGAAAATTGAAATTGCCGCTTTGACGGGCTTTGACTTGAATGAAATTGCCGTTTTGACGGGCTTTGACTTGAAAGTTGAAATTGCCGCTTTGACGGGCTTTGAAATTGCCGCTTTGACGGGCTTTGACTCGACAGTAGAAATTGCCGCTTTGACGGGCTTGACTTGAAAATTGAAATTGCCGCTTTGACTGGCTTTGACTTGAAAGCTGAAATTGCCGCTTTGACGGGCTTGACTTGAAAATTGAAATTGCCGCTTTGACGGGCTTTGACTTGAAAGTTGAAATTGCCGCTGTGACGGGCTTGACTTGAAACTTGAAATTGCCGCTTTGACGGGCTTGACTTGAAAACTAAAACTGGAACCAACACTCTGGTGGGTCTTGCTTTTTGTTGAAAATTAGAAACCATCACTCTGATGGGTCTTGCTTATACTGGAAATTGAAAACCATCACTCTGATGGGTCTCGCTTCTGCTGAATTGAAAACCATCACTCTGATGGATCTTGCTCTTGCTGAATTGAAAACCATCACTCTGATGGGTCTTGTGTTTAAAGTTGAAAATTCTATCCCATTATCCCAATGGTTTTTGTCTTGAAAGTTGAAAACCACTGCTCCCTGCTCAGATGGTCCCTGATTTCTTTCTTTATTTCCCTTTCTGCTCTTCAAGTTTTTTCCCCGATGAGCAACTGACTTGATGTAGTTGTGTTCTCACACTTCCCAACCCAAAATCTCATATTGTTCTTTGGTCACGTCTTGTAGAAATAACAAACCATTTCCTGGTTATCTTCATGGTACAATCTCGGTGCTGGACTCCCATTTTCGACTTTTCTGGTACAACTGAAACTTGTAGACAAGTTTTGCAAACCTTTCTGAATGTCTGAAAATAATGAGAAAGAAATAAAAGAAAAGGAAAGTGAAGAAACTCAAAAGGAGACATCGAACGAAAGATGTCCCTGATAGACAGAAGAAACTTATTTGGAGGTGGAACGATAACCTTAGTAAAACATAACATGCAATTAGAATCAACTCTTGATTAGTTCACACAGTCTAACCCTGACCTCTCTCCCAGATTGACAACCTCGCTCAACCCGAACTTGACGATGAATTCCATGACCCTCATTCGACTAGTAGTGCCCTTTCGGGTTTTCACCGACTAGCCTCTCTCTTTGTTCTTTTAACTCACCGTTGTCTTGCAGCGCCCTTTCAAGACTTCACTTTTTTTTCTCTTTTTTTTTCATTTTTTTCTTTTCATTTTTGTCATTTTTCGCCTTTTCCCAATCGACCTCCGATCTTTCCTTGCTGCTCGACCCCGTCTTTCTTTTCTTCCTTCAATTTTGGCCTTTATCTTGATTCCTCGGAGAATTTCTCCTTTAATGACCTGGGTGCTCCCAGCTCCCAAATGCGATTGTCGGCTTATAAGAATGCGACTTTGCAGCGTGGAACTTATCCCTTGATACCCTACTCGGCTTGACATTCTCAATGATCGGTCAGAAGGGTCTTTATTTGGACTGTAACATTGGATTTGGTTAGGCTATGAAGAAAAGGATTCAGCATAAAAACTCAAAAACATCTCATGACACGACTAGAATGAGCATCACAAGATTTGAAATCACCGCTTTTGAAAAATAAACCAAACCTTTCCCCAGTTTAGGCAAATTGGGGATTTCTTTTTTTTTTTTTTTTTTTTTTTTTTTTTTTTTTTTTTTTTGAAGAGCGGTATGAAAGCATCTCATGAAACGACTTGGTAAAATATTACAACTTTTGGAATCATTTCTTTTAAAATAATAACTAACTGAGACCCCAATTTATTGAAAAACCAGGAAATTATCTTTTGAATTTTCTGATATGCAAACATAGGTGATATTGAAACTTTCCCCCGAGATGAAAACAAAGAAAGCAAAAGGAATTGACTTTCTCCCTTTCTTTGTTTAAAAATAAATTAAACTTCTGCCCCAATCTAGGATAAACTGGGCGCTTTGAGTTTCTTCCTCGGTTCTGAGACTGATATCTCATGAAACATATGAACAGATGGTACAAAAACATAGAAGTTTGTTTTTATTTTATTTTATTTTTTTTAAAATAAAATAAAAACAAACTTCTGCCCCAGTTTAGCATACATTGGGAATTTGAATTTCTTTTGACAGTGGCCGCAAACTTGGAGGCAAGCTTTTGCGTCAACGAGGAATAGGGGAAAAATGAACTTTCCCCTATCATGACCGCACCCGAATGGTTGCCTACGTATCCTTTTGAGAGGAATCAGGTCAGACGTAGCTCTACCACTGAGGTAGATTTTCTTGTTTCTTTTTCGAATATTTTTTCTTCCTTGTTTTTTTTATTTTTTCCAATTTCAATCACATTGATTCCAAATGAGGGTAGCCAAAGAAAAATACTCAAGGCTCAAAGGGCTAGAAAATCGGTATTGTGTTTGGGTAGCAGAAACGAAAGCCGTTCGTCATCCCGACCCGAGAATGCCTCGCACAAATAATGATTCAAAGAATTGATCTAGACTTATCCACGCGTGTCATCGACTTCTACTTCACTGATGGTACTCAAAACTGGTATTTCAACTTTGGTCGAAGCAACCGTGCACGATCTTGAACTTCTCACCGATCTCCCTTATCGGATAACTACAGATTAATTTTCAACTTATTCCGCTCCCTCTTTTATCCCTCTTTACTACTTAGATATCTCACAATGTCAGAGCGTGTGTTTAGATCAAGACGTAAATTCCGCACGCATGTCATGTTATTAAGGCCGACAAAATATAAAACAGAATACTAAGAAAACAAGACCAAGAAAGAAAAATAAAAGAAATAATGTCGAGACGAGAAAAAGATCTCGCTTTTCATTGAATTAAAGATAAAAGGGTTTGAACATCAAAATAAGCAAAATAATGCACTTGGATTACAACCCTTGAATAACCAAGTACACAGAAAGACTAGCAAAACAAGCTACAACATTTCACAGTCACTCAATTGCAAGTCAGGACCAGTTCCCTGCTTTAAGCATTGTCAAGCCCTTCACCAAAATGCACCATGCCGATACCAGAGAAATTCCCTGAATCTGGCAACATCTTCTGCTTTTCCTTATTTTCAGCAACTCCCATCAAGGTAGACTTCACTTCTTTGGGATTGATGAATGACCCAGTAAGATATGGAATTGACTTCTCAAGAGACATGTTCGTCTTTTTCATTTCTTCAACCCTTACTCTGTCTGCTAACCCTGGCACCATTTCAGGAACACAGTTCACTGTCACAAGCATTTGGTTAGCCCTAATTGAAACACCACCACCCGGTACTGTCGGCATTGTAGATTCATCTATCAAATCTTCCCCATATATCATTCCCACCATACACACATCATCATGGACGAGCAATGAGTTCTGGTTGATATCTGGCGCATCTGAGTCCTCGACTTGGATCTGACCATTATCTATCAGAGCTTGGACCGCCTTCTTGAGACTACGACAATCATCTGTGTCGTGCCCTGGCATGTCTGAGTGGTAAGCACATTGACGAGTATGGTCTACCTTCGCCATTGGGAGGACATTTCCAGCGATTGGCTTCAGCATATTCAAGTTCTTGAGCTTTTGGAAAAGGCTGGAGTAAGATTCTCCAGTTGGCGTAAACATGTTCCTTTCTTCCTTACGCAGCTTCTGATGATAAGCACTTGGGCGGAAAGCAGGAGACCTCTCTGGCCGGTAAGAAAGATTTGATGGAGCTTGAAAATGATTATGTGAAGCTTGGTGAGTGGGATATGTAGGTTGTGGGGCAGGAGCACGCCATTGCGGATAGAAAGGTGCTGGAGCATACGGCTGTGCGGCATGTACGGAGTATTGGGGTGGAGGTATGGAGTATTGTGCATTTTGTGGTGGGTAATAGTGTTGTGGAGGGTGTACTGGAGCTTGGTATGAATTAGCTTGACTGTATCGCTCATCATTCCACCTTCGTGGACCCGACCCTACCATGGCCACATCTTCTTTCTTCTTCTTACCGAACCCTGCTGCCCCGGTCTGCACAGCCTGTGTGGTCGCCTTTAGTGCAGTCTGGCTCACAATCTTGCCAGCTTTGACTCCTCTCTCAATCATTTCTCCCATCTTGACGACTTCGCTAAATGGTTTCCCAAAGGCGGCGATCAATGAACCATAGAACGCCTCATCCTGCGCCTCAATGAACAAACGGACCATGTCATCGTCGGGGATTGCGGGGCTCACTCGAGCGGCCTGCTCGCGCCATCTGAGGGCGTACTCCCTAAAGCTTTCGCTTGGCTTCTTTTTTATCGCATCCAAAGAGGATCGATCTGGCAAAACTTCAATGTGGTACTTGTACTGGTCGTAGAATGCCTGTGCCATATCCTCAAATGACAAGTCCTGCCTCATGAACCATTCGGCAGCCGCGCCCCCCAAGCTTTCAGAAAAGTAGGCTATCAACAGTTTGTCTTTCTTGACCCCTCTCATTTTGTTGCAGTAGGTTTTCATATGAACCCTTGGATCTCCTTGCCCGGTGTATAGATCAAACTTTGGCACTATGAACCCATCTGGCAATTGCAATTCAGGGTAGGGGCAAAGGTCCTTGAAAGAGATGTCAGTATGATCTCCATATCCTTGAATGGTCCTTACTGCTTGTTCTAGGCCCTTCATCTTTCTTAGAACCTCACTCTCATCCAGCTTTCCTGATCGATCAACCTCAACTTGAGACCCGCGATGGAACCCCTGATCATACGAGTCACTGTGTCGGAAATTGGGTTCATGGTGCTGATCATAATGATGATCCCCAGCCTGGAGATGTGGTTCGCTGTTGGACCTAGCCATAGCAGGCCTGGCTGGGCCCCGAAAAATTGGAACTTGTGGGAGAGGTGGGCCATACTGCCCCTGTAGCGGAGGTGGACCATACTGTCCCTGTGGTGGGGGTGGACCATACTGCCCCTGTGGTAGATGTTGTCCATACTGCCCTTGAGGTGGAGGTAGTGGGGGCGGTGCATGAGGGCGCACTTCAACTTCTTTTGTCGGACCCTGACTAGTGCCAAAACCAGGGGGATATGTCGGATCCTCAACCGCCGTAGATGTGCCTGGTGCTCGCTGGCTAACTGTTGGCATAAGCCCATCTAGGAGGTTTGGCATGGGAGGAGGTACCCGTCCCGTGGTTATCGCATGATGCATGTCCACCAGAAATTGCTTCAGAATCAGGGCCTCTTCTGTCGTCCTATCATGTTCTTCGGAACCGGCATCGGATTTGTCTCCTTCAGTGGCCATGTTACCAAATGGAATTTCAAGTCCCCTTGAGTTAGTTGTGTGAGAGTGGGGTAATGCTAGAGCGCTGCACCAAGTCACTGGTAATCTAGTCTTGTCTGCAAACAAAACAGGTTAGGAAACATGATATTTACGAGCCGAGCGCGCCTACAAGCCTAAAGTCGTCATGCATCATCCCGAATCAAGACAAAGCGGGTCCTCTCTTTCTTTTCTTCTCTTCTTTTTCTTTCTCTTCTTTTTTTTTTTTTCATTTTCCTCTCTTTCTTTCGCTCTTTTTTTCATTTTTTTTTTTTTCATTTTTTTTTCATTTTTTTTTTTCATATCATATATCTTTCAAATATAAGAGGGGTCCAAAATCATATTGAAAAAGGAAGAAAAAATGCATTTAAGATAATAAAAGACACAATTTTGGATTTTCTGATTTCTTTTTCATAAATGCCGAAACAGTACAATATAAAAAGCCCGCCGACAACATGGGGCAATAGTAGTACTCCTAAAAAATTAAAACAGACAAACTAGACCGACTGTTCGAAATAGAAATGCCAATACATAATAAAAGCTACAATCTGTCCAAGATGCTAAATGAATGACAAAAGGCAATGAGCTGCATCATCTCGGACTGGCATATATCTGCTAAGGTGATCCGGGCCCTGCCTCATCTGGCTCCTCTGGATCTGACTCAAATGGCTCGTCGAGATCTTCCTCTGGTGGCTCCTCGGGATCTGCTGGTGGGCCTTCTACCAAAGTGCGGCGCATTCCAGCCAAATTTTCTGCAACTCTGGTGACGAAGGGAAGCACATGGGGAAGTAGGTCCTCCGCGGGCAGCCTCCTATAGTCACTGATAGCCTGTGCAACATATACAGCAGAGTCATAAACCTGCCGATAAACTACACTGATAGTCTGTCCAGCAGCCTGTATATCCTGAAGTCGGCTCTGTGCTAGCTTCCTGAGCTGCTCTTCTTGCTCCAGTGCCCTGTCGAGTTGAGCTCGAGCGTCCATGGCATCCCGACGATGATAATCCTCCCTTCTCCTGCTCTCCACCAAAGCTGCCCTGTCGGCATCCCGCTCTGTCAATGCCTCAGAGTGCATAACACGGAGTCGTCTAACTGTGTCTAGGTGCTGATGCGCGAGACCCTCATTCTCAACCAAAGCAGCTCGAGCGGCATCCCTCTCAGAACGAAGACGGTAGACCAAACCCGCATATCTCTCCTCAGTCTCTACCCTATGCATCTCTATCTTCATGTCAATCCTGAGTGCCTCATCATACGGTCCCTTAACCGTTTTTGCTGGCATAGCTACCAAAGCAGGCTGTCGTCCGAACCAGAAAACATACTCGGGAGTGACCTCGCCTCTGAATCGGTCTATAACCTGTGTGCTGGAGGTCAAATGTCTCATATTATCCCAAATGGAGAACCACTGAGTGTGCCTGGGAAACTCACCGCTAATATGCTCAAGGCGATACTCTTCCACGGCCTCTACCCTAGGTACACCCTGAACGCGCCCAAGCTGTCGGAGCACCCGCGTAGGGCAATAAGGCTCGGCTCCCTTATGACCCATCAATACTAGAAAAGGACGGTCCATACTACCATATATTCCCTCTTTCGAGGGGTACCAACTAACCTGCCACCGGATATTCTCCAGAGTGAGCTCGCTCAAGTACTTTGCCCACCCATCAAAGCTCTCAGGTAGATCAAGATGTCGAGCACGATAATAATGGGTGTTCAAATGGCATTTAGGCGCATCGGGTAGTGGAGTAGGGTCAGAACGGCCGAACAAGTGCTCAACGAACCATACTTGCAACAACAAGTTGCAACCCTCGAAAAATCGGGCCCCTTTCTCTTTGCATCGAGTCAGAGCACGATAAATACTGCCCAAGATCATCGGCACAACAGTAGAATCTCGAACTCCCCCAAATAAAGCTCTCACGATCCAAGAGGTATGGATAGAGATTTGTCCATTCTCCATCGGGAAAACCAGGAGGCCGAGGAAAGCGAAAATGAAAGCTCTTTCCCTAAGGTTATCCCATTGGTCGTGGCTCAACATAGTGATGAATTTCGGCCGATGCTCTGTGTAACCATCTCCCCGTCCATAAAGAGCATAAAGATACTCCAGACTGACCCAACCTGAGGCCAAACTCACTAACTGGGTATCAGAACGCAGACTCATGTCCCGTAGGAACTCCTCGACTCTCACAAACCGAGGTGCTATGCACTTCTTTGTCCTAAACACTCCATTAGTCAAACCCGAGATCTCTTCTAAAGTAGGAGTCATCTCAATATCACCAAACACAAAGGTATTTTGACTCGGTTCCCAATACCGAATCAAAGCATTTACCAGTTCCCGGCGTGGGGCAAACTTAGGGTTAAGAAAATGTGTCATTTCCCCAATTCTCGCATGCACAACCCCTTTCTGCTTTTCGCTCAAATGGTACCACCAATTTCTCAACAATGGAGGACATTTATCGACCATCTTAATAGGCGGTGGAGTAGATCCCTCAGGAAACTTCCTTTTTCCTACTCTAGATGATGATGCAGCCATGATACCTATTTTATTAAAAATGAAGGATTAGGACCGAGAAAACTTGGACAAAATTTTGTAAAACAACATTTTAAACGGACAAGCCGACTCAAACAAAATTTTTACATGATTGACTAGGCTAGACAAATAGAAACAAAACTTGTCAATGTTATACAAACAAGACGACTCTACTTTGATTTTTTGATTTTCTAATTTTTTGAACAAAATTCAACATGACAACAACACTAAAATTTGACTATTGACACTAAAACGGACAAGCCGGCTCAAATAAAATATTTACATGATCCGACTAGCCTAGACAGATAGGAACAAAACTTGTCAATGTTTTACAAACAAGACGACTCTATTTTGATTTTTGATTTTCTAATTTTGAACAAAATTTGACATGACAACGCCACCAAAAATTTGACTATTGACGTTGTTTTTCTCTTTTATTTTTTCACAAAATTGGCCATTATAACGGCGTGAAATTGGCTTTTAAAATCTTTGCCGACAACGGAAAAAGGACAACTGACACGCTATATTTTTTTTTGAAAAAAATCTGAAATTGCCCCTCTTAACAAAGTGTTTCTTCTCTCTCTCTTTTTTTTTTTTTTTTCATTTTCCAGACTAACCCGCTCTCCCTCGATAAACGGTCAGCATAACGGCCTCTCTAGATGCAACACAAAAGATGCCACTATTGTCTTTCTGGAGTGTGGGCCCCATCTAGACTCTAAAGGGTCAGCCTAGACAAGTGCGGTACCGGTGTACCGCACCTCGCTAAGTCTAATGACATGCAAATAAATCGGCCTAGATAAAAGCACAGGTTCAACTCTAGGTGACTCAATGGGTTCATGTTCTACAGTTTCTGGCAATTTGGAAGTGCCTCGGGGGTACCGGTCGACAACGTCTAACGGCCTAACCCAACGCACCTCCTCCTAAAAAAGGGTTAACTTTTTGTGTCCTGAGACACGACAGAAATTCCAGACGCCGAAACGAGACTGGCGTGCATGTGTGTAGTGTTCCAGAAGACTCAGAGGTGTACGAGAGAAGACAGTTGTGTATATACAGTTCAAACAATATCAAAGCATTAACATTCAAGGCAGCATGTACAAACAATATTTAAAAGCCGAAAACGACAAAGTATAAAGCCTGAGATTCTCAGTTTTCACTTTTTCCCCAGCGGAGTCGCCAAGGCTGTCACACCCCTTTTTTCTGCGCTCCCGCTTTTGGGAGGGCGTTTCGGGTTTAGGAAAGCGCTTATGGGATTTTTATGATTATTTGGCGCTATCCCGAGTTAGGGTTTCCGTTTAAGGAAGTGACGGTGTTCAAAGGTACACGAATTATTAAGAGATTTTCGGAGTCGCCACTTGACAAGTTAAAGGTGTGCCAAGTCACCAAAGTGGTGTACCTAGAACACCTATGACTCGTAAATGGTCTGCATCAGAGTTCCGGATAAGGATCTCGGTTGACTCGCGGGAAGGTGTTAGGCACCCTCGAGTCCTGTGTCAAGCACAGTTGCTTTTATTGACGCATTTCGACTCTTTAAATTGTTTGTATATTTGCCTTTGTTTGTTTCGCTTTAATTTGATATTAATTTTGTTCGTTCAAATGAAAACTCAAATCGAATATAATCGCGCGAGAACTTCACTCGTTCGAAATCTTTCGACTTAAATCAATTAATTCGCACAGGCACTTAACCCATTCGAAATCTTTTGACTTTATATGAATTTCACGTGAACGATTTATCATTTTGTTAGCTTTGGGGTAAAAATTTTCCTAATCGTGCAAGACAAGCTTGCACATTTCATTTAATTAACATCCAAGTAGCTATTCGCAACCTACTTCCAAAATAACATGCACACGTTCCTTGCCATAGTATAACTATTTTGTTTCCTTTGGTACTTGATTCAGTTTGTTACTTGGTCCACTTAAGTGGACTTGACAAAAAAAAACTATTTACTGATACGTGATGCATTAATACCATGTGACCTCTTTCCCTTATGGCTTCTTATTCATTTTAACAAATCTTTTTAGTGGGCCTAATATTTGTCTAATCTCAAAGTTGCACAAGATTTAGCGCTCGCATTTCTTGCATTTTCTTACATAATCTTTGCCTAATTTACTGAAAGCAAATCTAATATTACATGCTGACAAACCATATATACATTAAAGTAAACGAACCCAAACACTAAATTGCTTATGATTTCTTTCAATCTCCATTTACGGAACACACAGATAAATATGCAAGGAACATTAACATAATGAAGATGAATTCTTTCAAGCCATAGTTCTCAAGCAGACCCGAAACGGGTCATTAATACATAAGCTAATAGTACTTTAAACAGAAGGCAAAGAAAACAACAAAAAGATACCTGATGAGCTAATGTTCTTTAAGCTCAAACAATGATCCACTCAGCTAAAAACCAACATTGAAATTTCTCAAACCAGCAGCGAGAGCAAGATGAAACAGCCCCCTTTTACCAACCTCTTTCAAACCTCTAGACTCTAAAATTTAAACCTCAAGACTCTCTTTTAACTCTCAAATTTCTCACTATTTTTTCTATCAAGGAAGGGCTCTTTCTTTTCAGATTTGTGTGTGCAAGAGTAGGAGTGAGGAAGTGTTTTTTTTTTCTCTTTTCCAGATCTGTTGCTTCACTCTCTGTTCCCTCTCTTGCTCACTCTTTGTTTTTGTTTGCTATTCTGTTCTTTGTTTTATGTTCTGTGTCCAAGAGAGGTTTTTGCTCTCTCTGTTGGTGTGCTCTGTTCTCTCCTTCCTCTTTTTTGTTTTTGCTTTTATCTCTCTGTTACAGCTTTTATCTCTATCCTCCTGCCTGTTTTTTTAGTTCTCTCCCCTCCTTAAAAGAGAGTCAAAAGCCCCCCTTGAAATAGAGAGGGAAGTGGGTGTGTACTAGTGCCAAGGACTAGCCCATGTACCCTCCTCACTCATCATATTTTCAGCCCATAATTGCCTTGCATGCAAGGCTGTACCAGAACAAAACAGAGATGTACTTCATTGACTCCATTTTGACATCCCCATTTGACATCATCAAGCCCTATGTCATCTAATATCTAAGCAAATCAACAACCATGATCAAATTAAACATGAATGGACTAAGTCCACCTGAGAACAAATTAACAGAAACCTGAATCAAAGTCCCAAAACAGATCATGCCTCTGACTCCCTACTTTCTAACTAGGCAAATCCCAGGAGACCACAAAACTTTTGACTCAAACCATTAAGCAAATTGCCACGCTTAGACTAATCAAGACAGAATCATAGTGCAAACTCAAACTAATCGTTCAATCTAAGCAATGCGAAGCACACAGAACCAGAAATATATACACACACTTGCCTGCTTGGAACAAAGATTGATCACAGTATAGATATTTGAACAAACCAATCAGTGTACAGATCAAAATACACAGCCAAGGCTAAGTCTCATTTCAGTTTCATGCTTCAGATGCCAAAACAAGTCGGACAGATAACATAGTAACCACATTTTCCAACTTAAAACTTTCAGGCTTTAATACTAACTCAAGTTTATAACTTAAACTAAACGACATCGCGTTATTAACAATTTAAGCGACACATACACAAGGGAAAAGGAAGAGGGATTGTTCTTGAATTCTAACCCGTTGCCAATGCTAACATTACAACTGCTGCAACGCGAACCACTGCCTCGCCTCATTGCGATCATCGCCAACAAACATTGTATCGTCGCAGCAAGCCCCGCTGCTGCCTGTTCGGATCACCACCGCTGCCTCGTCAACGCTGAAACAGACAACTCCACTCACTTCATCATCGTCACTGCCTTACCATCGCAGCAACATCAGTACAAAAGTTTGAAACAGCCCCGCTTCCTCAACACACCATTACAGCTGCAGTATTGTCGCCAAACAAGGAAACAAATCATCACAGCCTTCACACCATCACTGCTTAATGTACGAGCATGAACAGCCCCTCAAGCCCCCACACTACCAAGCATAATACGACCGAACAATTACCTCCGCTGCCCCGCCTAAAATAGCCTTGTCAAACTTCATAGAAACACCCAATCATTTGGCAAAGCCACGGCATAATCACTAGACATTGAGCCAACACCACCCTTGCTTTCGACTCGCTATATAACAGAGAATCGCCATCACGACCATTGCCTTCGACTTGCTAAGTCGCTGCATAGCAGCCCCTGTCACCGTTACAGTCATTGTCACTGTCATCGTCGCCAAATCGCCTCTACATCATTGCTATAACATCACCACCAATGCTTCACTCACAATCAACCACCACTGCCATTTCAAGGCCACAACTCACCACCACAGCTCTCCAAATACCCAAACACCACCATGAACCCGAGCAACATCAGTTCATCATCGATACCATAGCTGCGTCGATATTGCTCATTGCCACACAAATATTGCTTCAAACAGCCCCGCCCCTTTACTTCATCGATCACACGGCATCACCACGAACCAAACAACATCAATCATCACAGCCACTGAATTTCCAAACTCTTCTTGTTCTAATCGAATCGACCTCGTTCGGGGTCGACTCAATTAGAACGAGAGGAGGATGGAGAAAGGGGGTCGAAAACATGAACAAAGAAGATACTTTTCAAATTTAATCCGAGATTTTGGCCTAAGGAGACTATTCTTGTCCAAATCGGGATCCATACAGTGAAGGAGAATGGAAAACAAACCTGGACATGTCAAATTCCACCGGAAAAGTTATGTGGTGTCGGGTTCCGACTTTCAAACCCCGATCCACAACTATTGATTGGTTTCTTTGGGAAAATAATGGTAGCACTGGATAGAGGAGACAAATGGGAGTGTGGGCGTATTTTTGTTGCATTTTTCTGGTGGCCGGAAAGTGATGAACGCCGTTGTCGATGGTGGCGGGGATCGGTGGCCCTCAGAATTTCGTCAGCCCCTCTTTAGTTCTGGTTGTATTGTGGAATGAGGGAAAAATTAGGGAAATTTGGGATTAAAGGTAGTTGGGCCGGGTCGGAGGGTTAATTGGGCTAGTGAGTAATGTATTGTGGGCTGCGTTTTTATTCCTTTCCTGGGTTTTTCTTGGCCTAATGGCCATTTTATCTAAGCCAATACTAAAGATCCTAATCAAATACTTAACTTGTAACAATAAAATTAGCACAATTAATTAATTACATAAGTAGTAGAAATACGCAACAAATATTCTTGCTAACACAAAAGGGAAATCAACTGAATATTACTCACAAATACAATCACTTTTTTTTTATTTTTCGGTAATTTTTAGCATTTTTCTGTCTGAAAATAGTTAAATAAAAGCTAGATAAAAAATTGGAAAATCCTGAGAGAATTTGCACAGACAATTCAAGTAAATATCAATTTGGTGTCAAAATTAGGTGATTACAAACACTCCGTGAGGTTATGTATATTAATTAAATTATAACTAGTGACGATTAAACCAAAATATTTTTCTTGCCTGAATTGTGCTAAAAAAGTAGTAAAAACTTCGTGAGAATATTTTTACGGAAAATCAATAATCTTACCTACAACAATTCCTCCGTGAGAATTAAAACTGAGGTAAACAAGATTACAGACTTGGAAAAATAGTTTTTACTCTACTACTTTATTCATCAATTATTATACATTAATTTTGCTCCGTGAGAATTACAAAATTAATATAACAATAACCTAGATATAAAATAGACGGATGTGAAAATAAAGATTTAGTAAAAACTATAATTCTAGCACTGTGTTAAAATGTGATTAAAAACTTCAGGCTAAGTATGTATTAAAACTGAGATACGTATTATAAATATTACCGAGTTTCATCAACTATCCCAACAAAAGAGATTACTCCATTATGGAGTAAGAAAAACTTTAAAAATATAAAGACTAAGAAGAAGTAGTATTTCTTCTACAAAAGAAAACTACAAAAGCTTAAAGTTATAAAAGACAAAGAAAAAGAGCAAGAGAGTAGTTCTCTGCAAGATGAATTTGGTGCCTTTTTTTCATACAACTTTGGCCTTTATTTATAGAAAAGATTTCATGCCAAATTTCTACCTTAGATGCCATATCTTAAGGTGGTAGGAAATATTTCAAGATGGCCAAGGTGTGTTGGGTTGTGAAGACTTTTTCATACGTAGTTTCATTCCATAAACTTTCTTCCGTTTGCGCTTTTATTCTTCAGCGTAAAACAATTCACGGACATTACTATCAGTGTTATAATCACACTATGAATAATGTAATCATCAATGGCCATTCTCTTATTTTTCTTCACCTTGAATAATTTCTTCTTCCTGCAAAATATGTTAGAAAATATGCGAGAGATGGATATATTTATTCACATTTTATTTAAAATACTTAATATTTAACTATAAAAATATATCAATAAATTATATCCATCAGTTTTCCAAAAAATATATGAGAATTTATGTCCAAACAGCTAGCATAGAGACTAACCAGTGTAACTATAAAAAAGGACAAAAAAGGAGTTGTATAAAAATGACTAGTCACGGCTGCCCCGCGTTAACCGGGCCCAACGTTAAGCCGGGTTAGTCGGTAAAATTATACTTCATTTGATAATTTATGTGATAAAATTTGAGTATATACAAATTTAAGATGAAAAAGAGTTTTGAAAGTTATGATCATAAGGCATTTCATAATATTTTGTGTGACTATAAAATGAGTTTAGGGGAGATAGTTTTTAATATAAAAAGCTTTTAGTTTTAAAATTAACGATTAAATATCAGAACATCTGAAATAGGATGGTAGTATTATCATATGTTATCAATTTTTTTAGTAGTCATTATCTAGCTGAAATTCTAAGTAACAAACAATCATGGTGTTCATTTTTATTCCTCACTCTCGTATAAAATAACTTGATTCATTCCATTATTAAGTATACGAAGAGTCCAATGAAAAGATTGGAGTAGTATCTTCATTAGTTGTAAGGAATTAGTACCCCAATTCAAATTCGGATCAATACATATGATGCCTTAAATTATGCGTCAAGAATTAGTTAAATAAAAAAGTACTGTTTTTGCTACATACTACATCCATTCCATTTTGAATGTTAATTTAAGTTCTTGGCAAATCCATTACAAGAATTAGTTAATATTAATTATGGAGGTTGTTTCAATAAATTATTATTATGATATTTAGAGTAGTATATTTACTAATTACCCGTTTGTACGCCTAAACTTTTTCATTTTCTTTAAAAGAATTTGAAAAAGAAAAATGTATGTCCATGAATTTTAATAACTTTTTTCAATTCTTCTGGGAACATAATTTCTCTTATTATTAGTCGTATAGAATTCTTATCTTTTCATATTTCAAGATAAGGAAAAAGAGTTCATAAAAACACTATAGGGGACATGGACTGACTGAAAATGTATCAAGTTGGCAAAAATTACTAAAAAGGATGCTATAATGAGGAGATTTCTAAATTGGCTAAGTTAATATAACCTCCATAGTCGATAACTACAGACAAATGGGATAGAACCTTGCTCAATTCTTCCGAAAGATGGGACATTTCAATGCGATAATTAATATCCTATTTAACTATGATAAAATATACTATCATATTCTACTATGATAATATGTATCATATTCATTATTTTGATAAAAGGTTCTATCGCATAATATGTATCATATTCATTCATAAATTTAACTATGAGTAGAATTGTTTAATGTTACCTGTGATTATTTTGTTATCTTCTATTTTACTTCTCTTATGCTATATTAATTTAAGAGATAATTCAAAGATCTTTCTTTTTGTGAATAATGATCTCTATATTATACATATTATCAGTTGATGTTTATTTCTAAATTTTAGGACATGGTGCATAGCTTAAAGTTTGTAGTTGGTTTGAAATAACTAAAACAAATATATATTCGATGACTTCTACTCATCTCAAATAAAAATCATTTTAGACAAAAAAAATTTCAAGAATATTGAGGCATCATTAAACTACACCGAACAACTTGTTTTTGAAAATAAAAAAGAGAGAAAAACATATCTAGCCAAAAGCATGTCTAGCCTTACATTCAAATAGTACTAGGATCATTAAACAAAGTCTAGCCAATACCATGTAGATTATAAAATAATTATTAACTTAAAAAATAGCAAAACTTATCCTTTACAACCTCAACCGTTTGCTACAATTACGGGACCATAATTATCTACTAGTAGGCCTTTTCTTTTTTGGCTAGTCTTTGACCAAACGACAGTCAACTTTTTTTCCAGTTTTACTATTTGATTTTATGAGATTTTGACTTCAATAGTTGATACCTCAGTTTGAAAAGATAATCTTTTCTTCCTTTGCCAACACAGTTATTTACTTATTACTTATTACTTTGGTACAATCCTTTTCTAATGATAAGAAAAAATTGTTGCGACTATTTGAATATTTCAATAAAATTGCATAGATATGCACATTACTGCTATATTCAAGATATATCAATAAGATAAATTGATAAACACAAACAAGCTAGTAATATACAAATAATACGCACAAAATATACAAAGCTAGTAGTATACAAAAAAAAAAAAAAAAAAAAAAAAAAAAAAAAAAAAACTAGTAATATACAAATAATATGCACAAAATATAACATAAAATATATATCAACACATACAAGAACATTAAAATAATATGCACATATATATATATATATATATATATATATATATATATATATATAAATTAATATTTGATATACCATTTTGAAAAGACTATCATTGTCTTGTGCTACTTTAATTATTTAGTTTTACTTTTTCACTTTGGTGCAATCTCTTCTGGATGACTGTAAAAGTCTATTTGTGATTATTTAAATATTTCAATATAGTTGCATATTCATATACACAAAAATATCAATAATAAAAATATATTGGAATAATCAACATATATCAATATGATAAATTGATACAAATAAGCTAGTAATATACCAATAATATGCACAAATAAAACATCAAATATTCATTAACATAAACAAAACGCTATATCTAAATAGCACTACTACTACTACAAAAATGATACAAATTATTAATTATCTATAATGTTTATCACACAGAGTTCACCCCACGAATAATAACTCTTCCCCCCACCATCGCCCCTTAACTTCATTTTCACACCATAACTTATTGTTCTTCCCCTATTAGTTACTAACTTTTAATTTTAGGTTAAATAAAGAAAAATTGTTAGTTACCTTAACATATGCTTAAAAAATTTGGACATACATCAAATTTTAATAACTCAAGAAAAAAAAAGCACACATGCGTAGTACAGAGTAAATAATGAAAAGTGCAAATAAGAAAAATTAAGTATGTCGCCGGAAAGTATAAAGAATGTGACGGAATAGTTTGATGATTTGGGGAGTTTCCTCTTAAAATGTGTAGTTAGATTCCAACGTAGAGAGAGGAAAAAATGAATAGTTAGCGTGTATTCAGATATTCAACCTTTGAGTAACTTTTTACTGATAAAATTTTAGTGTAGAGTAGGAGAAAATCATGTAATTAAAGATTGAGTTAAGATATTTATTATATATTCAATTTAATTTGAAAGATAAACTCCATAAAATCAGTCGTGACCTATCATCTCCCCCCTAAAATAGGCATTTAAAGTGGTGGGTGTTTTATCATATTGAATGGCTATAAAAAGTGGTAGACATATAGACAAATGTCTATAAATCATAATAAAGGAAGAATGTGTTTATTTTTTGTTTATGACCCTTGTAAATGTCTATGCCACGTAATTTTTCCAAAAAAAAAATGCACTTATTGTAGCGTTTGAAGATTACTACCTTGTGTTAACAAAGTCAATTGATGCGTGTGCGCCCCTGCTCTTGCTGACTTTATATCTTGTGCATAAGGATACTATAAGCAACCAAGCATGTATTTTCTATTCTTTCATTTTCTAAATTTGTTCAGATTGTCCCGTTAGTTGTCTTGCAACGTTCTCTTGTTTAACTGTTTGTTTTCTTTGCTAATTGGACTGTGTCTATTTGATTTCAGCAGCAGTGGGACATCTCCCAAACCCAACATTCAGTTACAAGGATCCTGCGCCAGTTTGGTTGAATCCAAAAGCAGTTTTTGAAGGGCAATAATCAGGCAGCTCTTTTTTAGCATAAGAATACGAAGTGAATCATGTCTTTAGTTAGATCTGCTAGATCATTTGGAAATGGGAAGCTTTATTTTCCGAATGGTCACAATGAAAACTCTGGCTTGTCAACATCCATATTCACCGAAAATGCACGTAGGAATTTGTATGCAACTGAGTCTAGCAGCACAGACAGTTATGGTGCTAAATACTTGCTCGAATCTCCTTCACCTTCGGAAGAACTTCTAAATACATCATCGTCAGGTGTCTTGGAGAATCCATTCCACCAGAGACATTCACCTTCTTGCCAGCCATCAAGAGAATACAATGTGTGTCATGTTAGTTATGATTCTGAAGATTTTGTCAATCAAAGTCCAGATTCATTAGAATACAGTGATGGAAGGGTGACACTGAAGCTTCAAGAACTTGAGAGGGTACTTTTTGATGATAACGATGCTGATAGGGATGATGAATTTTCCCATGGGGCAGAGTATGGATGTAGATGGTGAATGGGTAAATCAGATCCGAACTATGTTGTTTCAGGACTCCCCCAAGGAGTCCACATCCTCGGATTCTAATATCAGTAGCAGTTGTAGCAACAAGGAAATATCTGTAACTGCTCCTCAAACTCCAAAGCAGATGTTTTTTAGTTGTGCTGCTGCTATTCAAGATGGAAACCTTGAACAAGCGTCATTGAGACTTTTCTAGTTATTCACGTGGACAACTTGATTGCCACCTTGCACATGGTTGATATTACCCTCTAGTTCAAATTTATGTAATGTATTTGCTTGTTAGTGACACGACCCGGAATTCGACTAGGCCGTGCGGGCACCCGACATCCTCCCCTAGACCTGTCGGGAGAATCCTTACTAATTTAATTCGAAAAATAAATATAACAATTCATAAATAAGGACAAGACTTAAAACAAAAACACAGACATACTGATACCTCTAAGCTGTACAAAAGAAATTACAGCTAACTACCCAACATACTAGGTTTAGGGCTATCCAGACTAGACATCTAAGAGTACAAAAGAAGACAAATACCATCTGAAGGGAGCAAACCGCAACTGAAATGATAACCAATAAACTGGTGGCCATCCGAAATAAAAGCTGGCTCACCCTGACAGCTGAAGTCGTCTACGCCCCTTCACAACGTGGCGAACTCAATCCTAGAGCGAACCTGCCGAAACGAAATAGATAGACAAGAAACAAACAACAAACAAGGGTGAGTCAAAAGGACTCAATAAGTGGGGCGGACTAGCCACCTCAAAGAATAGGATAGCTAGCCAGAGAGAAAAGAAACAAATAAACCAGATTTCTCTTATTTAAATTATGAGAAGGCAGAGCCAGATAATAATTAGAAACATGTATGGAATCGCAAACTATTCAATAACCAAGAACGTAATACAGCCAGAACATATAGGTATCCCGAACGCATCAACAATCAGAAATACATCCTGTTGCGGCGTGCAACCTGATCCATTTATTCATCCTGTTGCGGCGTGCAACCCGATCCATATATTTATACCGTTTCGGCGTGCACCCCGATCCCCGCAACTTAGAATACGAGCCAGAAATATATAGGCAAACTGTAATATGTCCACAACATGGTGTACATACCGCATACATAAAACACAATATAATACACACAATAGTCAGTATGTGGTGCAATGAGATGGGATGAATGCGGCATGATGCAATGCAGTCACATACTCTTGATACCTATCTCCGGCGCGGGACTCTCATCGTCTACCAGGAGATATATGCAATAATGACCCTTCACCGGCTCGGGACTCTCATCGATTACCGGGAAGTATATGTAATGATGACCCTTCACCGGTGCGGGACTCTCATCGCCAACCAGGAAGTATTTGCAATAATGACCCTTCGCCGGTGCGGGACTCTCATCGCCAACCGGGAAGTATATGCAATAATGACCCTTCGCCGGTGCGGGACTCTCATCGCCAACCGGGAAGTATATGCAATAATGACCCTTCGCCGGTGCGGGACTCTCATCGCCAACCGGGAAGTATATGCAATAATGACCCTTCGCCGGTGCGGGACTCTCATCGCCAACCGGGAAGTATATGCAATAATGACCCTTCGCCGGTGCGGGACTCTCATCGCCAACCGGGAAGTATATGCAATAATGACCCTTCGCCGGTGCGGGACTCTCATCGCCAACCGGGAAGTATATGCAATAATGATGGCCAAAGTACAATGCTCAGATTCCCAATGAAATAGCAATAACAGGACATAATATATAATATAAAAATGTAAATCCAAAGCTAAGGCGTAATGAGTACGCCTATCGGCAGCTACACACGTAAGGAACACGTGGTAGAAAATCCACGAGGCCAAGTGCCTCCAAAGAAATGGATATAAACACTTACCTCTCTCAAAAGTTAGCATTGCGACCAACAACCGCGTTATTCTTTGAATTCATTGCCAAACGATCCCACTGTGATCAATAAAAAGAAAAATATATCACATTAGGCTAAATGCTTCATTCCTCACATCTTAGGGCAATCCAGGTAGGAACCTGATACCCTATTCACATACGCAATACGCAGGCCAGGCCTATATACAGGGTTCAAAGTTCCATAACCAAACCCTAAATAAATTATATTTATATGTTGCCCATAATTCCCTGAGTATGAATATATAATCAATTTCATTATCGGGGTCCATTTGACCCTTCAAACTATCAATTTACGTCATTAGGGCGATGTCTAATATCCCTATTTTTACCGTAAAATATATATTCAAACATACGTAATAAACTCAAATAATATATTAGGATCATTACCTGAATGTTTCAGGGTGAAAATTCTACTTTTCTCCGGCCCCTTTTTTCATTTTCTGGCATTTTTTTGTCACTGCGTCATCTTACTTTCTCTGTTTAACGTTTCTGTATCTAAATCCCTCTGTTTCTGTATTTCATTCGTCCTTAGCATATATATGCTAAGGACCACCGCCCACTTTATTCCTTTTGTCTTTTTCTATTTTTTTTTTTGTTTTCTTTTATTATATTTTCTTTTCTTAACGAAAATTAAAACGGTGCCCTACAATATTCGAAATAATTTCAACTTTTGCATACAAGTTATACAAAATATATGTAACATACTCGCGAAGGCGGATCTCAAATTGGACTCCCGAAACTCAAGATGCGAATTTAAATGAAAAGAAGTCAAATTATTTAACTTTCGGCATTTTAGCGGAAACTAGCCGAACAACATCGAAATTCACTTTCGAAAGTTCACAAAAGTCATAAATAATCATACGAACCCAACGACACTTTCGGATTTCGATTCGGAGCTCGTTCGGCAAAACCGAGCTCGAAAATCTCTTTTTAATATTTATCGCCAATAAAAACTGAAACCTTCTTCCGGTGCCTACCAAACGAGGTCTGATCTAGCTCAAATTTTACAGTGAGGTCCTAATGGATATTACAAACATTTTAAAATTAGCGGCACGCCAATCGGAGTCCTAACTTCCGAAACGACTGACGGAGGTCGTTTCAGTTAGTCTGCAGTCTGTAAGCTTTCTTGACATTGTTAACATAGAAGCAATAAGAAAGAAAAAACGAAATGAAAAGAAAGAATGGTTCTGGCAGCACAAGGTTGGACTTCGTCCGACATCGGGTAATCAAATCCATAATGTACCCTTTATAAGCACAGCGTTGTTAAATCTCATCAGTTCTAGTTAAACCAAGGTGCCAATAGGTGGGGATAACTGTGTGCCACGTGGGTGGACCCAAGGCGGCTGACTACTTGTCTTCTCATTTATTTGTGTGAAATGACCTATATGCCCTCATGGTCGGCAAGCAGGTTGACCATGAGGTGCTTATTGTCATTTGTAAAAGGAAGGATAGATGTGACCAAAAGTTGGTTTGTTCTGTTGTCGTTTGGTACGAAATGAGTTATACAAGGATTACTAGTACAAGGATTAGTAATGCAGGGATTAGTAATACATGGATTATTAATGCATGGATTGTTTTTTATCAAGTGTATAGTTTATTGTATTAAAAATTGGATATACAAGGTATAACTTAATCTATTGTTTGGTTCAAAACTGTATAAACTTTTGTTTACAATTATACCCTTAAACTTTTACTAGATTTTTATACTTCATGTGTTAGTCATGACTAACGAGTTTAGCAATCACAATGTAACTTTTAACATTTTCCTTAAACTAATTCTCTTGTAAATGATATACATATGTCTCATTTTTATCATGTTCCATGTAATTCTTTAAAAAAAAAAATAGAAAACACGGTAGGTTTAACCACTTAATTATACTTGCAAATGACTTCTTGAAGCTCCTTGGACTGCAAGGTGACTAAGGCAATATAGAGGGACGCAGAGATAACTAAACATCAAATAAGATGTGCATTTAAATTCATCAAACAAAAAAGGAATAGGAACATATCAACAGTACCAATTAATCATCTAGTTAAATCAGGGGTATTTGTGTCCTTTTAAATTGTAATCCATGTATAAATAAACCCTGTATTGTTTATGCCATCTAGTAGGAGGTATTAACTTATACTCTATTTTCTGTATAAGGAATAACTGGATTGTTTATACATAGTTTTGAAAACACTACCAAACAATGTATAAACCCAATACAAAACTTTATATAGGGATTAGCTAATACAATACATCATACCAAACGACCCCTTAATGCACAGCCAGCACATATATATATATATATTTCTATTTCTATCTATTACTCCCTCCGTCCCTATTTGTTTGTCATAGTTTGACTTGGCACAAAGTTTAATAAAGTAAGGAAGACTTTTGAAACTTGTGGTCTAAAATAAGCCATGAATATTTGTGTGGCTATAAATGAGTCAAAAAGTAACTTTAGAGTTGAATTGTTACCAAATTTAGAAGTATGACAATCTTTTTGGGACAGACTAATAAGGAAAGTATGACAAACAAAGTGGACAGAGGGAGTATATTATATATTGAAAAGACGACAATAAATTTACTGTACTTCATAGCTGATTACTTATAATACTCCATCTCAGTCCACGTGTCTTTTATTTATTCAAAAATTGTAGAAAGTCTATTTTTAGTAGTACAATACAATAGCACTGCTACTTTTGCCCAAATCTTGTTTTCACTGAAATCTCAAATTCCAATGTTTCATTTAATAACTGAAGAAGAATCCTGACTCGACAAAACGGGTATGCATCTCTGTTCTTTATTCTTCACCTCTTGCATTGAACAATTTACGCTATGATATTGCTTCTTTAGGTATAGTAGCGGGAGACAATCTTTTATGTAAAAAATATTAGTGTTCTAGATCGAATTGTTCTAGCCTAAACCTATATATCAAAAGAGCCGACTTCATTTTGCTTTTCAAATTTTTATGATATTAGCTTCTGATTTGTTGGAGAATGCTTGCTTATCAGTGAGAGTTATGAGAGTTACATTACAATATTCGGTTGAGAAAGTTGGTCATTTAAATAAAATTTGTTTAATTTCGAAGCATACATGTTTGATTATATTTGGTTGAGACTAAATGGTGGACATTTCAAGAAGAATAATGCAATACAAGAAAGACATGGCACCAATATTGGAAGTGGCTCATTCATTGGGTCAATAAGAAGTTACTTTGGTCGTCAAGGTTAGCAAGGATACATATTTCAAGTTCTCGCACATGTTTTTTCATCTCACGCTATAGTGATCAAGATGGACCTGCTTGATTTTGAAGAGCTAGGAGAACGATTGTGCTGCACGGATTTAAGATCAATAATGATAAAGCGAAAACATGTACATGATTTTTGTCTCCTTTATCTCTCTCCCCCTCTGATGTTTGCAATGTATAACCAACTACTTACTAATTAAAACTGTGATCTCACATTAGTGCCTACCGCCAACTTTAAGGATTATCCAAGTCTAGGTGCATGTGAAGGTTAGATGTTGCAATATGAAGACTACAAGAATGTAATCTACAACGAATGAATCATGTATGCTGGTCGGTAAATTATTCTCGAGTTACTTTATTCTTTCTTTCACAGCTGAGCCATTACGAAGTACTTGTCATTGCTTGAAGATCTGGCTACATTCATATTGCAACTATAGAATCTAATGTACGTGGCCGATGAAGATCGATGGATATTTCACTATATAACCTAGACGATTGCTGCTTCAGAACTTGAGCTGACAGAGCGTGCTCTCCTGTCCATGCAACTTTATTTATAGAGGTAATATTCTTGAGAGTCATAGATAATATGATATATTTCCCTAAAAGTTGTTTGAAGTTTTGTTCAGTTTGCAGTTCATATAGTAGTAAGTTTTCTTCTTCAGTTCCTTAATTAGGTTGATGTTTTATGAGTATTGTTAATATATAAGATGTTGTCATATCAACCTTTTGGTCTCACAAGGTGGACTTTTCTCAGAATGAGCACTACTTTTCTGTATCAGCAAATGGTTGCATCACAACCCCAATTTGAAAGGGTCTGCCCTAAAATTTGTTAGCCTTCACGTGTCCCGCTACTGTTTTACACACTTGCGTCATTCCCCTTTCACAGTTTTCATATTTTTCTTAAGTTTATCAAAATTTCTTCTGCATCTTTATTTGGGGTTATCACCTGATTTCATTTTGATTGATGTCCTTTTTTGTTTTGTCATTCTTTTAAGCTCTATGCCCTGGTACGTTTTTTTATTTCAATTAATGTGTTCTTATACACTTGAGTGTTGGTAATTTTTTCCTAGATCTTTACATGCATGTCCCTATTGCATTTCTTGAAATAGATACTCGAATGCATGATTTTTGATTACTTTTTCTGATTTTCTATTTGGTACTAACGAATTACTGCAATTCTACAGAAAAATCTCAAGTATCAAAACCCTGAATTTAGTTGGCAAAGTTAGCCACCTAAGGTTTTCTCTATCTCTGGTACGATCAGATGCCTCTTTCCCCTGCTTTTTCTTTTAGATTTATTTTCTTCGCACCGATTCATTTAATTTTGATTAATGATGTCCATACAATTTAATTTCAGCCTTTCCCTGGAGTTGTGCCTTTTTTATATACAAATTGGTTGCTTTTGAGGCTTCTTTACTTGCAGAGGTTAGGCTATCTTATTTTCCAGTTCATTAAAGTTTTTAGATTTATCAACTATAGATGGTAAAATCCACGCAAAGGGCTTAATGATAGCTAGCTTGCATGACTTGGTAGATTTTTCCAATTATAGTATTGCAGGTCTTACCATTTATGATTGTAGTGGCACATGATTTGTTCGATGCAGTTTCAGAACCTAATCAAACAAGTGGAAAATAGAGTGTTTTACGTGTCTGGCAAATCGATTGGGGACATCCAACTGCCCCCGAGACACAAGTGCTGGTACATTATGATTTATGCCTAAGTTAATACATATCACCGGAAATGTAAGTTCTACTTACATTGTTCAATATAGATGATGTTCAAGCCGTAGTTTTGCTTATTTGGTGATGTTTTGACGACAGGGTAGACTCATTGGAATATTCTACGAGCCGATAGGAGTTAGTAAATCTTTTTTACTTTACAAATTTTAGGAAATATCTCCTGCCTTATATTGAGATTCCACGAAATAACATTACTGTATGCCTAAAGAAGAAGGATGAAAGCAGAAAAGATATGGATATAATATGTTTTCTTCCAAGTAGGAAAAAGGCAGAGAAAAACATTAAACTCCATGTTATGGTAGATTGCTGCACTCTTATAACATACTTATGGATCACAAATTATTTCAGCCAAGGTTTTCTTGAGATATCACTTCATAAGAATATTATGTGGAAGCATGAAGATAATTTAACTTATAAATATTTTAATCATTTTGGAGGAATGGCAATTTATATAGGAGCATGAGTTAGTGAAAAATCTTAGAAGAAAGAAAATATTGATGGCCTTAGACTTGAAGATCTACTTTAGGTAAGTATAATGGTTGTGAACTGTATATGTTGAGATGCACAATTTGACAAATGGTTGGAGATTTAATTATAAAGGAAATCAAAGGCACTTGAGTTAATGATTCCTGATGACTATGTTTCAATTTTGGATATGCATATGTTATGCATATTACAGGTACAATTACAAAGTTCAGAGTCCCTACTTTGTTGTGACGTACGCCCAAAAAGAAACCCAAGAAGGAAGGGTTCTTTGTGAATGCATTAAATTGAGTCTCAAATCATTCAAAGTCTTGATCATCTAATGTGAAACTTTCTGCACCACTGTTTTGGTACTTTTATGTTGGTTTTTCTTGTGTTAATATTTCTTTCTACCTCTATACGTTTCTTAAAGACCTGCAGGAGATCAAACAGATGAGATCCTAGATCCTGCATGAGATAGAAATACAAAAAGGACTGTAGTGATTTTGAAAATAGAAAATGGCTTGTGCAAGTTGCAAAAGAAAATGGAGCACTTGGAGAAAAATTTCTCTAAGTTCTATTGTAAAAGGACAGAGCTTTAATTTGAGCTCGAAAAGAGAAGATCAGAGACAAGCATGTCGCAACTTAGACTTGAAAGAGAAGCAAAAGTTCAGACAAATGACAAGTTGCTTGATAACCTGTTGTCAAAGGAAGATATTCAGTAAAGTGTGAGTTTGGATTGGATGCTTCAAAACTGTGACCACACTCGATGGGATGAAATAGGCTCTCACGAAGAACTTCAAGCTACTCTTAGTGAAGGATCACCATTGTTGATCTCAACATTTAATTGGGACATTTAGATTTAGATATTGAAGAGAAGTTATTTTACTTTTATGATTTTCTTGACAAACTTGTTTTCATTATCATCTTTTCTGTGAATATTTGCGATAGACTCATAGGAATGTGTACTAGAGCTGAGCTACCATTTGAGGATGTTGTTAATGTTTCATTTGATTAACAAAATAATTTATCATAATGTAAAATTATGAATATCTGAAATAGCTTTAGTGATAGCATGGGGACTTTATCTAGTGTATATATATATATATAACCGTGAAAAGTGCACCGTTAGCCACCTGAAAATTAAAGGCACTATTACGAAATCTGTTTTATTATTTCCATTTAGCTATAACTAATATAAATAGCAAACTATTGCATGCGAACTATTGTCATTCTCAAATTCACAAATAAAGTGTCCTTAGTCTACTCAAAATATTATCAGACCACATCAACAATTCATATATTAAAGAACTCTTTGGATCTATATCACAATTGAACGAGATATTATTTCTCATTTAAAAGGATCAATTAAAACTCCTTTTTTAGTATTATCTAACCACAAAAATTCATCATTCACATATATCTAGTAAAACCAAATATTCCCTAAATCCTATCGCTTAACAAATTAGTGATTCGGTAAATAATAATCTATCTCACTAGTTTAGATAGGATAAGATCTATGCATAGAATCTAACCCTAATCTTTATATCATTAAACTTCCTATACTTTCTCAAGTAGGACTCCTCAAAGAGTCAATGTTTCAAGCTTAACAATGGCTGATGAACAAAGTGAGGCGAATCTCAAGCCTTGTTGTACGACTCAAAAACCTAAAATTGAAAAACAAGAGCAAGAACAACAAAAGGTTTCATTCACGTTTCCACCAGGCTATCGATTTTGTCCCCGTGATGATGAGCTCATTGTTCATTACCTTAAGAAGAAGGTGATGAATGAGCCTTTGCCTTATGACAATATCGTGGAGGTCAATCTATCCCAATATAGTCCGCAACAACTATCAGGTTTGGTTTTCATGAATTGTAACCCCTCTCTCAACCCTGCACCCAGAGGCGTATGATTTATTGTCAATTTCCAAGTGAACACAATTTTTTTGGTTTGAAATTTAAGTTCTAAATGAAAATTAACTATAATTTTAACATGGATATATTCTCGAAAGTACAACTTGTTCAATGCTGAAATTTTATGTTGAAGTCATCAAATTTAAATTCAAGATTGGCCTAGTATACATTCTTTGCCAAATTAAATAAAAGATTGAACAAAGACATGCATGTCTAGTTCCACATCTGTCCCTATGTAGCTTTTGTATAAAGTGCATGTATTTTGTAGTAACAGATTTGAAAGTCTTGAAGCTTTTCTTTTATATGTTTTATATTCTTCTTTGGTTTAACTTGCTTTTGTTGTTAGATCAAATCCTGAAATTAAGCTTAATATAGAAGGGGCACATTATTCTGGTTGTATTTATAATAATCCATCACTAGACACTTATATTCGATGTAAAAAAGGGAAAAGAACCCCAATATAGAAAAGAGGAGACTGAAATTTGAACAATAATAAGTACTTTAAGTTTCTATACATCCATTTTGAAGCAATTTTGTGTTAAAGAGACACTGTACAGTATCTTTCTATACATTCATGTAATTGCTGATTCCAACCCACCTTGAAAGAAAAAATAAAGAGTCTCCTTTTCTAGGGTATAATCAATTAGAGGGTTAATCACTTAATGATCTAATGTTAGTGCATGGACGTTTTCTTTATTTTTTTTCTTGTGAACTTCCTTCTTATTCTCATTAATTCTGATCCATTTGAAACTATATCTAGCCCATGGACATATATCTTTTTTCTGTTGTTATTTTTAAAATTTGTTCCTACATTTTTTTGTCATCTTCGGCTCCCACGTCTAGTGAGGTAAATCCTTTAAGTTGCCACTTATTGTGTGGCAAATCTAAATTGATGCATCTTTAATTGAAGAACTTTCTTAATAATTTTAGGTTACTTATATCATTATATAAATTGCTATTGCTATCATTACCTTTTAAGGTTAATAATATCATTAGATATACATGTCTATCGATTTATTAATGTATCTACTATTCCTTTCTTTTTTTGATCTCTAAAAATGTAAATAGAGACCTATGCTATGGTGGGAGAGAATGAATGGTATTTTTTCACTCCAAGAGATCGGAAATATCGAAATGGAACAAGACCAAACCGAGCTGCTGGAATAGGCTATTGGAAGGCTACTGGAGCTGATAAACCTATAAAACACAAGAGTGTAACAGTAGGTTTCAGAAAGGCTTTGGTTTTCTACGAAGGCAAACCTCAAAAAGGTGAAAAAACCAACTGGATTATGCATGAATATAGGGTGAACGGATCTTGTGTTGCAAGAAAAGATGAAAATGACATGAGGGTAAGAATATTTCCTTAAATTTTGAGTTTAGTCTCATTAATGTTGTGATCCAAATTAATTAATTTGGAATTTAACTATCTTCTCAATTAGAAATGGAGAGGTTGGTGGAACTATAAATAGGGTTACTATGGTCCCCAAATGAGAGTATATTTCTTTTGTAATACCCCATCACTGAAAAAGATAGAGCCACATTCTTTGAAATTTATGCATCTTAGTTTGAAAGATCAATAACTGCAAGACCCAAGAATCTGATACTCATATGGTATTTAGGTACGCATACACACACAGTTTATTTTCTTGATTCTTTAACCTGAGAGATCTTGAAATAATGATGATGGATTCCCACAATAAACTAGGAAACTTCCCTTGGAGAGTGCCAATTAAATTTCTTTCTTCAATTTCAGGAAATGCTAAGAAATAAAAAACAGATAATTCTCTTTCTTTCTAATCAAATTCATGGATAACATAAGAAATTTCTCATTAATTAATAAGCAGCAGCAACAGGTATTTATAAGTACAATGCCCCAGCTGACATTTCGCAGAACTAATGACAATCTGAATATTTTGTCTATGATGTGACATTTTTATTGTACATGTGTCTTTGCAGCTCGACAATTGGGTCTTATGCAGGATTTATCAAAAAATGGACAAGTCACTAAAAAGTGCTCAAAGAGAATTGAACTCTCCTCTTATCAAGAATTATCATGTTGGGAAGAATCGTGACTATGAGGAGACTAATGATTCAATTGGAAGTGTTAGCGCGCATAAAGACAACATCCATCATACCTCAGTCGATTCTTCAGTTACCCTTGTTGATTCATATATTGAGGGTTTTTCAAAGTTGCCTGCAGATGATTCCTATCCATTCCATGATGAGGCAAAACCAACTTACTTTCACATGGCTCAACCATCATCTACATGGATCAATTGCGTACCTGATTATATGAATGATGTTCAATGGGATGCTTCAGGTTATCAAGAAAATTGCTATAGTTTGTTGCCATTAGAATATCTCAATGTTAATCCTCCAGATTCTTTTCTAGACATGTAAAGGCGTTGCACCTTTTTAGTTTATTAGTATTAGTTTCAGCAGTATATTAGCTTCGTGAAAACATTTAGAGCTTTTGATTATCTAGTTTAGTAACTTGATGTCTTAGTTTAGTATGAGTTGTCGACTTTGATGATATGAAGTTATGTTTGAATATTTTTCTCCTTCCTATTCATAGTGAATTTTGCAGTATGTATATCTTATGGTCGCTATTACTTATCGAGTTTGATCTTATAAAGTTCATAGAAACTGACTGAAACACATAAGTAAAAATCTTGTATTTTCTAACTTGAGAATTGGTAATTGTTAGTTTCAAACCTCTACGGGACGCATGTGCTGATAGGGCTGCAACTAATCCACTCAGATCTGCTTTGTAAAAAGCTAGTGATGGGAGGTTTTAGCACTCCCTGACAAAAGAATATTATTCGCTAGAAATCGAGATCTCTCTAGCAAAAGAATACTATTCGCTAGAAATCGAGGTCTCTGGTGTTGAAGGAACGTTTTATCATTCAATCACACTCCTTATATATGTCAATTATGAGCTAAGCTTATGATCATTTAAATTTGTCAAAGATTTTCAAGCTCATAACTAGTTTTACCATGTTGCCACTCCTACACTTGTGACTACTGTTATCATACTTCGGACAATACATGTAGATAGCCTTTAATTCAGCGTGATAAAGTAAAATCTATTACTATAAAGTTAAATTGGTTTGAATCTAGCTATTTATTTAATGTCTATATCTATCTCTAACTTGCTAGTGTGGTATGATACAAAATTAATAAAAGTTGAGTTTTTAAAGTAGAAAATCACATTTAATTGAGATGCAAGATGACAGCTTCAGCAATTCGGTGACTGGAATACTACAGTTTATAGGTATAAAAGCTAAATGTCACCACTCAGTCTCACCATGACACTTGTTCGTAAGACTTTTGCTAACTATAGTATTTTCTTTTTTCAGACAAAACTAATGCATGAAATTTTATCAACAAGGCATTCACAATTGGTCACTCCATATATGCCAACCTTTTATATTAGTCTATATATAGTCAAACCTTGTATATATGGAGACAGGTGGAAGGAAAATTTACATGTGTCTATGTATTTTTCTCTTTGTATTACATACTTCTTTCCTTTTTTAAAAGTGGAAACATACTTATAATAACCTTTTTTATGCAAGGTATAATAAGGGCAGCTCCTACTCTAGTGAATAAAATTATTAACTTCTTCTCTCTGTCCGAATAGGTTTTACGCTATTTCCTATCCCTTACCTCCTCACTATTCTTTGTTCAATTTGTTCTTGAAAAGTAAATCAAAACATAGCACTATAACGTATCTGCTTCAATGGTTATTAAATACAAATCACATGTATATGAACGAATTATAATATAGAAGAACCTTGCAATCTTGTTGTATTGGAGAAAATTGTTCTAAAGAACTTTAGAAAATTTGTATCGCTCTTCTAAGTGGCATTTCACATATTTCTCGGGAGAGAAAGAGTTTTGATCTTTTTCTTTTGCAAAAGAAGGTTAAGGAAGTGAGCTTTTTTATTATTAATTGAATATGAATAAAGAAGTAACATTGATGGGGTTTCTTTTTTATTCTTCTTTTGAACTTTGCTTCTTCGTTTGTTTGCAGAGAGAGAAAAATAATCCTCGCATGCCGCAGTAGATTGGACATGCACGAACCCACTGAATATTAATATCAAGGTACTCGCACTATTTTCTAAAACTATACTTTATCACTTCTTTTTTATTACCCGCTCCATACTAAAAAAGAATTGTATAGTTTGACTTGATATAAAATTTAAGAAAGCATAAACTTTTGAACTTTGTAGTATAAAGTAAATCATATTTATTTGTATGGTTATAAATTATTCCATTAATGAAATATGGAAGTTTGATGTAGAATTGCTTCTAAAATTAGAATTATAACATTCCTTTTATATCTATTAATAAGAAAATTGTGTCGTTCTTTATAAACTAAGATAGTACAATTTTGAAGCTTATAGTTTTTCTAATAGTTTTGTGATAGATGTCAACTTAACCCTTCTATTTTGCTTCGGGTATGGACTGCAACATGAATAAGCTCATACAAATTGAGTTTCATTTATAACCTGTTTGCTAAGCTTCTTGACAGTTAAAACTTTTTTTTTTTTTTTTTTTTTTTTGTAAACGGTACTTCTAATTAGTGATAATTTGAGGTATTTAGCCAAAACTCAAAAATCCTTTACAGTTGGGGAAAGCTACACATTCTACTTCTTCCTAGTACATTAATTTTTCAAGAGAAAATATTAATTATTTGAAAATTTTATTTAGCAGACTATTTATAATTATTTCAAATAATGGATCTCTCAAATATAAAGAAAACTCTATTCTCTCTTCCGTCTTTTATTTTTACTTTATTCTACTGATTAAAGACCTTAAAATATATATTTTTACAATTTAACCAAAGATCAATATAAAAAAATTTCATCAAGAAAATATATAAATCTTTTCTTCATGTTAAAACATATGTGGTGAATTAAACCTTAATACTATATGTTTTTATAATTTGACACCCAAAAAATATTTTTATAATTTATAGAGATTGACAATAATGATCATTCGTATAGTCAACCCCATAATAGTAATACCCACCCTATTAATTTTTACCAGACACGCGCCGTGATGATTTTTCTTAAGAACAATAATTAGTTGTTACCGTATTTAAAATTGTTAATATATTAAGCATTTTCATTTTTTTTTTTTGTTAATTTGATTATTAACAAATATTTTCATTATTGTTACTCTTTGAGAATTTTTTTTAATAAACATACAAAAAGATAGAAATTTCATTTTGTATACGTGATTATTTTATATTGGTCTGATATGCTAATTAATTTATATCTATATTTATTTGTTATCTATATTTATCTATACTATATTAAAAAAATAAAATAAAATAAATAAATAAATAAATGTAAATCAAATTTTTACCCTTGATGAAAATTTGATTTCAGATAAGACATAATTGTCATTTAAATTTTTTCCTAATATTTAAGATTTTGAAAGCAGCTAATGTTTTTCTCATAAATTCTTCCTTATTTAAATTAGGACGGAGTGGCAAAATTATCACTGGACTATTCAAAAATGTCTAATTATGAAATGCTTTAAAAATGTAGTGTAGTGCTATTACCCAAAAAAGAAAAAAGATGTAGTGCTAATATGCCACCGCCGTTATACTTTCAGCTAAAAATACCATTATGTATAACTTTCGGCTCAAAATTGATATTATTTCTGACAAAATCCATTTATTCTAATTTTAATTTTCAAAAAACACTACAAAATTTCCTTAAAAAGCCACTTGGCCATTAAAACCCCCACCAAACCTAATTTCCGAACTCACCCATCCCCACCCAATATTTTGCATTTATATTTTAACACAAATAATATTTTTATCTCCAAATATAAAAATATATTCAAAATCTACATATCACAATCAGTCCATTATAATGTTGGAACATAAAAAATAAAAAAAAAAGATTTATTCTAAAATTTTATTGAAATAAAATTTCTTGAATAATTTTTGAAAACCTAGAATATAATGCAAATAAGAAAAGGAATTATACAAAATAAAATCGTAATTATTTTTAGTCCTAAAGTTTGGGACGTCCCACAGTTAAATAAGGAATATATAAGGGCTTCCTACATAATCTAAAGGACGAAGGACCAAAATTACCACTGGACTATTAAAGAGGATTCTCATTATGCCACGCGTTAAGAAAAATATAGTGTTAATATATCGCTGTCGTTAAAAGTTTTGCTAAGAAATGCCATACTTATAACTTTCGGTTAAAAATTACTATTATTTTTTATGGAAACCATTTATTTTAATTTTTAATTATTAAAAAATAAAAGAATTTTAAAAAAAAAAAAAAAAAAAGACTAATGGGCATTTAATCCCCTAGCCCGACTTAATTTACAACCCCCATCCCTCCACCACCCCAACTTGTATTTGTTAATATATTTTTCTATTTATCTTGCAAACAATATAATTCTTAAATGAAAATTAAATTAAAATAAAGTGATGACAAATCAAGAACCAAAATACCATTTTCACCTTCTTTTCTAATTCACATGGACCATCCCCATACCGCTCACTTTGTCTTTTTAAAAAAAAAAAGAATTTAAATATTTCTTTACACAAATTTCTTCGTAATTGTTAAAAAGATCATACGAAAAAAACTTAACTCGACCTCGTATAAAAATATCCAAAACTTATTTCTTCTCTTTTTATATAGCAAAATCACAAGTCGTAGTTTTTCCTACGTAACTCATTTCTTTCCCTTCCTCTAAGTTTTTTAATTTTATTATGAAAATTTTGAGATTATCTTTTGCAAAATACTGTTCACATTTTCAAATTTACAAAATTGGATTCTATTAATAGCAAATAGATCTAACTAATTATGACTTTATAACCGCAAATTATAGTCTATAGATTTATTCTTTGCGAATATGTTAAGTTTAGCTTATTTATCATAATAAACTAATGTTATTCCACGTAGTTTAGCATCTTCATATATATAAGGCAAAGAGCGAGTGTGTGTGTATATATATAATGCAAGAGGAAAAAAAACTGCATACGTTCAACTTTACAATCCATTGAGCATTAGTAGAAAACGGAAAATTATGTCTTTAGCATTTAGTGAAATCACATCTTCGAAATTTATTTTATTTTTCTTCCTCTTTTTTTCCTCCTTACCGTGTTGTCACCTTTAAGTGGAATTCATAATTGTGGCTGATAAGGGGAAAAACCGTGACTAAGAAGATGTTGCCACGGTCGTTAGCCACGGACAAACCATGGCAGGAAGGGGCGTCGCAATACCAACGGTTTAGGCATCCGTGGTAATAATTACTCAGCCACGGTTGAAATTCCAATTATTACCGTGTACAAGAAAGAAATTTGTCCAAGTTTTACATTTGCCACGCAAAGGCCGTGCAGGGGGGCCCAACCATAATGGTGGCTTAAAGCGAAATTTTATTTGAGGCCTTAAATATACTTGATGAAATTTTTATGTACTTTTATCTATTACAATTCTTTATTTAAACTTCATATTTATTTTTATTTAAACTTCATTCTTCTATCTTACTCACAAATCGTGTTAAAATTGCTGACATAAAATTGTCTTAATCAAAGAAAATATGAATTTAATTATGTGGACAAAAAATCAAAATCAATATCAAAAGGAAGTTAAATGTATTAAATAGGGGGAGATATAAACTTATCCTAATTTGCTCATCCTTTTGAGCAACCTAAATCAAATTTCAAGAGTAATACATACATAATTGTAAAATAATAATGTATATATATTTTTAATGGTATCAAAATTTGGGGCCTTTATTATATTGCGGGCCTAAAGCAATAGCCTTAGTGGCCTTATGCTTAGGCCGCCCCTGGCCGTGGCTAATTATCTTTCGGAGCTGCTGCATTTTAATTTAGCCAACAAAAAAAAACTGCTATTATATTTCATTATTTACAATGGGAGATATCTACTAAATGTTATAAAACAATGAAACCCAGTAAATCATAACATTTGCTAAGAATAAATAAGTCGCATAGCCCTATATATTACTTATACAAGCAACACTATGACTATATTTTGACAAAGAAGATGTAAAGAAGTACAAAGTGACTATCTAGTTGAGTTTAAGTGATTGCAATCAAATGCATTTGCATCGACTCTTCCAAATGCCCAAGCTCTCAACTTTCAACTCCAATTCACCAAGCAAAGATCAAACCTACTCAGTAATTAAAATTCACAACAGTTATCAAACATAATCAGATGAAAGGCTCAGTAGAGATCTAGCATCTAAGGAAATAGTTTCAGGCCTCTATGGATACACTCATATATAGTGAAAAGAAATCTGAATAAAACAAACAGTATTTATGTACATATAAGACAATAAGCAAGGGAATGAATTAATCTCAATCAACATTGCACTACTATATACTGTCCAATAACCACATACCTTGAGGATCTTCTCAACACCACTTTCTCAAAACTAATGCAATTCAATGCATCAGACAAGTTTATACCAGTATTTGAAAGTTAACAAGCTAGAATTAATCATGCATCAAAAATCCTCCATTCAGTGTCTTCCCATTTCCAGAGAAAGAAAATGTCTTAGCTTCTCATATCACCATATAAAGCTCACATTGTCCACTGCAGTTGATGAGATTAGAAGAGAATTTACTTAACTACTAGAAGTACTTATTTGTATAATCAAACATAGATCAGTAGATTAGTTGACCAACACTAGGAAGCTGATAACAAAAATATACGCATGCAAGAGAATTTTATCCCATGTTTATGTCATACATAGAGAGTTCTTTGCCATGCTTAATCTACTTTGAAGCAAGTCCCCCTCTCCAAATAAAATAGAAACTGTGGCTCCAAACCAAGCCTAAAATCTAGTATAACTGTATAAAGAAGTATTTCAAAAGGTCTTAACTAGATTTTAACATGCATTAATTAGGACAACTGAAGCAGTGAACATGCAATAATCAGCTTTTGTAGCCAAGCAAAAAGAATATTCATCTATCCATTCCTTTCTCTTGTTTAAAATGGTTTAAGCACTCGCATCACCATGCCACATTAATCAGCAAAACTTGTCCTATGAGTTTACAAAACAAATAGATTAGATGAGCAAAAGCATAATCCAACTGCTGGACAGAACAAGCAGCCAAAGATTTTTTTTTTTTTTTTCCTTATAACATTATTAGAGAAGAACGTATCCAACAACTTCTGGCCTGATTTGTTTTGAATTTCGCAGAAATTTATTAGCATCTATTAACAAGAGTAAAAGAGCGACGAAGAATATGTCTGAAGTAACTAAAATCACAAATCTTTGCCATGTGCATGAGAGTTCAATCATTAAAAGTCCACAAGATCTAGCATGATAATCAAACCATACAACTTAAATACAAAAATTATAAAATCGAAAAGCCTAGGGACATGTGTTCGAGTTTGCTATATTTACTGAATCCGTTGCAAATAAAACGTGCGTCTTTTTGGTCCTCCAAAATAAAATAAAAATAAAAAAATCTCTATTTTTGACCAGTTGATGACTTGATTCCTGTTTCATTATTACTCCCTCCGTCCCAATTTATGTGGCATTTTTCGCTTTTCGAGAGTCAATTTGACTAAACTTTGAAGCTAAATTGGATTAGATTAACTCATTATTTTAATATTAAAATTTATATTTTTGAAAACTACTTGAAACGTACTTTAAGTTACAACTTTTCTCATATTATTTTGGTGAAAAAATACGTCTTGAAATGTTGGTCAAAGCTCATGCAGTTTGAATCTCGAAAAGCGAAAAGTGCCACATAAATTAGGACAGAGGGAGTATGTACTATTACTATACTTACTCTATGTCTAGTTTGGTAGTTTAGATTTCATGGGCGGAAGTTAATTTATTATATTTCTTAAAAAGCATACTGTAAGAAACAATGGCAAGTCATATAATGTGAACATATTAATTTTTTATCTTAAAATGATTAAAAGGCTCAATACATCTTTTTAGGAAAAACAATAACGAAAATGGTAATCTTCATACATTCTCATACATTTTACCATTTAGAAAACTCATGATTGATTGCTTTGCCATATATATGATCAAGCCTTAAACTTAGTTTAATTAACTTCATTGAGTAAACAAGTAGAGGTAACTTTGTATTTATACATGATCTTGTCTACATTATTAATTTATGAAGAGATTCATTTCGAAGCTTATTAAAATCAATTTCTCCATGCAAATTTCAGTTTATTAATTGCTCTATTTTGCACCATCACAAGTTTTAATTGGTTTTTTTTTTTTTTTTTCTAATCATCACTATGAAGATAACTCCAGTAAAGATACAAACTAGTTTGGGATATCAAGCCATGAAGCTAAGCTCATTTAAAGTGCCAATGCCTGTTTGTTTTTGCTTGGTTCTGGTAAGTTTTCTATTGCTGATAATAGTACTGGTGAGTTTTATATTTATAAAAAATCTTATGAGGTGACTAAAGTTTTGTGCTTGATTACTTTTATTCAATGCAGTCATTCATAATGCTATTGGTTCCTGCTGTTTTGATACCACTTTGGGTCAATAAGGTCAAAAGAACTGAAGATGAGATTAAGGTAATCGCCGCAACATCTTTCTTGAATTTGCATATAACAAAGTATGTTTACTCATCAGAAACAAAACCACCAGAATACTCCTAATTAATAAGTATATGATCCAATGTGTGGCTTAACAGTCAATCAAGAGGGATGAAAATTATGGGATATCAGGGTTCAAAATTTTACAAAAATTTTACGTTCATAATTTTCATCTGTCCAATTAATCTTGGTGAATGGTGCTACCCCATATGGATAAAATAGTCGAATACGCTTAAGCTGACCTAAAACACAACCATAGTAAGAAAATTGTAGTTTTTGAGTTTACTAAGATCTAGGGTATTCCGCTCTAATTTATGTGCGATCTTAAGGTAGAAATTTATTGCATGACATTGTTTTTTAAGATGTTTTAAAGATAGTTATTAAATTTTTGTTAAGTAGTAAGTCCGAGGCTATTTTTTCTCAACTTTATGTTTAATTATTCTCCCCCCGCCCCCACCCTTTTGTTTTCCTTATTTACATCGTTTACTGGAGCTTATTGTTAACCTAAGATGTCTCTCTTCACTTCCATATTTTATTGGACTATGTACTTGGTCTCGTACGATATTAATCATTAACGAAACGGATCTTTAGATGGTTGAAATTACTAAGTCAATATTTTCTGGAAGAAGGTTACTTGACCTTAAAAAATTACTATATGTATATCAAGAGTTTGACAATTTTATAAATCATCATGATAGGTTGGGTTAGTCTACGACCACATATTTTTTTTTTTTTTTTAAACTCTTCAGAACAAGCTTAATATAATAGCCTAAATAAACTGTTATAACTAATTATATTGTACCGTACTTTTATATTATCAGTATATGTAATTTAAACCTGTAAATCAATCAATCAACTAACACAAAAATTAGGGGGTTAATTTGAATCATTCAGGTTAATATTTGGTATAATTTCAGGTGTATATGTCAGCATATGTACAAGATGGTGTGCAAAGCCATTTTCACGAGAACGTGAAATTTGGATTCATGCTAATAATCTTGATGATGGTAGCATTGGCAATCTCCATAATCACTTTTGTGGGTCTAACAATAAGAGCAGCAAAAAGAGAAATGTACTTATGTGCTACACTAATAAAGCAAATGGAAGCAACTCAACAAGCAGAAAGGAAAAGTATGAACAAAAGCACTGCATTTGCTCTTGCAAATCATGATGTTAGAGCTTCTCTTGCTGGAATCAGTGGCTTGATTGAGATGTGTCGTGCCCATGCTTCACCAGAATCCGAATTGGCCAAGAATTTGAATCATATGGAATCTTGCACGAATGATCTTTTAGGTTAGTGTTTGCTTTATTATTTAGAAATCAATCGGATTTAATTTATGAATGTATTTTAACATGTTATAGTAGGTCACCTGTTTTATTTTCTACATGATTGTTTCCACTTTTATTGGATGGTTACCTGCGAATACATGGAGTCTTCCACAAATGGTCTTTTAGGTTAGTGATTTACTTGTTAAGTCTGAGATATTCTAATATTGTAGCATAGTTTCTACCACTAAGACATCCAATTCAGTGTTCCCTTTCCCCTTTCCATTTTACTTATCCCCCTATAAATGTTATAGAGAAAATACAAAGTGAATATATAGCATGCTCTATGAACATGGAGCGTTCAAGTCCTGTAATCTGCATGTTATGCAATATCTTACTCCTCATGTATCTACATATTTAGCCACCAAAGGATTAAACACTCCCTCAGTCCCAAAATAATAGTTGCTTTGTCTAAGCACGCGTCCGTTAAGTAAATATTTAATATACCGCTTAACTTATTAAATTACCCCTATTTAGTAAAACTAGATTATTTTTTCCCGTATATAATACTCATTTAATACTGAGGGTGTTGTTGGAAAAAAGCTCTTGGTTTTCTATAGTGATTTAGTATTATTTTGGGACACTTTTCTTTTGGCTAAAGCAACTATTATTTTGGGACGGAGGGAGTATTAAATTTTTGCTGCAAGGGTAGTTAAATTGTCATGAATATACTTATTGAGTGTGCATATAGAGGCAGATTCAGGATTTAGCGTCAATGAGCTTAGGAGTGGATACAATTTACTTCATTTTTTCATGATTTTCATTTCACAGACATATATCATGTGTATATGGACATGGTTGCGTGAGCACACAAGTTTAGCCCTTCTTCGATGAATATAGAAGTTTATTTTCCTTTATTATCCATAATGATACATTAAGGCTAGCTACTAATTTGATCTGCTGCAACTGAACTAAATAGTTCATGAATGAAGTGTATGTAATGCCAGAGCTTTGATCTTTTTCTTCAGGCATATTGAATTCTATTCTTGATCAAAGCAAGATTGAAGAAGGGAAGAAGCAACTTGAAGAAGAAGAATTCAACATGGAAGGACTACTAGAAGATGTTGTCAACTGCTATTACCCTTTTGGAGCAACGAAGAATGTAGATGTATTACTAGATCCATGTGATGGTTCTGTCCCAAGATTCTCACGCGTTAAAGGCGATAGGAGAGAATTAAGACGGATCTTGAGTAACTTGTTGCATAATGCAGTTAAGTTCACCTCAGAGGGGCATATAGCTCTTCGAGTTTGGGTTCGAAAACCTGATCAAAGCTCCAATGTTTCTCCAAGTACAAGTAAATCTAGCATTGGTTGTATGCCATGCTTAACTTTACGGATTGATGAAGCTTCTGCTGAATTGCAAGCACTGAACAGAGTCAAGGAAGATCCTAATTGCATGGAGTTCATATTCGAGGTGGATGATACAGGAAAAGGAATTCCTAAAGAGAAACAGAAGTCAGTTTTTGAGAATTATGTTCAAGTGAATGAGACATCTTCCAGCCAAGGACAAGCAGGCACTGGCTTAGGGCTTGGCATTATTCAGTCTTTGGTACGTATACCTTTTAATATGCACTACGTACAGTAGCTAATTCAGAATTTAGAGTTGGTGTATTATTCTCTTTAAATATGTGACAATTACATATGCATGTGTAGCCCGAGATCAGTGCAGTGAGTTTTGTCGAACCTGATGTGTCTAGTCTTGATCCGTCACTGCCTACATATGCATTCTATATATGGGGTCAATCATATTAATGACCCGCTAGTTTATAGATACTGTATATAGCCAGCAAATCCCTTAAATTTTTTCCAAGATACTAATTCATCATTATAGGAACATCACCAATATGTAGCGGTGTTAAATTTTGTGTGAACTAACAACAAAGATATTTATAAAAACAATATGAAACCCAAAAGTTTGTCCAGCTACATGTAAGCAATTTTCTGTGAAAGCTTCATATGTTTTCCAATTGTCTTTATTCCACATGCATAACAGAAGATTTGCTTCATAAAGAGTTTAATGAATTTCTAACTTCATATCTCGTGTTTCTTTCTTGTTTCTATCCATATCTTTTAGGTTCGTTTAATGGGAGGCGAAATAAGTATCATTGACAAGGAAATTGGTGAAAAGGGCACTTGCTTTAGATTCAACATTTTCCTCATAGCATGTGATCAGCCTCGAGCTCAAGAACATCAAGCACTTGGTATTGGTTATGCAAGAGAAGAAGATTCAGAGTCTCAACTAGGAGGCTATATATCTAGTGATTCCTATTATCATTCGGCGCCAAGTACTAATAGTATCAATAGCCAACAGAAACCAGAAACATCTATTGTCATTCTTTTCATTAGGGAAGAGGAAAGAAGTAGAGTTCTTCAAAGATTCATGATGAACATAAACATAAAGGTATATGTTGTGAAGATACATGAGCAGCTTTCTCCTACTCTCAAGAATGTGAAAAGGAAATTAATCAACTTTCAACCATATAACTCCTCCTCTTCAGGGAAATCAAAGGATATTCCCCTTAGTGCTCTTGATGGAACAGATGATCATGATCATATCGCACCCTTTCAGCAGAGGAGAGGTAGAGGACTTAATTCTAAGAGTCCATTCATAAGATACATCTTGATCATAATTGACACAAGTTGTGCACCATTTAGAGAAATAAGTCGTGCTATGGCTGAATTTCGGAAGGACTTTCCCAAGAATGTGTCCCTTCGAGTTGTCTGGCTCGAGAAACCTGGCCTAGACGAAGACCAACTACCTTCAACCGATATGATCATGGGAAAACCATTACATGGTTCTCGGTTATATCATGTCCTCAGGTTTCTACCAGAGTTTGTAGATGCATTTTTACCAACCAATGCACAAGATATTAAGGATGAAACAAGTACACCAAGAAGTAAAATTCATAATACTCCAGTAAGGTCTAGTCCACCTTTAGTAGGAGAAATAGTACAACAAGATGTTTCTGTTGATGTAAATCGAGCTGCTCGTTCTAGTACGAAACCTTTAACAGGAAAGAAAATTTTGGTGGTAGATGACAGTGAACTACAACTTATGATTTGCAAAACAGCGGTTTCTAAGCTTGGTGCAACAATTTACACTTGTGGAAATGGTGAACAAGCTCTAGCTCATGTTTGTGAAGGACTTAATGATCAATGGGAGATAGGACCATCCACTCCTTCACCACCATTTGACTATATTCTCATGGACTGTGAGGTAAGATGTGATTCACATTCATTGAAACTATTACTAACATTTTCATAATGGTTCATAATTGGAAAGACTTAAATACATTAATTAGTAAAGAAAAGCTGAAATGCTAAAAGGGGTAGAGTTTAAAGTAAAATAACCTTTTAAAGCATTGAGATTTCAATTACATAAATTACTACTTTTGGAAACTCAACTAGTGGAGCTACTCCTTTAAAATGTTGATTGCAGAATTTCTATTGCCCCTTTCCTCCTTCGTTTTACTTTCAGCTTTTTTAGGTAGTTACATTTCTAGTAAAATCTACCATATGCTATTGTACATTGAAAAGAAAAGGCGAATAACTGAACTATCGAATTCCTCGAAAAATGTTATATATAATTTAATACATGTAAATGTCTACGAAAAGGATCAATTTATAACATAGTAAAAATGGTGACTAACCTGTTATCATATGTTAAACAACACTAGACTACACGGTTTTATATTATGGGTGTGTAAAACTTAAATCGATGGTATTATATGATTGGACTAGTAACCATTCTTTGTTGTTTGTTGTTTGGCAGATGGCAGTGATGAATGGATTTGAAGCAACCAAACGCATTAGGCAAGAAGAGGCACGTTATGGAATTCGAATTCCCATCATAGCTTTAACAGCCCATGCAATCAAGGAAGAGATTGATAAGATTTTTCAAGCTGGGATGGATTTTTACTTACCTAAACCCCTCAAAAGTGATGAGCTTATGAAAGCCATAGATTATATAGAGCATATAAAGGTATAAAAGATTAATAGGCTCTACTTTGTTTGAGCAGGTTAGTTTAATTTCTCGACGAAATTCTGATCTTCGACAGAGGGTTGCAAGAATACCCCTTAAAGTGTCTTTCTCATAGTTTTATTTTCTTTCAGAAATTAAAAGTATCTTATCTTTTTATACAATGTAGTATGTACAACAGAAATGCATACACACATACTTTCTTGATGTCGACTTCTATTGTAACTTAGCTTGGTGCATCAACATGCTTATTCGGTTTTATTGTCCTAACAGTTTGAGTAAACAAGTCCAAGCATAGAGATACATGTATACATTCAAGCAAACTCAATTTTATTGTGCTGATTATTTGGAACAGAATGAAAGAAAGAAAATTAAGTTATTTTTCACTTATTTTCCAGTCATTATCAAATTGATTGTTATATTTGAGAAATCAAGATTAAGGCAATATCTTTTTTTTTCCTTCAAATACTCAGGTCTCCTTGTTCTTAGGAGTAGGTTTGAGTCACCGTCTATGCTGGTACAAGTAGGCGATCTTCAAAATAGTCGTTCTTTCTTTCAATAAAGATTCTGTACTTTTTTCTACAAACTTCAAAATTGTCTAAGCTAAATTAAAATCATACTATTAAAAATTCTTGGGGCCTCAAATCTTCGGGTCCTAACGCTAAGATTTTACTAGCGTCCCTTGAGCCACCCCAAACAATTTCGTATGTAGTTAATAGTCTTTCTTGAGACAAGATGCAATGGATCAACTTTGTCTTCTTTGTGTCCCGTGAGGCCAATGTTGGCATTCCCAAGTAGCTTTATCTGGAAGGGTCACAGTTCATCATGACCGTGTGGTTGTTCCCTGTTCATCATATCTAGCTTATCTTGTAGTGCCTGTAACATTTCATTTTTTTCAACATTAGAAGTCTTCTAATAAGTAGTTAAAGTCAAAGGAGGACAATAAATCAGAGAAATCCCGAGGGCCAGTAGTTCACAATTCAAAACTAGGTAGATGGAGCAGTATAAGAGGAAAGCTTTGGTGAAGGTTTCAGGAAGAGGGGCAAAAATGGGGTTTGGGAGTGCACCTTTAGCTTGTCTTCCAGACAAAGTGCAGGTGTAGACAAGAAAGCTAAATATCTGTCACAACAAAATACAAGTCAGATTAAAGTGTACAAAAATTCTTAAAACACTTGGTATAAACGATAAAGTAGGCATAATTCTGTGCACATAAACGGAGATGAATGCTTACTCGCAGCGGCTCGGTTCATCTACATCAGTAAGCTCATTTTTCAAACCACATCTTAATTTGACCTGCACAAAATGAAAAACAATTGAGAGGGCAAGGGAAAAAGTAAGAAAAATGTTTAACAGTGATTACTGTTGATCGAAGAAGTCACTTGACCACACTGGAGGGGCAGCAGACAAAGACCATCAAATTGAGATATCCTCACCTTTATACTTCTATCTGGCCCATTCCAGCAATGGTCACCACTAGAAAATAGCATGGTTTTATAGGAGTCCTCAAATTTATCCCAGTTACTGTGATGATACGGGAAAGAACAAAAAAAAGGTAATGATGAGTTCTTATCTTATAAGTAACATTTAGGCAGAAAGATAAAGATCTAGAAAAACAGATCATATTTTTACATGTCAGACCTAAAATGGTATAAAGCTGTCTCTTCTTTCACCTAATAAAATAAGAACTTAGATTGGTTAGCTAGCACCCTGTTTTATTTGATTGAACATCGGTCTGCCATGAATATCTTAAACTAGTGAGATAGCGAAACCTAATACGAAGACTCCGTAATTGTAAATAGATATTTCCAGTACTAGTCATGCTTCCCTGTTACTTCAAAGGCAATCAACTAAAAGTCACTGACGTAGAATAACTAAGATAATGTACATGCTTAAGATGTTAAAAGAACTACCCCAAACGAGTTGTACTGTAGCCCTCAACTTGGCTAGCTTGTTTGAAGGGACAAATCTTGTATGTGTACCTGAAGCAAATATTTGTCAGAGCCTGCTAAAGATAATTTAGCGAAGATACTCTTAACAAATGAAACATAAATTAAACATAGGTAACAAGACAATGGAAGAGTCATCACTTGTTCTGCTTGGTCTCGAAACATTGACCATGGAATGAATAGAATTCTTTCTCTTGTCCTGCAATAAAACTTGCCGTTCAATATGCAAGATGATTCACCTTCCTCTTATAGAAGGAAAGTTATGAACACATTACAAGGAAGAAGAACACTAGTAATAAATAGAATACAATGAATTTCTTTGTACCAAAGTCATGTTTTAATTTTTCTGTCAAGCTAGATATCTTTGATTGGAGTTTTGTCAGCTTCGCACTTGACTCATCGTACTCTTTGCGTATGTGATCAGCATCTACAGAAGCAAAAATGATCATCCATCATTTTCCTTCTCATTAAAGTGCACAGAAATGGATGAGACCTCAATTATTACCAGAAATGTTCACTGGAATTTGGAACAAATTGACGGCCCGAAAGACAGTTTTTACAGTTTGTTGAATCTTCTCCATCCATGAAGGACTGCTTGTGGTTGTAATATCTGGATAATCACAATTCAACAAATTAGTTGGTAATGAATGCTAGCAGTAGCATCAAATGCAAAAACATTCTAGTCCTGCATACCTGCGAAATCAGAATCATCATCAGACTCGGACTTATATGTAAAACTTGAATCATGGTCCTCTCCAACAAAATCTTCAACTTGGTCCTCACTCTCATCATCATCATACTTGTGATTGTCAACCTCTGAATCATATCCATTATGCTCCTCTTCATGGGTATCAGGTAGCACCTCATCATGGTTGGTATCTGTACCAGCACCAACTTCCTCAGTTTCCTGCTCACTCTTTTTTCCTAACCAACGAGAGCCAACAACACGGCCTAACTCTTCCTTTGACAGTGACTCTGTATTTTCAGTAGCATCTTTCTCCTAAAAGTATAAAAATGAATCACAACATTAAGACTTTGATAACAAATGTGCTACTTATTGCATACCACCTTAGTAGACATAGCAGTTATACAGGCACTAATATTAAGTCCTTCCTAATGCACCTAAGCCTGATAATTAAGTGGAGAAGGGCAGAGGGATGGTTCCATTATCCACCGAATTTCGAATGTGCACCAGTTGGCCCTCAGTTCATTTTTCAGTTGCAAAAAAAAAAGTTCAAAACTGCTAAAAGTGTGTTAATGGTAATCATTCTTGCTGTAGATAATTGTCTGCCATTTTTGCAACTAATCGCGTCTTCTCTAAAATAAGAATTTGGATTCAGTAAGCCCTGAAAGTTCTTTTATTTATGAAAAGGTTCATTGAGCCCCATTTTGCTAAAATGGAAGGGCCATACAACCGTGTGATGAAAACAATTAGGGAAAAAGAACTGCATAGTTTTGTCAAAGTTCTTTCCAAGAAAAGAAAAAATTAAAGCAAAAAGAAAAGAAAACAAGAATGGCATTGTCCAGCAGCGTGGCACCAAGATTTTTTCAAATACCACATTTTTAGCACTTCACGTATTAGCATATTAAATTACTCTGCTTCCGGAGAAACTTACCAGAAGGAAGGTTGCAAGTTAGCTCAAAAGAAATTAGGTCAAACCAATCGAAAGAATAATTATGTAGCTTAGAACATAGGCCAAAAAGGATGAAAGATCGAGAGAGCAAAAACAGTGTCATGGCCTGAGAAGAATCGACAAGAACCTGCTTTACCTCATCAGCAGGAAACTCATCCTTCACAGAATGGTCACCATGATCTACTTCATCCACATTTTTGTCATGGCCTTCTACCACATCCTGATATAAGTCTAAAAACATAAGTACTAGATCAAGCAACAAAAAAGCATACAAGAGACATTTACAGCGATAAATTTGGAGAATGAAAATAATAGATAATGTTGGAATATGGACACATATAGAGTCATCTCCACATTAACTAACAAGACCATATTTATTATTGGAGTATGAATTTATGCTCAAGGTCATTATTATCTCCAGAAGTGTGCAGAGGAGCAGTAAATCTTTTGGAAAGTGAACTGTTTTTTCTAGACAATAAGTTTAGCCACCCTGCAGCCAAATACACACCTCGCAATGTATCATGGAATTTATCAGAAAGAAATCCATGCTCATCAGAAAAGAAAATACTAGGCACAATGGGACATAACACAGCTCAGTCACACAAACCAAACAAATTATGCTGCATATCCTTGTGAAACAGCAATGTAAAATAGATTCACCACTAAAAATAAAGAACCTTTAGGATCATTGGAACCATAAAATGTCATTTGTTTGACTGGTTCTACACTTTGTGGACCCGCATAAATAAATCCATAACATTTAAAGGAACACTTGCCTTCCAAGTAAAATAAGTCATACATCTAAGGAACATATGAAAGGAAAAGGTGACAGTAGAACGAATTGAGCACAAAACCCAACGCCAAATATGAAGATCTCATGAAGCAGCAGATGTAAAATTTCTAAAAGAACCCTCCTGAAGAAATGTTAATACATTACCATTGCATATTATTGATTCAGGAGCAAATGAAGCAGTGTGAAGCTACATAATCATTCATAAGCAACTCATATATCATTGTCTTCACTTTTAAGGACGCAAAGGATGAATGAATAACGAATCGAGGAAATAATGTAAATTCGCTTAATCATACTTGCTTCAGATCACTCAGCATCTCCCGTTCTCAACAAGAACATATAATGTTGCCAATCTAAAAAAAATTGTATCATGCTGAAAATTAGTTCTGGGCTAGACTAATTTTAATTTTCAGACATTATATTATGCTGTTAACATTCAATCCATGACTTGGAAACAATTAACAAGAACCCTAGGCTCGGATACCAATTGTTAGCAATTAATAACAGTAACAGGAACAAAAGTTGTGTACCTGTTAACACCACAGCGGAAGTTAAATCTCCTATCAAGGAATTGCCAATTGAGGAAATAACTTAAGTTGCGTTAAGTCCTACACTCGTACTTACTCCACATCACTTTCTCCCGTAACACCAGAACTTATTGGAAATTATCACGGAAGTTAACTAACTAGCTAAATATTTGCAATATCTAGTTATGTTATCTTTGAAACCAAACCTTCCATCACATCGTCCCTTCCTTATTGGCATTCTATGCCCCCAGTTAAGGAGGACATATCCCAGATTGGAACCGTGACATATAACAACAAATCTAGAAGTTAGTTAACAATTGTATTTCTTCTCATATGGTAATGCTGTACATGTAAACCTTTGTCAATGTCTATTTCTAACCCTTTTTTAACCAAGGGGAAATACAGTAACCTTCCTCCTCCTGATACGCATTTCTATGGAAGAATCAAGTAAGATACCAAGTTTTATACCCATGTAAGAAAATTTTACCGTCTAAAATCATAAAGAGATTTTGATAAGCTTGGACATCTAAAAAGTGAAATGATGCCGGTCGGTTAGAGTGCATGACAGATGTGAAAATCAAATGCCTAAAAAATGAGGGGGAAAATTCAGTCAGCAGAAAGAACTCTTCTCCCAAGTTCCACTATCTACTTCCAAGAGATATTGTGATGTTCTTATCTACTTTGGCACGTGTTTGACATCATTTAATAATGTAACAACTACAAAGATAATAATAATTAACCTGTATGGAAGGAGAGTCTTCCAGCACACCAATCTTATCATGGATGTCACCCCTCGCAGCTTCTTCTTGAACTTCAGCTTTTTCCTCATCTTTGCTTTCCTCTAGCTTACTATCATCAGCTTCCTTTCGATCCTTCTCTTCCTTTTCTCTCTTTAACCGTTCTTTCTCTTCAGCCTTCTCTATTTGTTCTTTTTGCTCTAAGACCAAGAGAAGTATATGAGCTATCACCTTGCTAGGAGAGACAGATATTTTAGATAAAGTAATAAATCTTATAAATGAAGGGCATAAAGCACCCATATACAAGAAGTATACCAAAAAGATGAGAAACAAATATTAATGCGTGAAATCTCAAAAGTACACAAACAGTTGGAGTTTTCTGATGTACTTCTAGAAATTGAACAACAACAAAAGTATATAATAATAGTCTTGAACGTTGCTCTACTTGGCATAGATATAAATATATCATTGAACATGGAAAATGTGGAGACTTCATGGCCTAGAGAGGAGGAAAAGATGACAGACTCACTGTTAATGCATGCTACAAAAACTATTTGGCATGGGAAGATGTATGAAAAAGTGGCCTGAAAAGATGATCTGGAGAACCATAGCACCACCAAAGCAGCATAATTTACATGGATTGCAGCACACGGTGCATGTCTAAATCAGGATAATTTACAGAAAAGGAGCTTAATATTTGCAGAAGGTGCTAATGTCTGAAGAAGTAAGGGAACCTGTCGACCATATTTTATTACACTATAATCACTCATGGCAGCGATGGTCTATATTCCTAAAAGTTTTTGACTCTCCGAGTTAGGATTGCCATGCATAAAATGAAGAATGTAAAAAGGAGGATTATTCTAGTTTCTAATTAGCTCGTTTCATTGCACCATAACAAAGAAAAGATAAATATCAGAAAGAACCAATTTTCCAGAGCTATGCAATTGGCGCCGTTCGAGTACGGTTAGGGTGGCAATAGGGCAGGGCAGGGAAAAGCTCAAGTGGGGCGGGCGGGGAAAATGTCAAATGGGGCAGGGAAGGCAAGGCAGGTAAGCTGAAACAAAATTTTAAAAAATCTAATGGAGCATGGCAGGGCAGGTTAGGGTCCCTTAGAAGTTTGCTCTGCCTTTTGTGATAAAACTCCTTGCAAGGACATTAACAAGGTAAATTAGCAAATTTTGAATGGAAACAAACTAAAGCAATCTCAATGATGTACTCTATAACCTATATCAAGTCTTCTTTCTCTTTTTAGTTTTAGCGTTCGTCTGACCAAACAGATTTTCCTAATACTTTATCCTTTGGCCACTTTTACTACACATATCCAACATCCTGCTCTAAAATTAGACTCATCACAAATTTCTCTCCATTGAGAAGAAAAGTTTAATAGATATATTATGTACTAATGCGCTCAAGCCTCAAAGGCATTAAATGGATGTTGAGATTTGAAGGTCATGAATCATGTTTTGGCCAAAACCACCACTGAGAAATGAAAAGGCTAAGGTTTCTAACATAGGGACAGCAACACAGAATGTTCTTGATTTACGGTGTTTAGTTATGTATTACAAAGATAAAAGTAAGAAGGTTAATAATTAAAGTGAAGATTAAGAAATCTGAAAATTAACAAACGGGGCAGGGCGGGCTTAAAATGGGGCAGGGCAGTGCAGGGCAAAATCTTGGCAGGTGAAGGCTTAACCCGCCCCGCGCCCATTGCCACTCCAGAGTACGGGTGGTGTTGATCAAGCTGGGATGATAATCCTCTCATGTAGAATCTTACTTTCGGGGGGGAAAGGGAGAGAGAAAATTACCCTTAAGCTGCTCGACCTTCTCTTTGAGTATCTTCTCCTCATTTTTCAGCTTAGATAGTTCAGTTTCCTCTTTTGCAATTGCAAGTTTAGCATCTTCAACCTCCTTTTTCCTTAGAGTAATGCCTTCCTGATATGTTGCAATCTTTTTCTTCAATTTATCTCTAGCTACTTTGCCGACCTCCCAACATGTATTTGGGCACTTAACTTTACCATCATACTCATCACTCCCGTCGCAACAATCTGCTCATTTGTGCCATTACGACTGTTAATAGGAGACAAAACTAGACCAACAATACATAGATATGATTTCGTAATGACTACCAAAGATAGTCCAAAGGCGATTAAAATCATCCTGATATGGATATTTATGTAAGAAGTAATATCCTATACTGACAAAGTGACAATGAATAAAACTTTGTAAAACTTAGTTCGTCCTGGATTTGGATGTGTATTAATCTGTCATTCAAATATCTCTTAGCTAAACAAGGAGTAAGAATGCAATTGTTGCATATCACACTAAGCTGTGATGTAGAAGGAGATGCTAATCTAACACTATACAGAAAGGCAACAATGCAACAATTCATACCGCAAATGCCATCATTAACCCTAGATGAGTATACGAGGAGAGGAGCATGTCCTGCATTTTTGCAATAAAATTTCCCGCTGGGGCATGCTGAAGTCCCTGCAAACCAAGCACAAAGAACTCAGAAAAACATTTTTTTTTTGAGTAAGGTAACATGTTATATATCAGCTGCACAAAGGTTGTGCAGAAACCATATTTACAATCCAGCAAAAACGGCAAAAAAAAATCCTTGTTCATCTAAAGAACTCAGAAAAACATTTACATGTTATAATCAAAAAAGCAAAGCAAAATGTTCAAACCAAATGAAACCTAACATGCTTTTGCCTCTGAAATGCACCGCAAATAAATCTTTAATTTCTAGAAAGACGAATTATTTAGTACTTGATTGAGTAAGCCCATTAGAGCAAGATGTATATAAAGGATTCATATCGTCAAAATCAACTATGGTGTTGCAGACCTACAATAAAGAAATGAAAGTGTCAGTCTCGCTTCGTGCCTTCGTCTATAACCGGGATCCAGCAATGTAGAAGACTCACCATAGCCACTATAGCAACAAGTGCGGCAGACAAGCTACTTTCACATTCGGATTGGAAGATTCTCTATCTATTAGCATACCAGTGTCAGCAGTTAGATTAACACTCTCTCCGCAATCAATTGCAATAACTAGGTCTTAGTTAGTTAGACAACGCCCATGTATACGTTCTCCCAACCCAAAAGATTCACTTTCGACACAAAAAGCTAGCTCAATCGGTGAGGATTGCCCCAAGACCATATAAGGAGACAAGAAATCCAATCCCATACCAATGTGGGATTCCTACATTCTTTCGAAATGGCATTTCCAATTGTCGAATCAAAGGGCTTCTCCTAGTCCGGTGGTCTTTCTCCGTCCAAAATGTTTCCAAATCAAATGATTCAAGATCTGAACAGAATGAAACTCTACAAATAAAACCTTTCCAACTCGGTCTTGAGAAGCTTGTAGCTAAGGTAGTTCACACAATTCATTTTCGCTATCATAGCTAATACAACCAAGGGAAAACCACCCCCCAAAAGCTAGCTATTAACATGGTTGGGCCCAAGGTTATTTAAACTCCACATCAGCCCCCATTTGACCAATGTGGGCAAGTCCCTTACCTTGCAATCCTAGTGATTCGAGTCTCACCACCACCACAAACAAAAATATTTTTCACATGCTTGGACGCAGATAAATGAATCAGGCTCGCACGTGAGGGTCATTTAACAACCGAAAAGGCAGCTCGGTGTACAAAGCATCTGTATTCACTCAGGGTCTAGTTCACATAGTTCAATCTTTAAAAAATGATGCATAGTTAACACACACACACCTGGCTCGTCGGAACCATCTGGACAATCACAAAAATCATCATTGAACTGAGACTTATTGAATTTCTTGGACCCATCTTTGCATTTTATAGCACCTGATGATAACCCCTTGTAATAATTCTCATCTGCATTTCAATAACAAAAAATGGTTATTATTATTTCACTTAAAATAACAAATCAACAACAATATATCCAGTGTGATCCCACAAGTGGGGTCCGAAAGTGACATGTACACCTGACCTTACCCCTACTTCGAGAGTAAGGTATAGAGGCTGTTTCCAATAGACCCTCGACTCAAAAACAAAAATAATGAAATCAAGAATGAATATTTAGTACTATTTTTAAAAGAATTAATTAAAAGGAACCTTGAGGGGAAATTCCAAGGTTGTCTATTGAGGGAAGAGATATGGATCTGTTAATTGAAGATATACAGAAGAAGAGTAAAATGATGAATCGTCTTTTCATTTTTTTTTTTTTTTCAGTCACCAAAATATGTAATTGGTACTCAACTCTCAATGTGCACTTTGGACCAATCTAAAAGTGGTTTTTCTATAGTTAGTATTGAAATTTGATCTCCATTGGTGAGGCATTTTAACAGTCTTCTCGTATAATGCCGCACCCTCGACTATTTCATTGGATACATAGTATTTTATATATTTAAGAAAAAATTCTTTAGTGTTTTTCTGTATAAAAATAATGTACATATCAGTGATATACCATAAGTGAGGTCTGGAGAAAACAAAATGCACGCAGACCTTACCATACCAAGATGAAGATTATGTGGCGGAATTTATAAACGTGAGACCTTGCGGTTGCAAAATAGCCACTTAAAGCGTTGATCGACGAACAAGAAGTGTTTGCAAATGTTGGAAAATATAGTCTCAACCACTCAGATTACATAAAAAAAATTATCATGTCTTTTCATGAGTTCAGTTCATAACTCCCGTAAAAACCATCCTGAGATTTTGAACTGCACCCTAAAAAAATTCATGGAGTTTGAGCGGCTGATTATTCTTTTAATACTTCGCAAGCATTGGCAATAGTGATTGGAGCTATAAAAAATGGCTATATGACTCGGTGGCGGATCCAACCTTGATGATCATGGTTCACATGAACCATTCTACTAGATAGAAAATTATAATTTCAGGTGTTAAATTTTTAAAGGTGTAGCTATATAGTACAGTGTGATTGTCAAGAGCATATAACTGTAGTACACCCATAAACTTAAAATTCTGAATCTGCCTCTGATCTGACCTAAATTTCACTTTTTACCATTACCGAGTTGTGACTTATATATTGTCTAAAGAAGCCTACAAGCAAGTTTTCATTCAAATTTACCAATCAGAAATCATATTATCATATTAAGGTTTTTCATATTGTCCACTTTAGATATTATTGATGTCTACGATGATCACATATATAGTCTTTTATGATTCACACTATATCCTATTTATTTCAGCGATTTGCACCCTCAGACGTATGTAGTCTTTCTTGATTTACACCATATCCCATTTATTTTAGCGATTTGCACCTTGATTATTTATTTCTTTGCAATAACATTATAAATGTTATTTTTTTGGTCACTTATGAGGCCAAAATATGAAACAGTTGTTCAAATATTGAAGTTGGCGCGTATGTTACTACGCTTTTGAACCTTATATGTTTTTTTGCAAGGAAATAAAGAAATTAGGATGTAAAGCGCTAAAACAAATAGATATGGAGTAAATAAAATAAGACTAATGCCATGGGTGCAAAATACAAAGAACCCCAAAAAAATATTATAACAAAGATAGAGTTTCTAATTATTATTTTTTTAACTAAACTAAAGGAAGTTTTATAAAAGTTAAAAGTCTCAATTACAGTATTTTTTTCAAAGTTATAAAATTTATCCCGTGATCATGCAACTTTTTAGTTTTACCTTTATTTTCTCTTTCCTTACGTTTCCCTTTCCTAGTTAATTAGGAATCGAATTTCTTGCTTCCTAGTCCTTGTATGCATAGGATTTATCACAAATAATTGTTACAAACACCGTTTATATATATCTTCTTCTTTCCTCAAACTTCTTTGTTTTCAACTTAAACATAGTACTTCTTGTTTTCATCTTGTCTCTTTCGTCTTCACAAATAATTAGAACAAACTCTTTCAATACCAATCATGGCAACTTATACTTTCGAAGAAAGAGAATACCTTGATGATGTGATTCAGAGTGAGGTACTTATAAAGTTAATTTTTATTAAATTTTATAAAGTATTTCGATAGTTTTTCATGAATTATCTTAGCTTAACTGCTTTTTTGTTGTCGTCGTCGTCGTCATAATATTTTTCTTGAATGTTAATGTTCTGAGAATATCATAATCGCCCATATATCTTATTATGTACCACTATCCTCGAACACATATTAGCACGTTTATGATGTATCATAGTCAAACGGCCTCCAATATGATTTCTCTTTGTTTTTAACTTAAATTTTTTAATTTAATTGAGTACTAACTTCTTCCTTTTCTTTTTGAAAATTATGTAGGGGTTCTATGTGATGAATGATTGTGGTAGAAAAATATTATGTGGAATTGTGAAAATTGACGAAAATTCTGAAGCTTTTGAAAAAGCAAAGAAGGCTGCTATCTTTGCAGTAGACAAATACAATGAGAATAAGGAGGTCAATTCAATGTTGAAATTCTTGAGAATTATGAATGTTAATTTTGAACCTACTGCTGGTGCTATGTATTACATAACTTTGGCAGCCAAAGATTCTTCTTCTGGCAAAATTCTTCATTATCAAGCCAAGGTCTGGGAGAAAATCAATACTGGTTACAAAGTTGAAATCTTTCGAATCGCTCCTTATATGATGTGTTACTCAGGTACTAATAATTAAAAATATTATTAAACTTATATAAGCGGAAAATGTTTTTTTACCACTATTAATGTAGGGAAAATTAGTTTTATCAAGTTATCAATTAACGATTTTCGTCAGGTTACCTAATATTTTGGTACGATTATTAACTTTTTTTTTTCTTTATGGGCGGTCTTTGTTTGCAGGAAGTGATAAAGAGAAGCATAGCTATATTATGATTGAAGATTTGCAGGATTGGATGGATGAGAACTATCTTTATTACAAGTGCTGCTACTCATTCAAAAAGGTAATCTTTAAATAGTTTTAATACTTTTATGATATTTAATTAACATGAAGTAAATTTAACTATCTTTATTGCTACTTAATTTTTGTAATTTCAGGAGGTTACCGTGGAGGTGACCAGAGATGAGGAAACTGGCAAATCTATGGGCTATGGTTTTCTTTGGTTCAAAACTCACACAGCACCAAGTGATATTCTAAAGAAAATGAAGTCAGTCCTTTTGAAAGATCCAACTATAACTGCCAACTTGTGTGGCAAAAGGCCTAGTTATTTTTGAAATATTTTTGTACTCCCATTAAAGGATTATGTTTTTTATACTCCTTTCTTGTTTTAATGTAGTAGTAGTTAGAAATAGAATTGGTTTTTATGGGATTTAGATGATATTTTTTGCTCTTTTTGTTCACAATTTAATGTCTCCTTTTCCATTTTGGTTCTTGCTTTTAATTCTCCTTTTTTTCGACTTGTTTACCACCTCTTACCTCGTAGACCTCTCCATCTAAAATCTTAGGTTAACAATTTTGTCGATGTGAATCCTGCTATACATGAAGATCACCTTCATATTTTCTATTTTCAATTAAAGCTATTAGTGAAAATTAATGTACTTTTAGGGTGGTATGACCCACAAATAGTAAGGTAAAAGAAAGTGAAACAAGGAAGAAGTTTTTGTCCCGAAGGAATTAGGATAGAAGTGCAACCATTAGGTTACAACTTACCCCAAATTAATAGACTGTGGGAGCATATATAGGACAAGCTGTGGTTATCCAGAGCACCAAGAAATTTGAAGGTATGAATGCGCCGTACACAATACGAATCTTTACTTGAGCTCGTGGTTGGGTACCAGATGGTTAAATGCAAAAAAAAAAAAAAAAAAAAAAAAAAAAAAAAAAAAAAGGAGAACAATGCTAATCAAGGGAAACTTCAATCAATCATAGCAACAATTAGTCAGATGCTGAAATCATTTTAGTCCAACTTCCATAAAAGAATTCAACTCATCCCCTAAAAACAATTTTTCAAAGGTTATATACTCAATCACCACTAGTAATGACGATAATACACAAAGAAGATCGAATGGGAGCAAACAAAAAGGCACTAAAATAGTGAAGTAGCAGCACTTGCCATTAACAAGTATCACGAAACAGCAAAATGAATCAAAACACAAAATGAGAGAAAAAAGGGCAAAAGAAAAAAAAAATAAAAGCTGTCCAAAACTTCTATTCCTATTTGTCATCCATATCCATATGTCGGAGTCTTCCTCCATGGCTCCATACTCACAAAAGGGGAAGAAAAGAAAAGGAAAAAAGAGTAGTCAGCTTGACTAAAACTATCCAGTCAAGGTTTCACATTCTCCCTGATGAACTGCTCCAACTGAGAGATTTCACCCGTCAAACCAGACGCTTCGGCAACAATTACTTTGTTACAGCACTGTGAAAATACAAATGGTTCTCCAGGAATTCCAAGTGTGAACTCGTTAGAAATGTCTGCCTCAGATACTGCAGTTCTTGACGTACGAAGCTTGTCACTGATATCAATAAAAAACAAACGTGGAATACAAATTCAGGAAACAGAGAATTCCCAGTTCAACAGAGTTAATGCAGTTGTAGGCAAGTCCATCGACCTAAGGGACTCAAGTTTGCTATTTAAATAACAGGGCAAACACATGACAGTACAAAATGTGGACTTATTCACTTAGGTTTCGTGTTTTCCATGAGGCAGTTCTGGTAGATGATGTGTTTGCATCAGATATATTCTATATTTAAAACTAACATTGGTCAACGACATTAATTCTTTTTACACATAGCCAGCTGATATTGTTGCTGATACCAGTGGCAGAGCCAGAATTTTGAAATTGGGGATTCAAAAAAATCTAAAGATGTCAAATATAATATAAGACATAAATCTGCATAAAGGAGATTCAACAGCCTATACGTACAACAACAAAAAAATTGTTTCACCCTTTTTGCACTGTGTAATTCTTCGACGAGGGGGATTTATTTGAACCCCGTTCATACAAAGTGGCTACGCTGCTAGCTAATAACCTAAGGAAACAATATCAACTTGAGAAGCTTGCTGGTGCAACTAGAAGCTAAGTTATATCACTACTATGACTAAATATAGGAGTAGAGAGTAATCTTACATTTCTTTCTCCAGCTGTTTCCTAATGAACTCCTTTGTATGAGCAGTTATTTTATCAACCTTGTTGCACAGGAGAAGTACTGGAATCTTCTTCTTGACCACGGTTGCCTTAGTCAATATTTCGTACAGGTACCTTTTATGAAGTTGTTAGGGAGAGGGTGTTAAAATGCTGGAATCAGTTATCAAGCATATAATGTATATGAAGATGAAAAAGAAAAAATATGTACTCTGCAGCAGCACGGCTGTTTGGTAAAAATTCTACTGAATCCACCACAAACACAACGCCAGCTGCTTGAGGCAAAAACTCATCTAGTTTCGGACGTAAACGAGAATGCCCTGGAACATCAACAATGTGAACAGGTCTTGTTTTCCCCTTCTGCAACCAAATGATAGGTCTAAAGAGTTGAGTTTTGAAGTCCATTTGCAGAAGAAACAATGAATGTGACTTCAACCTATCAACTTAAGAAAAACTAAGATACATCCAAAGTGGACTAAAAACAATTAACAAAATCAATACTTCTTAGTGGAGGTTGAAAAAAATGATAATCTAGTTATCTGGCACGGAAAAAGGAAAGAAATTCCAGATCATCATTCGTACCTTGTCTCTTTCAGAATGTAGAATAAAACTGTCTTCATTTGGTTCCATTGATGTCACAGTACCCTGATGAGCTGAGCCATCTCTAAGCTATAACATACAGCATAAAAATATGAAAGTCATATAACCTTTTCCTGAAAAGCTCAAAAGGTGCTATGCTCATTCATTCAACGGCAATTACCTGGTAGAAAAGGAAAGATTTGCCACTTCCACTAAGCCCAGTGAGTAAAATTGTACTAGATGTTGTACGTTTAAAAAGGCGAACTGCAAAAAGAGACTAAGCATTTGAAAATTTCAGCTATTAACAAGAGATTAAAACATTCCACAGCATTCCAAACAGGTATGGTTCTACAGAATCCCAGTCTGTTAATAGCCATTTGAATATGACCAAAAGAGATTCTTTAAGTGAGAAATGTGTTAACAAATGCAGTAAGAGCTTACTTATAAGAAAAAAAATGATGGTAAATAAGACGACTCCAAGTGCAGCATAAAGTTGAGTAGGGGGTATCTGATGAACATATTCTTCAACTTCATATAACCACTGCTGCATTTGAATCTTCAACTGCTCTATTTTCTCCTTATCCATGACTTTGAATTCCCTTCACTGAGTTTAAATATTTCCAAAAGAAAGAACATTTACAGAACCAATGTCAGTCTATCACACATAGAGGCAATATATACACCCAGGAACACACACAAACACACACACAAAAAAACCATTCAAGCATTTTACAAAAATTATAGCAGAAGTTTATCAACCAGATATCTCATTCAAGATAGGGAAAACCCTTGCCAGAAACCCCCAAAAAGAGCATTTCTTTCCAATATAGGCTGAAACTGTACATGTGCAATGGGTGACATTTCTTTTGACTTGACCTATATATTTTACTTTTTTCTTTCTGATAGCCGAGAAATCCGTGAGGGCAAGTGGCGCATGGTTTGAAACTCGGTGGATAATGGGCTGTCCCCTCTACCCTTCCCACTTAGACACCAAGCTTTTATTTGCAGCATGATTCAAATATTCGACACGATCACAAGTTGAGTTCTTATCACTAGACTAAAGCGCGGGGACCGCTCGTCCTATATACACACACACACACACACACTATAATTGAAGCTTTTTTTAATTAAATCTTTATGTACGAACACACATCCATTGCTAACCGTGGTATATAGCTTGCACACAACTCAATTAGTTCCACGGGATACCTAATACCACCCATCAGAACGGATACCAGGTAACTCTTTCCACAAACACTTAGGACAGATGGGAAGGTATCCTCCACTCAGACAAGCTTTTGTATGCAAAAGGGTTCGAACATGTGACACGCACCACACCTAACTCGGACATCACAAGTTGAGTTTTTACCACTAGACCAAAGTTCGGGGCCGGTTCGACCTAATACATAGTTAAGCATTTTTAATTTACTAAACTTAAGTTTTTGGATTGTCTACAAAAACATGTCTCAACAAATAATTCTGTAAATTCTGTCAAAAAATAAGCAAATTCTAAAAGAGATATCAACAACTGTACCTAAAGAAATGCAAAAGAAATTAATTACGATTTTTGACAAATTACTAAAAGAGGAATTAGGGTTTTTAATTAATGGCAAAAATAAAAATAAAAAAGGTGAGTGGGAAACCTGTAATTTGACTGAAGCAAATGAGGTAGAATTCAAAATCAGAGAAAATTCGGGTTGAGATATATCGAATTACAATGCAAATGAGGATTTGGGCCTCCAGTGATTAAGTTTAAGTTTTAGTCTGTTTTTAAAAATTTATTTAATTTTTAGCCCTTTGTTGGACTAATTCTTCTCTGGTGCTTGTTTATCAATGCATGAAAATTTAAATTAAGCCATTTTATTCGTGTATATCAGTTTTCTTGGATTACGGTTTTGAAGGAGAGTTGTCTTCATGTGACCTAAAGGTAATAGGTTCAAGCCGTGGAAACAATCACTGATGGTTGCATTATGATAGAGTGCATACATCGCACCTCCTTATGGTGCGACCGCTCCCTGAACCCTGTGTGAATGCGGGATGCTTCTGTCCCTTTTTTTTTAACGATTTTGTCACGAATACGTTACATATATACCATGTTGATTGGTACATATACATATTTTTGTACAAGAGCGTAGAATAAAAATTCACAAGTTCAAAAGTGGTGGTTGTTTCTAAGGGTGTCAATGGTTCTTTATGAACCGACTATAACCGATCGAACCAAACCATATCGAACCGATTTTGAGGTTCTTTTTAATAAAATCGTAGGTTCTAAGGCACAGTTATAACCGTACCAATAATTAGATTAGAGATTTTTTTTATTGAAAGAAATCAAACAAACCAAACCGAATAAATGTATATGCACGAAATATACACTATATTATATTTCTGTAAAAAAAATATATAATTTAAATAAGTTTAAAAATAATGAAGTATAAAATATTTCACCTTAAGGGATGGAATCAGTAATGTCTAATGTCCCAACCTATTCTACTATAGTACCAGTATTACTACTGCAAGTTGAAACTAGCGTGTTTCAATACTATAGTGCTTTCGGCAGTTTTGGAGTCCAAACTCCTTTAAATTTAGTGCTTACATAAGAGATGGATATGTTTTAGAATGTCTTCATTGACTGTTTGTGTGGCCTTGTAAATTTACTTTGGGGAAGGTTAATTCTTCTTTTTTAGATTCAGGCCGACTTAAGTTTATTTTGAATTTTGACTTAGGTTGGAATAATATGATAAACAAAATATTTTTGAAAAGATGAACGGATATGAGTTACATTCAAAATAATCAAAATTCCATCTCTAACCTACACTGACAATATGGACATTAAGATGGATTCAACAGATTCTGACATGCATATCACTTTAACTTTTGAAGACATGGAGAGACTATAGCCCATGAAAATTTTCACTTATTATTAAGCTTTTTGGAAAAAAATTAAGCCATCAATATTTAAAAGCTAAAATAATACAACTTTGTAAACCATAGGAGGGTTTTGGTCTCTTTGATTTAGGAGCAGATTTCTACATAGTTAAATTCCTCAAAGAGAAAAATTTGATCAAAGCCTTACACAATAATCCCTGGTTTATCAATAGGTTCTTTTTAATAAGATATGACGTCTATCGTCCTCTACTTTAAGGGATCGCTATGCTCGAATTTGTGTTGAAATCCTTCTTGAAATACCAGTGAGATCTTTTATCCAAATTGGCAGACGCAAATAATATATTATTTATGAGGAAGAGAATACACTTTGCTTTAATTGCGGCAGATTAGGACACACCAATTTATTATGCCCACAGCGCAGGATAAAGAGGATTTTTGTCCTTCTACGTTTACGACTAACATCAACGCATCAAACTCCATTAATGTCCAGGAAAAAGACAAAAATAAAGAATGGCAAACTGTGCAGTTTCCTGGGAGAAAATGAAAAGCTATTTCTGGTAAGTTGCATTCACTCTCCTTACACAATGAAGCCATTACTCATACTCCTTTAAATGTTAAAATTTTTGATGCCAAAAACGATAAATACTTGGACACACAAAAATTTGCTTAAGCTAAAGTAAACAAGCCTATTACATCTAACAATACACACGATCAAATCTTTATTTCTCAAAATAATTTTGATGTTCTTCCTGATGATGATATAACTGATAATCAAAATTAAAATCATAAAACTGAAAAAGAAAATAGAAATTATAATGGTAATATTTCTTCACTTACATTGGATAAAAAAGCTGAATGTATGGGCCTAAATCAGTTTAGGTGTACAAATCGAATTTGGATTCGGATACAAGCAATTCTTCGTATTAAAGTTTGAATAAAAGTGCGGAAAAGATGTAAATGTGAGACAATAAATGCGTTTTCAATATAAGGACGTGAATACAAATTTTGACAGCGTTTCAGTACAATTTTCTGGATGCCTATAATACAAAATGAGCTTCTATTTATAGGCCTAAGAGCCTTGCCCACGTTCTCCATCATCAGCAAGCATCTCTCCCACGATCTGAGCAGCAGCATGGAGGAGTTAGTGGGGCAAAGTAGTGGGCTGCAAAGCCGCTGGAACCGAGGCGGAAACCGAGGCCTTGTCTCAAGGCTTCGGTCGCTTGACCTTACTGTTCGGGTAGAGCGGTGTGTCGCCAAAGCTCGAAGTCTGATCTGACTTCGGTCGTGCTATTGGAGCTTGGCTCCGGTGATTTGACCACGAGATCGATTACTTCTCCCCGGAGCACCAGCTCGTTCTCCCTTCGGTCTACCTTCTCGAGGTGTTGACCGAAGGCGATAATTTTCACCCAATACAGATAGTCCCCCCACTCCTCGGTGGACGCCGAGGTCGCCGAGGAGTGGAATGAATTTAGGCGGGAAGTCGACGTGGCTGAACCCTATCCACAAATTTCAAAAGTCACGGACCTTTCGGGTCGCCGTTCCGCGTTACGTGGCGGCCTTTGATAGGTCTCCCAACGGTCACGCCGTCTTTTTGTTTTCTCCAACGTTTCAGTCATCATTGGCTTTCCTACTTGCACGTGTATGTTCCCTATAAATACACCATTTCGTCTCCTCCCCCTTCACTTGAAGCTTTTGACTAGAGAAAACTTTGAAGAACTCTGAATCACTACCTTCCACATTTGATCTTCTAATCCCAAACGTTTCTTCTCTTCACTCTTCACCATGTCTGCTACTATCTCTGCTACCAACTCTGGCCATGGCTCAAGCGACTCTGGCGAGAGAGCGGAACGCTTCGCTGCCATGGCAGTGAACGATGAGGTTGTGGCTTCCTTGCCACCATTGCAAGTGTTTGAAGCAGGTGGTGGTAGCGAGGCCACGTCTGCTGCCCCCACCCCTCTGCGACGCAAAGTGAAGGCTGGTCGCGGTTCGGCGGAAGCCAGCGAATACGTGGACCTTGATGTGGGTGATGACGTCGAGGGCGATGACGTCACCAGCGTTAAAGAGGTGGGTGGCTCGGTCGGAGGGGCTGAGGTGAGTGAGGTTAGTGGCTCGAAGGGGGAGACCGAAGTTGCCCCTTCGAAGAAGTCGAAGAGGAAAATTCCACTCGAGGTGGAGATCGACCCTCGGTTGGTCATCCCCTCGAGCTTTAACAATGATAAAGACTTGAAGGTCCACGCCCAATCAGATGCTCAAAAGGGGAAGAAAAGGAACATCCCTGTTCACGTTACCCCAAGCATCATAACCGAGGAGAGGATTGAGGCTGTTCGAGCTGATTGCCGCTGGGGCCCCGAAGTGGAGATTAGGATCCCGGCGCCTGGCTCGGCCGTGTCCACGAACGTCGAAGGATACTCCTAGGTTTTTACCTACCCCTTCACCATAGGTTTTAACTTGCCCATTCACCCAATCATCGACGTATTTTGCAGATCTTATAACCTCTGTTTAGCTCAACTTGGGCCCGGAGTTTGGAGGGTTGTCCAGGCCCTCGAGTACTTGAGTGATATAGCTGGATTGCCTTTTTTCCTTCCAGCACTTGATTTTCCTCTACTATCCCTACTTCCACGAAGCTGGGGTGGTCGATCTCCTACCTTGGGGCTCGTATGCAATTCTGAGTAAGAGCGAGGATCATGGGGACCGAGGATGGAACGATCGGTTCGTGCTCATCCCCACGAGGCTATTGCCAGCCGAACCTGGCTTCCCCAAAGCGTGGAATGCCCAGCGTAAGTATTTGCTTCTGTTCCTCTTTCGGTTTTGGATTGTCACAATTGCTAACCATTTCATCTTCGGCTTGCAGCTGAAAAAGTCACAGTTGTCCCTCCGATGAGTTTACGGCTGAACGCTCGAGGCTTAGCCTTGAAAATGCCCGCCTCGAAGCCGAACTTTTCAGGGCCAAGACCGAAGTTCTCGAGGCGGGTGAGAGATATCATGGCAAGAATGGGGAATATAACGCCAAACTCATTGAGCTGCAAAGCCAGGTGGATGAAGTGCCAACCCTTCGGGGCAAGATATCCAAGCTCGAAGGACGGGTCACACATCTTAATGAGCGAGCCGAGGTTAGGGCAACAAGGGCCAAATTTGAAGAAACATGGGTCGTTGTCAAAACCAGGCTCAGCGCACTTGAGCAAGTTCAGGCCGGGCAGATTGTGCTTGAGGACGAAATTGTCAAGGCAAGGGAAGCTGCTGCCGAGGCCCAAAGGATTGTGGACGAACTCCCCTCGAGTGAAGGATCAGATAATGATGAGAGCGATAGCGCCGAAGAGGGGAGTGGAGATGCCGATGAGGCGTAGCCTTAGTACTTTGCGAATGCTTGGATACTTTTCCTTTGTTTTTGGGCCTTCGTGCCTTTGGAATATTGGCCTTCGGGCTTTTGTATTTATGTTTGGGACCTTCGGGTCATTTTTTGGATGTAAATAATCTCAGTCTTTGGGCTTTTAATGAAAGATAGCTTTGTGAATTTCGTGTGTTGATTTTTCATATATATCGAACACTTTTGGAAATAACTGATATGCTTGCAAGACTTGGACTGTATTCAATCGATGCAGACGACGTCTCGCCCTCGAGTCGATGCATAGTGCAGCTTCGGTGTGCAAGATTTATATAGATAAAATGAATGAGATCAAAGTCACGCTATATGAATGGCAATAGTCATTTTATTGATATCGACGAGCCCGAAAAGGCTATTATACATGAGACCAAGTCGAAACAGACCTCGGGTAGAAAAAGTAAAAACAAACTTTTAATAAAAGCAGATTGATCGCACGCCGCTATCGGGCTGATTACAATGTACTAACTAAATCTAATCCTCGGGCATGAGTCCCCGATTGCTGGATAGATAAGCTTCGGTTGGGAGGCTCGATGTCGACCTCGTTATCAACCCTTCTCTCTCCCCCCAGTGTTCGGGTCTGAATCTTGATGAAGATCCGAGCACTAGAAACGGTTCGGTTCGCTTCCTGAAAAGGTCAAGCAAAAAGATGGAACGAGGAGCAAGTTAGTACATTTCCTTTTGAGTGCCATGGGAGCGTCATTCGGCTCGGGGCTGCTTAATTAAAAGATTGAGAAGTATTTACCTCGACTAGAAGTAGTATCGCTTCAGATTGGTGACATTCCAGTTAAGAGGTTCTGGTTCGCCTTGCAGGCTTTCAATTTGGTAAGTGCCTTTCCCAACAATTGCTTTGACTTTATAAGGTCCTTCCCAATTTGCGATAAGCTTGCCCCCGTTGTCTTCCTTCGTGGATTGGTTCACAGCTTTCAGCACATAATCTCCAACCTTGAAGTCTCTGAGCTTGGCTTTCCTATTGAGGTAAGCTTCGATTTGCCTTTTTTGGGAAACTAGCCGAACCAGAGCCAACTCCCTTTTTCTCTTCGAGCAGATCTAATTCGATACGCATTGCCTCCTGATTAGCGTCTTCGGCTGTATGAGCGTACCGAAGGCTTGGCTCACCCACTTCAACGGGGATGAGAGAATCCATGCCATAGGCTAGCGAAAAAGGAGTCTCCCCAGTGCTACTCTTCTCCGTCGTTCGCATGGCCCACAGTACCCCGGGCAGCTCCTCGGGCCAAGGACCTTTCTTCTCGTCGAGTCTTTTCTTCAAGTTTTCAATTATGATCCTGTTCGAAGACTCAGCTTGGCCATTGGCGCTTGGGTGATAAGGAGTTGAGGCAATTCTTTTGATTTCCCATTGCTTGAAGAAATCAGTAATGGTTGCCCCCATGAATTGTTTGTCGTTGTCACATGCGATTTCTCTTGGGACGCCGAACCTGTAGATGATATTCTTTTTGATGAAGTCGATTACCTGCTTTTGCTTTACCTCGGTGAGAGCCGCGGCTTCCACCCATTTTGTGAAGTAATCGGTCAACACCAAGATGAATCGAACACTACATTTCCCTTTGGGTAGTGGTCCCACGACATCCATTCCCCATTTCATAAAGGGCCACGGAGATACCACTGAATGTAGAGGTTCGGCCTGCTGGTGGATCATCCGCCCATGGCGTTGGCACTTGTCACATTTCTGCACAAAGGCCTTCACGTCGGCGCTGATTGTGGGCCAATAATACCCAGCTCTTAGCAACTTACGCACCAAGGACTTTCCTCCCGAGTGGTTGCCACATTCGCCTTCGTGCACCTCGGCCATCACATACCTTGCCTCATCGGCACCCAAACATTTGGCCATCGGGCCGCTATACAACCTCTTGTACAAGTTGCCCTCGATCAAGTGATATGAGGCCGCTTGAGTCCTCAACTTTCTTGCTTCTTTTTTATCTTGGGGAACAGTCCCCGAGTCTAAGTATGAGATGAACTTATTTCGCCAATCCCAACGGTTGTCCACCGAGTTAACTTGTAACTTCATCTCCCTCATCTGTGCTGAGAGCAGCCGAACCACTGAGTCAGTCCCCGAGTGGGTTTCGTCGACCGCCGAACCAAGATTCGCCAAGGCATCAGCCTCGGTGTTTTCCTCCCGAGGCACTTGTTTAACTTGCCATTCTTGGAATTGGGCCAAGATTCTTTGTGCTCGGTCCAAATACAATTGCATTCTGGGCTCACGAGCCGTGTAATCACCGAGGACTTGGTTCACTACCAACTGCGAATCGCACCTCAATTCGATTCTTTCGACCCCCATTTCCCCAGCCAGCTCCAAACCTGCTAGAGCTGCCTCATATTCTGCTTCGTTGTTAGTTACTTTCTTGAACCGAACTGAGTGTCTGACCTTCTCCCCGGTAGGTGCTCTCAAAACTATGCCTAGCCCCGAACCCTTGGAATTTGTTGTTCCATCGGTGTAAAGTATCCATAGCCCCGGGGAGGCTCCCTTCGCCATGGAATTTTCTTTTTCAGCTTCGGGCAAAATTTCAATACTAAAATCGGCCACGAAGTCTGCCAAGACTTGCGACTTAATAGCGGTCCGAGGCTGGTAGGTGATGTCGTACTCGCTCAATTCTACCGCCCATTTTGATAACCTCCCTGACAACTCCGGTTTATGCAAAATATTTCTCAAAGGGAAGGTTGAAACTACTGCTATTGGGTGACACTGAAAATAGGGACGTAGTTTCCGAGCGGTAACAAGTAAAGCAAGCGCTAATTTCTCCAAGTGTGGGTACCTGGTTTTTGCGTCGAGGAGTGTCTTGCTCACGTAATAGATGGGCTGTTTTTTGCCATCTTCTTCCCGAACAAGCACAGCGCTGACAGACACCTCGGATACAGCCAGGTAGACCAACAAAGTTTCACCTTCTTCTGGCTTGGCAAGCAACGGTGCGTTAGCCAAATATTGCTTCAAATCTTTCAACGCTTGTTTACACTCCGGTGTCCATTCGAAGTGATTGTTTTTTCTCAAAACGGAGAAGAATTTGTGGCATCGCTCCGAGGACCTTGAGATAAATCGACTCAAGGCGGCGACTCGGCCAGTCAAGCGTTGAACTTCTTTCACCCCGGTCAACTCCTCGAGGATCTCTTCAATAGCCTTGATTTTGTCAGGATTAGCCTCGATGCCTCGCTCGGAGACAATGAACCCTAAGAACTTGCCTGACCCAACGCCAAAGGCGCACTTTTCGGGATTCAACTTCATACCATATTGCCTTAACACCGCAAAGGTTTCCCTCAAATGATTCAAGTGGTCCTCCATTCGGATCGATTTGATGAGCATGTCGTCTATGTAGACCTCCATAGACTTTCCAATGTACTCTTTAAACATGCGACACATCAACCTTTGGTAGGTCGCCCCTGCATTCTTCAACCCGAAGGGCATCACCTTATAGCAGAAAGTGCCTCGGTCAGTGATGAACGAGGTCTTCTCTTCGTCCTCGGGGTCAATGAGGATCTGATTATAGCCCGGATATGAATCCAAGAAAGTTAATAGTTTGTGTCCAGCCGTGGAGTCTATTAACCTGTCAATTTGTGGCAACGGGTAAGAGTCTTTGGGGCAAACTTTATTTAAATCAGTGTAGTCTACACACATTCTCCACTTGCCATTCTTCTTTGGCACAACTACCACATTTGCCAACCATTCGGGATATTTCACCTCTCTTATGAAACCATTTTCTTGCAACTTTGTGGTTTCATCCTCGATTGCCTTCTTTTTCACCCCATCGTGGGGTCTCTTCTTCTGTTTTACCGGGGTGAATTTTGGGTCCACATTCAGCTTGTGGGTCATGATCTCTGGATCGATACCCGTCATGTCTGAATGGGCCCAAGCAAAACAATCATGGTTAGACCTCAAAACCTCCATAATCGCCTCTTTCGACTCCGGGTCTAACTCCGAGCCAATGTGTACCTTTCTTTCTGGAAAATCTTTCAACAGAGTGAGAGAGTCCAGCTCTTCAGTGGTGGAGTCCTCGGCTTTCTGCTTCCGAGGCTCTTGAACGCATGCCGGGATCTTTTTAATTTCGCTTTGGAGGTTCGCCTCGCTCGACCCCGGCGGCGTTGGTTGCTATTTCTTTGGCCCATTCGGGGCGACTCCACTCTTTAAGGCAACCGAGTAGCATTCCCTTGCTACTCGTTGCTCCCCTTTGATTGATCGAACTCCCCAAGGTGTAGGAAATTTAATCACTTGATGCAAGGTGGAGGGAACAGCTTCCATGGAGTGGATCCATGGTCTTCCGAGGATCACATTGTAAGCTAGATCCTCGGGCATGACTTGGAACAGTGTTCTTTAGTAACCCCCTCGGCGAATGTCTTGAGTGTGATCTCACCCAATGTTTTCTCCGTAGAGTTGTTGAAACCTGCTAACACTGTTGATTTGGGAACAATTTCCCCTTTCAGCCACATTTTCTTAACAGCCCCGTAGCTGATTATATTTACTGAGCTCCCGGGGTCGATCAAGACTCTTTTAATGTCAGAGTCGTTGATACGTAACATGATGACGATAGCGTCGTGATGAGGGAGCATCATCCCATCACAGTCATCCTCGTTGAAAACAATGTCTTTACCCGAGCCTCCAACTCGGGTTCTCTTCTCCATGGTGATGGAGAGCTTGGCAAATTTCTTGGTCGCGGCGAAGTTCACGCCGTTTACCTCTGATCCCCCGGTAATGACGTTCACTATTCTCTCCGGGGGAGGAGCCCGAGGTGGTTGACCATCGCCCCGGTTTTTGGAGAAATTGTCTTTCCCTTTGTCGGTGAGGAACTCGGCCAAGACTCCTTTCTTCAGCAGGTGAGCTACCTCGAGGCGCAAAGCTTTGCAATCCTCGGTCCTGTGTCCATAATCCGCGTGAAATTCACAATGCAGATTGTGGTCTCTTTTGTCCGCCGGGGTCCTCATATCCTTGGGAACCCTTACCCCAGCTGTCCCCTTGACAACATTGACCAACTCCGAGGTCGATATGTTGAAGTTATAATCTTGGATCCGAGGAAGATCCTTTTTTGGGACCGAAGCGGAGCTCGAGGGATTTCTTTGGTTCAAGTTGGGTTGAACCTTCCCTCCGAGCCTTTGGCTTATGTGAGGGGCTGGGTATGAGCCTCCGAGGGTGTTCCCCAACCTCTGGCTAACGTGTTGCCTTGCCGAAGTGTAGGGTTCATACCTCCCCTTTGAACTACTTCGTGGCGCCTCGGCGCGGTTTGAAGATTCACCTCGGTTATACTGATGATAACCTCAGTTCTTGAACTCCGCTTCCTCCAACCTGATTTTGGAGTAAGTGCGTCTATGCAGATCCTCCCATGTTAGGGCCTGATATTGTTGCAACTCTTTACGCAATTCAGCGGCAGCGCTAGAATTGCGACTATTGATACCCTTCACGAACGCCATGATGGCCAATGTATCATCCATCCGAGGCAACTCCATGCGTTCGGCGTGGAATCGCTCAAGAAACTCTTTGAGCGGCTCACCGGGCCGCTGCTTCACCTTACATATATCCTCCTTCCTTTGGAGGATCTTTTGCGCCCCGGTGTGAGCCTTAACAAAGGCGCTGGACATTTCTTTAAACGAGGAGATCGACCCCGCTGGCAGGCACAAATACCATCGAAGAGCACCTTTTTCTAACGATTGACCAAACTTCTTTAAGAACATCGACTCGAGCTGCGTAGCCGATAAGTCGTTGCTCTTCACCATGGCCATATATTCCCTTATGTGCTCTTTGGGATCGGTTGTCCCATCATACTTTTTCAGGAACACGAGTTTGAAGCCAGGGGGCGTTGGAGCTGGAGCCGCTTCGGGCTTGTATGGTTGCTCCCTGTATTGGTCTATGTCGAGGTCGTCCTCCTCCTTTGTTACCCCCGGCACTCCTTCGAGGTGCTTTTCCACGCGCGCATCGATACGAGCCTCGATCTCCCTACTCATTCTTTCAACGTCCACCGAAGACGTTGTCTCCGCCACGGTGGGAACCGTCCCGAAGTGTGGCGTGGCAGTCGGATTGTTCCCCGAGCCCCCAGACGTGGCCCCGTTGTGAGGTCCCCCTGTTATCGCGCCCGGAGGAACGAAGGGCGGGATGCATCCACCAGGAGCCGAAGGCTGGGTGCTGTTCGGGGTGGCGTTGTTCCTCGCTTCCAACGAAGCGCGGAACTCGGCGTTAATACTCGCTTGCTCATCCTGCTTACTTTGGAGAGCTCTTAGCGTGGTGACGACATACATTTGGAATTCTTCAGTCGTCATTGGGGCGATAGGTTGTTGGTTCGACGGAACGCCAGCCCGATCGCTGCTATTACCACTGTTGTCGTTATCTACCATGATGTTGAATCGTAGAATATTTAACAGAAAACGGATGTATAACTTTGGAACAAAGCGTTACTGCTTATATCCCCACAGACGGCGCCAATTTGTATGGGCCTAAATCAGTTTAGGTGTACAAATCGAATTTGGATTCGGATACAAGCAATTCTTCGTGTCAAAGTTTGAATAAAAATGCGGAAAAGATGTAAATGCGAGACAATAAATGCGTTTTCAATATAAGGACGTGAATACAAATTTTGACAGCGTTTCAGTACAATTTTCTGGATGCCTATAATACAAAATGAGCTTCTATTTATAGGCCTAAGAGCCTTGCCCACGTTCTCCATCATCAGCAAGCATCTCTCCCACGATCTGAGCAGCAGCATGGAGGAGTTAGTGGGGCAAAGTAGTGGGCTGCAAAGCCGCTGGAACCGAGGCGGAAACCGAGGCCTTGTCTCAAGGCTTCGGTCGCTTGACCTTACTGTTCGGGTAGAGCGGTGTGTCGCCAAAGCTCGAAGTCTGATCTGACTTCGGTCGTGCTATTGGAGCTTGGCTCCGGTGATTTGACCACGAGATCGATTACTTCTCCCCGGAGCACCAGCTCGTTCTCTCATCGGTCTACCTTCTCGAGGTGTTGACCGAAGGCGACAATTTTCACCCAATACACTGAAAAGGCACGTGGGATTACACCACACCTTTGTCCAAAATGATTTCCAATCACTACCTACATCTATCCTAAATGACTTTGGCAATTGACAACTCACTTCTCATGCACAAAGTTGGCCAATCGTCTGAGGAGAATGCTGCCTCACCACTTCCTTCAACCAACCACAATTCACACATAAACTCAAATTCCATTTATCCTTCTAATACAATCCAACCAATTCATTTACATACATTCAATGCTCGTCCCATGCTAAACCATTTAAACAACATGGAGTTGGACAACTCTAGCTATAACCTAGCATTACAGCTACCTTCCCAAACCCAAGAAGCTGCTCCTCTATTTTACTTAACAATGCCAAGGATCTCTGTTCAACAAAACAGGAGAAGAATTCGCCTACAAAACATCTACTACAGATTGTTACTTCGAGCTCCCCAAGCACTAAGAATGAATCTTGGGAATGTACCGCAAGCCCCAAATAATGTACCTCAAAACAACAATCCTCGACCACCACTACTAATCTTCTCAATGCCTCCCCCCTAAAACCCTCTACCTGCCTCCTGGCTGGAACATACTCTCATGGGGAGAGCATTCATGTTCTACTTTATGGTCAACAATCAGGAGATCATAGTTGTAATTTAGAACCCAGCTTACCTAACACGTGTTCATAGAGGGAATGAGAATGACAGCCTACAATTACTTGAATTTCCACATGAATCAAAATACTCTAAACCCTCTAACCCCACAAAATGCTCAAGATCTTCATGCTCTACACCTACAGAACCTTCCTTTCTACCACCCCCAGGAGGACATCCCTCAACTACCCATTTTCTACCAGTGGCCCCCTCAAATAAACATGAATCAAGATGCTCCTCACATGAATCAGAACCAGGAGGAGATGGAGGACAACTTGCCCCAAGATATTCACCCATTGAACATGGAAAATCCCAATGCTCAAGAACAAGAGGAAATCATGCAACAATAAGATCAAGCACAAAACAATATACTGGAGGACCTACATGCCATATAACAATCATGTTTTTTCAAAAAAACGATGGAAAAAAGTACGTGCTATTTTGCCCATCCTCTCTCTACAAATGCTCACTCGACCTCAGCTTCCCAGCGAACCAACAAGTGGAAAAGTATGCCATGATCATGAATCCATCACTTAGGGATGATGTGAATCCACAAGTGGAGAATCCAGTGAACAATCCACCAAACCCTAATATTCCTATGAATAAAGCTACTTATTTTTTAATCTGGAACTTTAGAGGAGCTAATAATACAAATTTTCATTGAAATTTTAGATCTGCTTTAAATTATAATCACCCATGCTTGGTTGTTCTTTTGGAAACACATATGTCTGATCACTCTAGCATTAGAGACGATTTTCATTTAACTGGCATGATAGAATCTCTTGTGGATGCTCGTTCTGGTGGGATTGTAGTTCTTTGGGATTCTAGTATGGTTTCTATGGAGGATGTGTATATAAGTGGTCATGAGATACATGCAATGATCAAGGTACTCCCAAACTCCTTACCTTTCCTTTTTACTGCAATCTATGCGAGTAATAAATATTATGATAGATTAATGTTAATGAATATCCTTATTAATATTTGTAAATCGTATAATATGCCTTGAGCTGGGAGGAGACTTCAATGAAGTCCTGACCAAGGATGATACGTGGGGGTAGATGTTTAAATTTTACTCGTTCTGACTATTTTAGAAACTGCATCAATACATGTAAATTACAAGACTTAGGGTTCAAAGGTAGCAAATATACGTGGACTAATAAGCAATCATCTGGATATCTAATCCTTGAGCGCTTAGATAGATGATTTGCTAACAATGACTGGATCAAGCAATTTCCAGATGCCCTTGTTACTCATTTACCTCGAACTCATTCTAATCATATTCCTCTACTTGTTCAGTTGTATAGAAACCTAATTCATAATACTTAGAAGCCCTTTAGATTCGAGAAAATGTGGTGTAACCACCCTGCCTTGGTTGATGTTGTTTCTAACTCTTGGAATTATAATTCTAATTTCATAGACAGTGTTAAAGATTTTCAAAACCAAGTGATTCAATGGAATTATGAATACTTTGGAAATATTTTTAAAAAGAAAAAAGAAATTCTTTCTCGTCTTCAAGGCATCCAAAATTCTCCAAGATATCCTACTAGCATCTTCCTTCAAAATTTAGAACAAGATCTTCAAAATATGTTTAATAACATTTTAATTAGTGAAGAAGATTTTTGGAGAATGAAGTCTACAGTCAATTGGCTTAACGAAGGGTAACATAAATTTTTTCCACATTACTACTCTTAATAGACGTAGGACTAATAAGATTACTTTTATTAAAGATGATCATGGTAATATGCTTTTTCATCATCAAGATATTGAATATGATATTGTAAGTTAATTTCAAAATTTATTTATTACTGATCATATCTTCTCGTATACTATACATGGAACATCAAATGATTATTCCTTATCCTCACAAGATGTTATCAAAAGTGCTTCTCCTATCACTAATTCTAAGATCATCAAGACCTTAAAATCATTCAAGTCCTTTAAATCCCCCGGACCAGATGGGCTCAACCCTTCTTCTTTACTAAATATTGGTCCATAATTGCTCTATCTTTTTTAATTCAATATCATGAAGTGTTCAACTCATGCTGCATGCCTCAAAATCTTAATGAAACCTACTTATGTCTTATACCTAAATTTGAAAATTCAAATGACATTAAGAACTTCAGGCCAATTGATCTTTGTAATACTATCTACAAGACCATCACCAAAATCATTGCCAATCGTCTAAAACCCCACTTAAATGACATTATCAGTCTTTGCCAAAGTAGTTTCCTTAAAAATATGAGGACTTGTGACATTGCTATCATCATTCAAGGGGTTGTTAGATCTTTCAAAACCAAGAAAGGGAAAATAGCCAATATGATCCTGAAAATTGATCTAGAGAAAGCTTTTGATAGGTTAGAATGGTCATTCATCCTTAGAACTCTAAAATATTTCAAGCTTCCAAGCAGTATCATCAAGCTAATCATGTCCTGCATTACCACTTCTACAATTTTAATTCTTATAAATGGTAAAAAAAAAAAAAAAGAGTTTTTTGCTCCTTCAAGAGGTATAAGACGCTGAGACCCCCTATCATCATATATTTTCATTTTATGCCTTGAAATGCTATCCAGAATTATTAATAGTGAAGTTGTTGAAGGAAACTGGGATCCTATCAAAGTATCCAGAAATGGCCCTCTTCTTTCTCATTTATTTTTTGCTGATGACATAATATTTTTTTGTAAAGCCAATAGCAAAAACTGTGAAGCTATTAGCCATACCCTTTCCTCCTTTTGTCGTCAATCTGAACAAAAAGTGAATTATGATAAGTCTAAATTACTCTTCTCTGATAACTGTGACATCACCATTAGAGATATTATATCACATCATTTAAAAATTAAACAAAGTTCAACCTTTGGAAAATATTTGCGATTCCCTATTTTTCACAAAAATCCAAAAGCTAGTGTTTTCAATGCATTCTTGACTCCATAAATTGAAAAACAAAATTTCTCAATATTGCTTGATGTACAACCCTTGCTAAAGCCACCTTAAATTCCTTGCCTAATCACATTATGCAACTCCATAAACTCCCCTAAAAAGTATGCAAATCAATAGAAAAAATTCAAAGAGATTTTATTTGGGGTAGCACTACTGCAAAAACCAAAATTCACCTCCTAAACAGGGCCGGTCCTCCCCTAAAGCAGGTGAAGCCACTACTTTAGGCCCCACAAATATGAAGGGCCCCACTTTTGTCACACCTAGTATAATTATATACGTATAAGTTTTAAAAAAAAATTATGTGAAGTAAAAAGCTCAGTTCGTGAGAATTTTATGAAAGGAAAATTTTGGTTGAAAAGTGATTGATGGTAGAGGGCCCCATTGTAATAAAGTCTAAAACGTGTGAAAGGAAGAGTGACGTGAGAGGGGCTGATTCTACCTGACGTGAGAAGCTAATGTCACCATTAAAAAAAGGGGAAGAGTGATCTGTGATTATTTTTTAACCGTTAGCAATTACTAGCATATTTTTTGGGAAAGGAAAGAGTCCTATTGAAGATAGAATATGAAGAGTCCTTCCTAATATACTCTATTAAATAATATAACTTTCACGTTAAATTAAAGTTTAACTCTTCTCCTCCAACTCTTAAAAGTCAAGTCCAATACAATCTTTTTAACCTTTTTCTACTCTATTCTTCAAATGAAATCCTCATTGTGCAATTGCTAAAGACCAAACATCATTGTGGAGATTCAGTACATTGATTTTATTTGTACTGTTTCAAGAATTCAAGATTTACAACAAGTTTTCTCGAGCATAAAATTTAATCTAATTTCATGTTATCTTTCCTTGAACTGGGTTCTATCTTTTTATTATTTTTTATTTAATTAATTTTTGATATTGTTTATTCATATGTATATGGGGTGAAAATTATTTACACCCTCAAACTTTGCTTTAAAAATCAAACTTCCCCCTCAACTATGAAAAATAGTCAATCTCCCCCCTTTACCAAACACAATGTCTGATTTGCCCTTAATATTTTTTAATCCCCCATCTGTGTAATTTATATTTTTTATATATAAATTTTTTAACAAAGATATTTTACCGATAATTAAAGATAATATTATGTTTTATCATACTAATTTATGTTCATTAACATAATAAATAGGATAATATGAATTTATTACAAAATCTACCACTATTTTAATTACATGACTATTATTTTAGTTTTAAGTGCATCAAGTATGTATATAATCTCTCTCTCTCTCTCTCTTTCTCAATGTGTGTGAGATACATATACTTATATGGTGAAGGACGGGTGTTTCTATTTGTTTAAAAATTTACTCTCTTATTTTCTAGCATCAATATAGATTTTGAGTTTTGACTATAAAATAAAATACAAATATCTATTTAAAATTTATTTAAAGTGTAAATGGATAATGTTTTGAAATTTGTTACAGAATCACCTGACATTTTTAATTTTCTTTTTGTATTGCACACATTAATTATTTGCTTATGACGGACACTCTATTTTAATTTTTATCATGTAATAGATTAGTATTTTAGTTTTTATTTTAATTAATAAAAATACTGATACAAGTAAATTATATTTATCATAGCTTTTGTATTTTGCTCATTTATTATATTGAACGTCATTATTCATATGCTTGATTATCATTTCTCACTATCTTTTTATTTAAAAATAGTATTTATCATTATATAGATAAGTCCATAGCATAAAATAAAATATCAAGATAATAAAAAAATAAAAATATAAAGGTCTGATAATCAAAAGGGTAAAGTAAGCATTTTTAAAAGTCAATTGAGATAAAGGGGGGAGAATGATAGTTGTCCATAGTTGAGGGGGGAGTTTGATTTTTAAAGCAAACTTGGGGGTGTAAATGATTTTCACCCTATGTATATGTGCCTTTTTATATTTTTTTCTCGGAACTTAAATATGAAATATCAGTCTGGTTATGAAAAACTCAAGAAAAGACAAAGAATTCAGAATTTAATACAATCCCAAAAAGGTGCTCTTGATAATTTTTTATTAAATAATAAAATTTTGAATAAAAAATTTGGGAGAATGTTCTCTAGATGAGCAAGTTACTGATTTAGTTTAGTTAGATAATTCTAAAAATATTAATGTTCAAGAAGAAGAACAAGCAAGTGACAAGTCGGATGTAGATCCTAAAAAAAATCAAGAGTTTGTAAATGACGTAGATAATTCAACTTATATATATATATATATATATATATATATATATATATATATATATATATATATATATGATCATAGTCAATAGACTAATGTAGATACAACGTTGAGAGATCTATTAGTCGACAAGGGACCGATTCCAAATGATAATTTGTCAAGACATTTTTCTACTACACATTATATAAAAAATTGGCGAATGGTGAAAGACATGATAGATGATCGTTAGTTTATTCTAAAGACTTAGATAAAGTATTTTGTTTTTTTGTAAGTTGTTTGGTTCAACTTCCGGTAGTTGTAATAGTAAATTAGCTAGTGAAGATAGTAATGATTGAAGAAATATCAGTACTAAGCTCAAAACTCATGAAACGACAAATGAAACATATTATTAATATGACGTCATGGATTGATTTAGAAACGAGACTACGAGAAAATAAAATAATTGATAAAGAGGTTCAAGAGCAGATTAATAGAGATAGAGAGCATTGAAAAAATGTATTGTCAAGAATTATTGCCGTGATCAAAACTCTTGGTAAGAATAATTTAGCATTTGGAGGGAAAAATGAAAAGATATATCAAGAGAACAATGGAATTCTTTTAAGTCTAATTGAAATGATTGCAGAATTCGATCTCGTCATGCATGAACATGTTCGAAGAATTAAGCATGATGAAATTCATAGTCATTACCTTGGGCACATAATACAAAATGAGTTAATAAGCTTATTAGCAAGTGAAATTAAGAATAAAATTATAGAAGCAAAGTATTTCTCGATCATACTTGATTGCACTCCAGACACAAATCATCAAGAACAAATGTCTTTTATATTGCGGAGTGTGGATATTTCAACAACACTGATAAAAGTTAATGAATATTTTTTTAGAATTTTTAAAAGTGGATGATACAAGCAGAAAAGGTCTTTTTGAAGTTATTATAGATGAGATAAAAGATATTAGTCTTGATATTGATAATTTAAGAGGACAAGGATATGATAATGGGTCCAATATGAAGGGAAAACATCAAGGAGTGCAAAAAAGACTTCTAGATGTAAATCCTAGATCATTTTACACACCATGTGGCGGCTATAGTCTAAATTTGGTACTTTGTGATATAGCTAGTTCTTGTACGAAAGCTATATCATTTTTTGGAGTTGTACAACATATATATTCACTATTTTCATCTTCTACTAAACGATAGAAAGTATTAAAGGATAGTGTACCTAGTCTAACTCTTAAATCATTGTTACAAACTCGTTGAAAAAGTCGTATTGAAAGTGTTAAAGCAATAAGATTTCAAACTCCACATATAAGAGATGCTTGATGACCCAAAAACTAAAAGTGAAGCTAATTGCTTAGCAACATATGAACTTGAAAATTTTGAATTTTTATTAGGCATGACTATTTGGTATGATATATTATTTGTTGTTAACTCAGTTAGCAAAAGTTTGCAATCAAAAGACATGCATATTGATGTTGCCACAGAAAGGTTTGATTTCTTTCTTTAGCAAATATAGAGATGAAGGGTTTGCAACTGCTATGATTTCTGCTAAGGAAATTGAATTTGATATGAATATCGAACCCGAATTTCGTAAGAAACGTGTGATGTATAGAAAGAAACAATTTGATGAGAATGTTGATAATTAAATCTCAATATCTCTTGAAGAGTCCTTTAGAGTTGATTATTTTTTACACATAGTAGACAAGGCCTTTTTTTTTCTCTTCAAAATACATTTGACCAATTCGAAGCATATAAAAATATTTTTGGTTTTCTATTTAATGGTAGAAAGTTGAGATCACTAGATGATGGAGATTTAAAAAAATGTTGTCTTAATCTTGAATGTTCCTTGAAGCACAATAATCAATGTGATATTGATGGTCTAGGTTTGTTTTCTGAATTGAAAGTGTTAATGAAAATAGTACAAGTAGAAAATAACACTTTAATCAATGTACTCAATCAAATGAAAAGACTTGACTCTTTTTCAAATGCTTATATTGCTTATAGAATATGTTAACAACTACTATAACTGTCGCTTCAACAGAAAGAAGTTTTTCAAAATTAAAATTGATAAAATCTTACTTGAGATCAACAATGTCTCAAGAGATTAAATGAATTAGCTATATTATCCATTGAGAAAGACTTATTAGAAGAAATTGATTATAAAAAAATATTAATAACTTTGCATCTAAAAAGGCTAGAAAAATAAATTTTAGATAAAAAAATATTCTATATATATATATGGCTTTAGGCCACAAAATTCGTCAGGCCGCCCCTGCTCTTAAATTGGGACATTCTAACCACTGACAAAGAAAAAGGAGGATTAGGGTTGACTAAAGCTGAAACCAAAAATACTGCTCTTCTATGTAATCTAGCTTGGCGCCTTATCTCCAATACCTCAACCCTCTAGGCTAAAACTCTCCTCTCTAAATATACTACCAGAGGTCCTAGCTCATGTATTACTTGTACAAAAAATTCAGCCTATAGAATCTGGAGAAACTGCTCTAAAATATTGTGAACTTGGTACTTATTGGACTATTGGAAATGAAAAATATATAACCTTCTGGACTACTGAATGGATCCCGCGTAAGATCATGAGGCATAGAATCCAAAGTCCTCTAAATGAATTTGAAAACGACCTCATTATTACTAGCTAAACTTGAATGGAAAATGGGATCTTTCAAGGTTGTCTTTCCTTTTTCCTAAGGACATTGAGCATGATATCACTTGTAACCATCTTCCAATATTGGCTAATGATATTTATAAACCAAAATGAAAACTTTCTAAGAATGGAAACTTTACCTCTAAATCTATCAAAACTATTATAGATAGCAATGTCACATGTCCTCCTAGAAACTTCACCTGGATATGGAACCTTAAAACTCTCAACAAAATAATTTTTTTCCTTTGGCTATGCTATCATAATTGTCTCCCTACTAGATCCTAGTTACATCATTTAGGAATTAACATTAATCCAAATTGCCCTTTATGCCCCAATGAGAATGAAACAATAAAGCATATCTTCCTTCATTGTAAGACAGTTTCTCCTCTTTGGTCACATTTTTGTATCAATATCAACTCCTATAATCACAACCATCTTCATTGGTTGGACTAGATCAATATGAACCCAGGCTACATCCCTCACAAGTATTATGATTGGAGTGATTTTTTCTCCTTTGTCATTTAGAACATATGGTTTAACCGTAATAATAACCATCACAATAACTTCTCAAGCGAGGTCTCTATTTTCTTAATTCATAAACGTACTTAGAATACACTTCACTCGCAAAGCATTATCCTCCAATCTCTAAAGCCATTTCCCTAAACTTAAATTGGTATCCCCTCCGACCCTTTGTTATAAATTAAACATTGATGGAGCGGAAAAAGACGGCAAAGGTGGCACAGGAGGAGTCATCAGAAACCATAGAGGAGAATGGGTCATGGGGTTTTCAATTCATATAAACTCTACTTGTAACACTGATATTGAACTCTTAGCTCTTTGGCATGGATTAAATACCATCAAACAGAATGGTTTGCTCCCTATAATAGTTGAAACAAACTCTTGAGACACAGTAGAACAAAATACTTGATCCAACTTCTAATACATGTGCTTTATCTAATGATTGCAGAAAGCTGATGGAGGACCTGGTGCAGCTGGAAATTAAGCACTGTTTTCGGGAGCAAAACAAGGTTGCTCATCTTTTGGCCAAGGAAGGACTTTCTAGGGTTACAGACTCCTCTATGTTTACCTTTGTTAATCCTCCTACTTTTAATATTTTAACTACTGCTATGCAAGATGGTAATGGGTGCATGTACCCAAGAAACCTCTCTATGGATGCGTGTAATATTTTAGCCAATCTTGGCAACTATGATGCTCAACAGGTTGTTATGCCTGTTTTGAGTTACCCTTAATATTAATATAATTTCGTGTTTTGACCAAAAAAAAAAAAAAACATTCAAAATAATCTAAATGTTTGTGTACTTTCTATTCATTCGTTCTTACACACTCTTCGATAATGTTGTTATTAAATTTGGTAATTTAAAGTACTCCACTATGTCATATTGCTCATGAATTCTTTTAGGCAAATATAATATTCAGCTGAATATAATATCATCATTGATCTCTATAATCTAGTAACAAATATGAACCCAACCAAATACTACTATACTTAATTAAGATGAGTAGTAGCTGAGGGTCTTTCAGAAATAGCCTCTCCACTTTGGTGGGGGTAAGGTCTGCGTACATCTCACCCTCCCCAAACTCCACTTATGGGATTATAATGGGTATGTTGTTGGAATTAAGATGAGTATTGCAACAAAAGATTTTTTTTACATAAAAGTACAACTTTTATAGCTTAATTACCAAATATAGCAACATTTTAGTAAAATTACCCTATATAGAGGAAAACACAAGATAATTACAAACATAACAAAAAACATAGCAATATTTTCCCATAACATACCAAACCCTTACATTCTTCCTTCTATTTCCCCCACTATCTCTTTTGCTCCTTCCATTTCCTCCTATTTCACTTTTCCTCCCACACACCATTTCCCTCCAATTTCACTTTTACTCCTCTTATTTTCCCCAATTTCACTTTTCCTCATCCATCCTCAATGTATCTCGTTGAATCTCACTATTTTTGCACCGTATCAACTATTTCTGCACCGTATCAACTGTTTCTGCATCACTGTATCTAATTGTTTCTGCACCGTTTTGGTTCATTTCAGCATTATATCTAATTGTTTTAAACTGTATCAGACTGTTTTAAACTGTATCAACTCCCGTTTCAGACCGTATCATAGTGTTTTAATGTCGTTTCAGACAGTATCAGACTGTTTTAAACTGTATCAACTCCCGTTTCAGACAGTATCACCTCTGTTTTCAGATTGTATCAGACTGTTTAAAACTGTATCAAGTCCCGTTTCAGACTGTATCACTCCGTTTCAGACTGTATCATACTGTTTTAAACTGTATCAACTCCCGTTTTAGACCGTATCAGAATGTTTCAACAACTATTTCAGATTATTTCAATGTCGTCTCAGACCGTATCATACTATTTCAATGTCGTTTCAGATTGTATCATACTGTTTCAAAGCCGTTTCGGACTGTATCAGATTATTTCAACAGTTGTTTTAACAATGTTTTATTGTATCATATTGTTTCAATATCGTTTCAGATTGTTTTAACTGCTGTTTCAAATTGTTTCAACGATGTTTCAGTTGCTCAAATGGAAAAAATAACACGATATTAAACCAGAAATAAAGAAAACAGATCTGTCATTTCGTCCGATGGTGTTAACAAAGAACATTTAGAAGATACCCCTAAAAAAATACAAAACCAGTGATGCGAGAGAGATTCAAGGCAGAAACACAATATACTAAGGTTCGAGGAGATCATAATATCAGACCCAAAAGCAAAGAAACAGAATATGCTGATAAACGAACTCAAAGAAACGGTAAGCTGAAAATTATCAGCATTTTCCAGCAAAACGATAAACTGTCCTAATTTCCAAAGAAACGGTAAATTGTCCTAATTCTCGCTGGAAAACTCAAAGAAACGACAATTGGGTCTCCAGAACAAAACAAAGAAATCTCCATAAAATGGACATACTTTTTGCACAGATCCAAGCAGATCTCCGATCAAACGACACACTCTGTTAATCAGGTGCATTACTCTGCCGGCAGAGACATTATTTTGATTGAAATATGAAACCCTAAAATGGATAATGAAATTTGAAATCAGATCTGCATTTTGAAAAGGAAAACGGTGGAAGAAGAGTGTATTGTTGGCAGTCGACGGCAAGGCTGAGGAAATAGGTTTGCCGGCGTCGACGTCGTCGACCGCGACAGTGAAGTAATCGATCTAAGGGTCGATGGCTTTGGAGATTTTTCTGATGGAGTGCTGTGGGGGGTTAGGGGGAAAAGGTGAGGGGGTAGGGGGTGGTAGGGTGTTCCTGGGTGCGGGGGAGGGGGGCTGTGATTGAGGGGGATGGTGTATGGGTGGTAGATTAGGGTTAGAAGAAGAAGAGAGAACAAAGTGAGATGTTGTGATCTGGTGATATTGAAATGTGTTGATTGGTGTAAAATGTGCTAAAAAAATATTGCTATGCCTTGTAATTTGAAAAATATTGTTATTTTTTTGTAATTAAGGTTGAAAATTTGTATATTTGTGTAAAAACCCCTGCAACAAAAGGGATATCTAATTTTAATGTTATTATATTGTATGTTGAAAACACATTTTTTGTGGGGTAATTCTACACGATGCTCTTAAAGAAATTAAAAATTAACCGAGTCATACCGAAATCGAAGAGAAACCAACTTGAAGTTGATGGTTTCAAAAACTCAAATTTTGATTATACATATTATAATGACAGAAAAATTAGTATGATAGAAAATTTTCAAAATAACCTCCAAACCGAACCACTAACATCCCTGGTTGTTTCTACTTCTTTTCGGTGGTTAAGATTTGTTCAAATCTAAAATGATTTATGATCTTATATACAACAACAACAACATATCCAGTATACTCCCACAATGCTCTTATATACTATTAAGGAAAACTTTCAAATGAAATTTTGGCAAGTAAATTAATTAGTACACGTCTTACTCTTTTCAACAACAACATATCCAGTATACTCCCACAATGATCTTATATACTGTACTATAATATAAATTAAGGAGAACTTTCAAATGAAATTTTGGCAAGTAAATTAATTAGTACACGTCTTACTCTTTTTCCATATTTTTCTTTTTTTGGTTTCCCGCCCGGTGTCCGGTACCCTCATTGGAGCCCCGACTAATCCGGATTCGCACCGCGTAGGGCCCCATTCGGGGGGAAGCGCTCCTACCAGTGATTTTTCACTACCCAGGGCTCGAACCCGAGACCTCTGGTTAAGGGAGGAGTAGTCCCATCCACTACACCACATCACTTGGTGGTTTTTCCATATTTTTCTATGTGGTCATAATGCTTCAAAATATATACAAGCACTTTAGGTGTATTTTTTATTTTTTATTTTTTATGTTCATGTGATCGAGTTGTAATAATAGTCGCAGTCATGGAAGAGTTAGCAACTGTGTTAGCCTTTGTGTTTTTTTTGTTGTATTTCTTGCTTTCTTTACTTCTTTCAATACTGCAGGAGTTGTAGTATTGGTCATTTGGGTTGTGTTTTTTTTTTTTGTTATTCTTTTTCTTCTATTACTGGCCTCTAATAACCTAGTTGTTTTTATCGTTCTCTCTTTTTCTTTTTGGTGGTTATTATCATATCGCTTTAGTGAGAGATAATCACGCAAATAATTAAATATACATTTTTGGTGAAGATCAAGTTTAATGGAGAAAGCTGGAAGTGAAGGCTATGGTTGCATGAAGGATGGTAATAAAATCTCAATGACATATTGGTGGATGATGATACTATACAACGTTGAATTTCTGCGGAAGATCTCCAAATTATATCTTTAGATTTTTAGGATTGGTAGATTTATAGTATAAAATAGAAAACGTTATGTCTAATATTTATTTCTATTGTTTGAGAATTATTCTTGAAATGATAGTTCCATTACTCAAGATTTTATGGAGCTTATTAAGGTAGGTTACAGTTTTCCGTCTTTGGGACATGTTATGACTAATGGACAGTTTGGTATAGATTTGATTACCTCGACAAATAAGAACAGCTTGTTAAGATCAAAAGGAAAGATATTGTTTTATCATGATATAGTTGAGATCGCCATCTTGATCACGGAATTTAGATGAGTTAATAACTTTTGCATACTAGCTACTAGTAATAGAGATTTCTAACACTCTTATTTAACCTAAGTAATAATTAGTACTGTTCAATAACGAATTTCATATAACACCTCTTGACAATATTGTTTCATCTATAAGCCAATAAAGTTGCAAATTTGTATTGAGCACATTTGCACTAATAAGCAAGCAATTGTCATAGCGTTTTGTCAATTACAAGCAACTTCGCACTAAATTTTTGTGGCTCAAGTAGTAGTAGTTCATTTTCTTCTATTAGAAAAATTATATATAACCATAAGGGATAATTTCCTCATAATCCTCTTGGAAGTTTCTCCCCAGTGCTTAATTTGCCTCACCGTCGAACATTGTGTGGTACTATGGTTTGATAAAAGTAGTTTCTAGTTTGTGTATACATTACACACTTACACTAATTAATTACAGTTCTACTTAGATTCAAAAATATCTGCTCTTCCATTTGGATTTAGTCATTTTAGACATACAATACGACGACCTGTAACAAGTCTTACTGTAGTTAAAACTTGCATAAAGAACGTTTGACCATTCAAACTTACATAGAGGAGTCGGGACTATTTTCGTCATTCGTACGTGTTTTTCATAGCCCATATAGGAGCTGTATTTTTATGGGAAATTAACACAAAACACCACATATAAAGATTTATTTTCTACATTTACCCAATAATGTATTTGATTTACAAAAATACCACTTTCTTAGATTTCATACCATATTTTTATAAATTAATTTCAAAAGTACCACTTTCACAAATCCCCCTAAATGTAAGTTTAGATATACTAAATAACTCTCTCCTAAAATAGCATAGTTATACTTAAAATACAAAAAAAGCTTTACAATATACTAGACCACCCCTATGAAATACAGTACACAATTTATCATTACTTATTCTATTTGTGATATACACTAAAATGCAATATACTGTATATCAGTATATGGTATATTTTTAGTATATCTTTTTATATAAGAATATGGTAGACCTTATATTGATATATGGTATATTTGTATTATATATTACCTAAGTAGTCGGATATAATTAGGGATTAGAAAGTAGACTGTTAGAGTAGGAAGAGGCATGTTTTATAGATACATATGTGACAGGCTTAAAGAATGAAGAAGAAAATGAGAATCCTTCGATAAAGGAGAGAACAGTAGGAGTATATTGAAATTTGGAGGTGACACACAATAAAGAAGAATAGAGAAGAAGAAATACTCTGGTAATCTTGTGAGATCTTAGAGATTGACATGAATGAAATTAATAGATCCATAATCCATCAAAGCTTATTAGATAATTACGTGACAGGGATTAAAATATGGTATATTTGTAATATTAAAATGGTACCATATTTAAGTGGTACTAGATGAAATTTAATCTTATACATAAGGTACTTATATAAAAATCCCTTTTATATTCAAAGACTAGTAATAATGCATTTTTGAGTCTTTTTCTAAGTAAAAGAGAAATATAATCGCCGAAGGTTATATAACAAATTAGTCATGAAAAACCTTCGAGAATATTCTACCTTCGAAGTATAGTAGTAAATTTTTACCAGAAGTTATGACAATATTCTGCTGTGGTAATTCTACCAAAGGTGGTTATAACAAATAAACAATTAGTAAATGGTACGTAATTTGCTGATTTGGTAACTTTTCAGTTCCTTATATAGATTCGTACCATCTAATTATGGCAACTAAATATTGTACACTACTGGCAATTCTTCAGTTCTCAATATGTAGTTTCCTACGGCCTTCTAATTAAGGCAAGTAAATACACTAGTACAATCAACATCTATATATATTGTATGAAAAACTTTTTCAACACTCGGAATTCATTCTTCTTCATCACGACTCTTAAACCCTAAACTTAAAACCATAATTAATTAACTTTTTAGATGGGTAACATTGATCCAGTTACGCTTTTCATCGGTGGATTGGGGCTTTTGTTCGTGATAGCAGTTGTAATTAAATCAATTATCACATCAGCAGCAGCTTCAATTGCAGCAGCAGCTACACCTTCAAACCCTATTCCACTTATTTGTATTGCTTTGCTTGTTATTGTTCTTGTGGCTTCTCTTGGGAAGATGCCATCAAGTGGTGCCTAATATCTTTTTCTTTCATAATCAGTTTATTTTTAAGATGTTAAAGCAGAAACAATAGTTCTTTTTTCTTTTCGAGTTTAGTTCGATTCTGATTTTGCCTTTTCAATAGAATAGAGTTCTAGTATTTCGTTTGGTATTTAGTTACTGTAGCATGGTTGTCTTAATTCTATGTTTGTTTGGTTATGTGAATGGATTTTCGTTGCCAAAACATTCTTTGGTAAAACCAAGATTAGTTATATTGAGCAATGGGCCAATTATAATATAGCAATATATTGCATGGTACAGTATTTTTTATTTTTTTGGGTTGACCAAAAAATCAACTAAATACGAGCAGTATTATTTACTAGGATACCAAGTAAAAAAGAAAGGCTTTATTTATTCAATGTATTGCTAAATCTCTCGTCTAATTTTCTAGAGAAAAGTATATCTAGAGATGTGGATAATATATATGAACAGTAGTATCTCTAACGCCGTTGCTAATTCCTATTCTTTGTTCGTTGTATTTTTCGTCTATGCTTTCGTGTAGCGACAAACATAATTCGATTGCTGATTAGCTACGAATGCCTTCAATCGCTAAAATTGCTTTTAAAACCAATACGGTAGTGTGACATAATAGACCTAGTGTTCACTGCTTAGAACAAAGAAGGGAATTCCCTCTCCAAACTTATAAAATATTCATTTATATTTTTGATTTGACGAGGGAATTCCTTCTCCAAACTTATTTATACGTTTGGCGAGGGAATTCCCTCTCCAAACGTTGAAATTAATTCTTTTTAATACATTTGGAGATGGTATTCCCTCTCCAAACATTAAAATTAGCTTTTTTTATACGTTTGGCGAGGAAATTCTCTCTACAAATATATAAATCTGCTCACATAATTAGAAACAGGAAGAAGCAATAACAGCCAGCTCGACACCAAGACGTCAACACAATAACACACTTATTTCACAAAATATTCAAACACAAACAACCTCAATACTCGAATGAGCTTATACAATCCAAACCATTAGATTATGGACACAAGAGTGTGGAAACATTATGGATAGAGAAATACAACAAACAAAATAAAACTACTACTGGTACGTACTTACTAATAAGGTTTGGTACAATTTTAAAAAATTAAGGTGCAAAATAACTGCCCATAGGAAAGCACTACTTGTAAGTGTTTAAGTTTACTCTTTATGTAAGGTTTTTTTTACCAGCATTTAAGGTATAACTTACATAATCATATTACTATAAAAACATATCCTCAAAAAGTTAACAAGTTGATTTACCAAAATAGCCCTGAAAAAACTTAAATAAGAATTGCTTAAAATTATGTATTTAGAAAATAACTCTAAATTTTGATATGTCCCGATCAATTTGGAAAAGTTGTGACCCTTAGAGTTTGTTAATAATCTTTTGAATTAAATTAACTGTTGGTGGCTAATAATGAAAAGTGACACTCTTATATAGAAAGTTTTTGTCCAAAGCAGCCACAATTAGCCACTTCGTTGAGTTGGTAGAAATTCTTTTTGGCCATCCAACACACATAATTTGATAGCTTCAGTAATTCCCACGCGTCAAGGTTAGGCAGTTTTCATATATTTCTTGATGTTCTTGTACCTTTATATGAGTTCTCATGATGCAGATTGGAATATTTATAAAGTTATGTTCATAGCATAATTTAAGTACATTGTTTATGGAGTGAACCATATTTGGAACGTGAATTTTGCGTTTATGCATGAAATAATATATACTTATTCTAATGTTTCATTTGTAGTCCTATTATGTTTCTGTACCTTTTTCCCATCCACTTTCATGTAACCAAAATGCTGAAAGGAAATTGATCTCCAGTGTTCTTTCTATAAGCACTTGCTTTATTTGCAAGTGAAGTGTTACACACTATGTTAATGTTATCCTACAATTACCTTACTTGATTCAATCCGCATGTGTATTTTCAATATTGTAAAGTTACTTTGAATATGCTTAAAAAGAAAATTGTGTTGGTAGACCAAAAGATCTAACAAACGAGATAAATAAGAGTATTAGCTATTATTTAGTTCAATTGATTGGATAAGCTATAATGGTGATGAACCATAAAAACATCTCTTCCTCCCAGAATTAAATTTTGATTATTCTCTTTTGTAGGTCCAGAAGATATCCACACATTTTGATAACAAATGATCTTCATATTTTTTACTTGAGTCAAAATCTTGTTATAATAATATTAATTTATTTATTTTATAACACCACACATTATAAGATTCGGCATTACGTGCAACGCACGTTCAGAGAAACTAGTATATACAAAAGGCCATTTGAAAATTTTAAATGACTTTAGTATTAGCAAAACTGACCTCTAATTATTATTCTAGTAGAATTTACTTGTTATAAATTTTGTAGAGTTTTTTCTCTCAGGTTCATGTTTTACCATTTTATATCTTTTAGACAATTAGACAAACTATAAGAACTAACAATTTTTCTTGTTACCTCTAATTTTTTAATCTTTAATCAGAATTTAGAAAAGGTCCCCAATTTGCATAAAAAAAATTTCATGATAGAGAACTTTTTCCAGAAAAACACAAAAGCAAGATAAGCCAGAATGACGTTTAAGAAGCAAAATAACGGGCTAAGAAGCACATTAACGAGCTCAGTTGTAATTTATCAAAAAATATGAACGCCAAAAGTTCTTGTCATCAAATAAAGGTATAGCACTACTAGAAAAATTAGGAATTTCTAAAATATCCAAAGTAACTAGGGAAGATTTCTAATTGATTTCATCAAGCACAATTTCAGCGAGACAGTGAGCGAGAAAGCAGAGACTTACTCGCACAAAAAAATTAGGGATTGTGAAATTAAAGAGTGGTGGTTCGAGTGGTTGTCCCGTGGTGGAATAGTTGTTCTGCAGTGGTGGAGTCGTTGGTCTGAGTCGTGGAGTAGTCCTAGTGATGGAGTGGTTCTTTATAGCGTTTGAAATAAGGAGAAGTGGTGGAGTGGTGGTTCTCTGTGGTGGAATAAGGAGGAGAAGTGGTTGTATCGTTTGTAGCTTTATTTTTGTTGAAAACCTTTGTAGCGTTTCCATTGAAATTTCTCTCTCCTATTTGGCTAGGGATTTCCCTCGCCAACGAGGAGAGAGAAGAAAAAATTTGTATATTATCATTGTCTTTGTAGCGTGGAAAAATTTGTATGTAGTAGTCTGGCTAAATTTTCTCTCTCCTATTTTGCTAGGGATTTTCCTCGCCAACGAGGAGAGAGAAGAAAATAATTTATATATTATAGCATCTTTGTAGCGTGAAAAAATTTGTATGTATTAGTGTAGATAAATTTTCTCTCTCCTATTTGGTTAGGGAGTTCCCTCGCCAAGTAGGAGAGATAAAATTTACTTTATGTTATTTTTTTCAGAGATTTGAAATTGGTGAGAGAATTTCCTTGCCAAATAGGAGAAATAAAATTTATTTTATGTTGGTTTATTCAGAAAGGGAATTCCCTCGCCGAGCAGAAGAGAGAATATTATATTTTTTTAAATTGGCGAGGGAATTTCCTAACCAATTTTAATTTTTTTTAAAGTTTGGCGAGGAAATTCCCTCTATGGGTGTTACTGATTAACCTTTTTCTAATAGTATATATACTCTCTAATGTAATGGTAAACGATTAAAAAATTGTTACGTATTAGCAACCGACTCAAATTCTTATTATATATTATAGCGTCTTTGTAGCGTGAAAAAATTTGTATGTATTAGTGTAGATAAATTTTCTCTCTCCTATTTGGCTAGGGAGTTCCCTCGCCAAGTAGGAGAGATAAAATTTACTTTATGTTATTTTTTTCAGAGATTTGAAATTGGTGAGAGAATTTCCTTGCCAAATAGGAGAAATAAAATTTATTTTATGTTGGTTTATTCAGAAAGGGAATTCCCTCGCCGAGCAGAAGAGAGAATATTATGTTTTTTCAAATTGGCGAGGGAATTTCCTAACCAATTTTAATTTTTTTTAAAGTTTGGCGAGGAAATTCCCTCTATGGGTGTTACTGATTAACCTTTTTCTAATAGTATATATACTCTCTAATGTAATGGTAAACGATTAAAAAATTGTTACGTATTAGCAACCGACTCAAATTCTTATAGCAAATTACCAACCGATTCTTTTGTTGGCAAATGACTTTTTTTTTTTTTTTGGTTGGTGGTGTTCCAACTCTGAAATGCATGTTACATTTTCTCAAATTCCTTTGATGAAATTCATGTCTTTACTATTGTCATGAGACTATTCTCGAACTAAAGTCACATGGTTGGGCATCCAATTAGAAATTTGCTCAAATGAAACTCATAAGAGGTGGTTTGAATTTTTGTTCCCGCTAAAGAACTTCATAGAATAAATCTTTGTTGTCATTAGGTATAAGTTGTATAGCTTCGCCTAGTAGGTATGACTATTGGACATTTTATAAGTTATAGACACTGAAAATAGTATAATATATTGACATTGGATATTGGGTAGAATTTCAAATAATTAAAACTTATTACTCTTATGTTTAATGGACAATAAATACTCTAATTGGGACATTGTGTTACCATGCCTAAAAAGAAAGACGGTCTTAGACTTAGTAAAATCAAAGGAAGAAACTTTGCTACCCTTACTACCCTCTTAATTGGAGGATTAAAAGGAGCAAGAATAGCCTTTGGGCTAACATCCTCCGAGCTAAGTACATGACAACTAGAAATGGTGGTGCAAGCTTAGCTTGGTTCCCAAAAATTCTGATTCATATATTTGGAAAAGTGTCTGTAACTCAGACTTTTTAACTAAAGCTGGAACTTCGTGGAATATTGATACCGGGGAGTCTATCAACCTTTGGTCCAATAACTGGATTTCTGGAACTACCAATCTTTGAACCCTTATTCAAGGTCCTTTAAATAGGTTGGAGGATCAAAATCCTCTATCTAATATATTTCAAAGAATTCCCGGTCGTTTACTTGCATATTCTTTGTCTTAATTACCTCTGGACATTACACACCGAATCCGTAACACATTTGTAGGTGATAGCAATTATTATGCTGATAAATCTTTTTGGGAAGCTTGTCCTGATGGGATTTTTACTACTAAATCAGCACATACACTTTATCTCTCCCTTTATGAAAATATCATCGATATTCCTGACCATCTTAATGGTAATTGGATGTGGTATGTCTGCACTCCAAACAAGATTAAGTATTTTTTGTGGCTTCTTTATGGTAATAAGCTCCCTATAGGAGATCCTCTTTAACAGATATATTAAGCCAACTAGTAATTATACTCATTGTTCTGTACCCGTTGAGACTCTCCAGCATCTCTTTATTGAGTGCACTCATGTTAGCCATATTTGGACCACCTTTAACATTAATCTTGATGCTCAAAATTTTTGCCTAGCTGTCAAGAAAGCTGCTAAAAAACCAACACCGATACCATCATGGTAATGAGCATCTTATTTCCCACTAACATTCTCATTCCCTTCATGCTTTGAAATATCTGGATCAATAAAAATGATTTAATCGTACCACAAGTTTTGTCTCAATCAACCATATCATAAGAAAAGCTTCAAAATTACTTTTCCTTACAAGTAGCCCTAAACTCCCAAACCACCATTATTCCAGTCAAGTGGCAAAAGCCTCCTGATGATGTGATTAAGTTAAATGTTGACGTCGCTTACGATAATATCACTAAAAAGGGTGGTATATGGGGTGTTTTAAGAGACAATATAGGTAATTATTATACTATTTTATTAATTTAAAATTAATAAAAAATAAGATCCATGGGACTTAGCCCCACGTCTCGGGGCTTATATCTCGCCTCATTGCTAGTAAAATGCCTCGCCTTGTGCCCCCCGCCTTTTCAAACATTGTGTTGAATTTGTTAACAAAATCTTGTTCCCTAGGCAGGAGAGTAAAAATTTCGTGTAGGGGCCTGTTTGACCCGCGCTAATTGATTTGTAGCCGTCAAAAATAAATTCGCTGAGAAATAGCCACCTCCGGACAAATCTCAGTATAAATAATGAGGTTTTGTTCAAAGCCCCAGTATTTATACTGGGAAGCTTCAGTAAACTAACCCCAGTATAAAATACTGGGGCTTTGAACAAGTTTTGTTCAAGGCCCCAGCATTTTCTTATGGGACTTTGTATAAAGCTTCAGTTAACAAAATAATGGGACCTTTGTTATGGGAATAAATCCCATTATTTTGTTATGGGATAAAGTTCCATAACAAAATAGTGGGACCTTTGAACATGTTAGTTCAAGATCCCATTATTTTGTTATGGGATTATTTTGTTATAGGACTTCTTCAGTCCCTTAACAAAATACTTGGGCTTTGAACAAGTTTTGTTCAAAATCCCAGTTTTTTGTTATGGGACTAGTCTGGAGTGTTTTTCCAATGCTAATGGAGTTTAAGTGTGCGCACCAATTTTTGGCTATTCTTCAATGAATTTTGAAACGCTGGATAGTCCCCAATAAGCGCGTCCAAAAATGGCTACTGATCAAAATTTCCCGGCAGGAGAAAAGAGGATTAGCCAGTGTCTTGGATTTGGTCATTATGGAATTAGTGTATACCGAGAAATAGATAAACTGGCCAATGTTCATGGTTCATTTGATCACAAGGTTTGTGAATGGAAAGAAAAAATATGCTCTTTCTTTTGGTTTTATTCTTACCGACTTGTTTGACAAGTTGGGAATTCCTATGAAGGAATTAAAGAATGCTACCAAGAATGAAATGTTAGCTTCCTTGTTTAAATAGAAGTGCAATCGGTTTAGGCTTCTTGAAGTTTCAAAAGAGCAGTTATGATTAAGAGTTCAAGTGGAGATGGAGTGTGGAACGATTCCTTGATAGGACTGATTTCAGAGAGATAGAGTTTGAGTGAGATTTAAATTAGTCTAATTACCTACAACATTCAAACTCTAATAACTTTTTAATAATAAAGAAGTACAGACCTGAGAATGTAACAAAGAAACAGTTTCCACACCCAATTTCAATCAAATTGCACAATTTGAAATTCTAAAAACATAAGGGTAACATCATTACAATTTAGCAAACTTAAGTAGGAATCATGGCATAGAGTATACAATTAAGCATGTAATTGAGCTGAAACTTCTAATTGACTTTAATAAATTCCCTTTTCAAATCAAATTTTCTAGCCAATTTTAGAAGTAAAGCTGAGTAGACTTAGGTGAATTTAATCATCCCTAATTCTAACTTGTTCCTTTCAAAATTATCTCTACCTAAGGCCTTTGTAAAATTTCAGCAATTTGTTTATCAGTGGGACAAAAAGCTATGGTGATCAAACTATTCTCATAATTGTCTCTCAAGAAGTGATGTCTTATGTCAATGTGTTTAGTCCTTTTGTGATGCACTGAATTTTTAGTCATGTTTATTGCACTAGTGTTATCACAATAGATAGGAACAGTTCCTACATCAACACTAAAATCTTATAATTGCTGTTTTATCAACAACAATCGAGAATAACATGGGGCAACTGCCACATACTCAGCTTCTGCAGTGGAAAGTTCTACTGAATTTTGTTTCTTGGTTCCCCATGAGACCAAACACGCACCAAGAAAATTTTCCATACATGAGGTACTTTTCCTGTCTACAAGAAAACCTGCATAGTCAGCATCAATATAACTAACAAGATTAAAGTTTCCACCTTTTGGATACTAGAGTCCCAAGGAACATGTTCCTTTCAGATACTTTAAAATTCTTTTAATAGCTTTCAAGTGTGATTCCTTAGGATCTGATTGAAATCTAGCACACAAACCAATACTAAACGCAATATCAGGTCTAGTAGTAGTTAGGCAAAGCAAGGAACCAATCATGCCTCTATACAATTTTTTTATCAACTGAATTACCATGTTTATTAAGTTCTAACTTAGTGGCAGTGGCAAATGGTGTATCAATTTATGTCAAATTTTTTAAGTAGTTCCTTAACATATTTTTGTTGGTGGATCATACTTCAATTTGAGGCTTGCTTGATTTGTAAACCCAAAAAGAAATTGAGTTCACCCATCATGCTCATCTCACATTCACTCCCCATCAAACTTGCAAACTCCTTACTTAAATTTTCACAGGTAGCACCAAAGCTTATATCATCTACATAAATTTGAACAGTTAAGAGATGTTTACATTTTTCTTTCAAAAATAGTGTGCTATCAATTTTACCTCTTTTGTATCCATGCTGAAGTAGGAACTTAAACAACCGTTCATACCAAGCTTTTGGTGTCTGATTGAGTCCATATAAAGCCTTGTCTAACTTGTAAATATGTTTAGGAAACTGTTCATTCTCAAATTCTAGTGGTTGTTTGACATATACTTCTTCTTTCAAGTAGCCATTCAGAAATGCACTGTTCACATCCATTTGATGTAGAGTGAAATCCATGTAAGTAGCAAAGACTATAAAAAGTTTTATTGCTTCCAATCTTACAACTGGAGCAAAAGTCTCATCGTAGTCAATGTCCTCCTCTTGGCTATATCCATGAACAACCAATCTAGCTTTATTTCAGGTCACCATACCATCCTCATCAAGTTATTCCTCAATACCCATTTGTTTCCTATAATGGACCTGTTCCTTGGCTTGGGTTTCAAATGCCAAACTTGACTTCTTTGAAATTTATTCAAATCCTTTTACATGACATTGATCCAATATGCATCCTTCAGTGCCTTTTTTATATTTTTTTGGTTCAACAAGAGATAAGAAGGCACTAAAGGCACAAATTGTGATTTTTGACTACTGATCTTGTTTGAATTCTAGCAGCTTTGTCTGAAATTATCTGATCCACAGAATGTGAACTTTTATATTTGTAAGGCTTCAGTACCAGTCCATCCTGTGGATGTTCATGCTGAGGACTAGTTCCTGCTGCATTAGCATTTCCAGTTTGAGGGGTGGATGTAACATTTGTTCCCTCTGTCTCTGTGCTGCCCTTTTCAGTTTCAGTTAAAGGAAATGTTCCTTGTGATTCTATTCTCATGGGTTGACCAGATACAGATTACATTTGTTGAGGAACAGGTTCACCATGCCTCAACATTCCAATTTCTTTATCATCATGTACCTGTTCTCGAGATAGTTTGTCAGATTCATCAAACTTAACATGCATGCTTTCTTCTATTTTCATAGTTTTCTTGTTGAATACACTATAAGACTTGCTATTTAATGAATAACCAACAAAGACTCCCTCATCATTTCTAGGACAAATTTTTCTAAGGGGTCTTTTTCATTATTGTGAATGAAATATTTGCAACCAAAAGCCCTAAGATGTGCAATATTAGGTTTTGTTCCTTTAAGCAACTCATAGGGGGCTTTTCTAACAATGGTATTGTCATACATCTATTAATTATATAGCAATCAGTATTAATAGCATCAGCCCAAAATTTTGTGGAAGATTTCCAGATAACAATATGGTTCTAGCCATTTCTTCTAAGGTCTTATTTTTCCTTTCAACTACTCCATTTTGTTGTGGAGTTCTAGGTGGAGAGAAATTATGATCAATGCCATTTTATTACAGAACTTAAAGAATATTTGATTTTCAAATTCAGTACCATGATCTTACCTAATAGAAACAATATGAACTTAAAGAACATTTGATTTTCAAATTCAGTACCATGATCTTACCTAATAGAAACAATATGAATATCTAGAGTTCTTTAAGTTTTCTTAGCAAATACTGAAAATGCATTGAAAAGCTTCTTCCTTAGATGCAAGAAAAATCCAAGTAAATCTACAGTAATCATCAACTAGCACCATAATATATTTCTTACCCCCACGGCTCATTGTTCTCATTTGTCCAAAAAGATCCATATGGACTAGTTCCAAAGGTTTGGTAGTACTGGCCTGTTTCTTTGGTGTAAAAGAAGACTTTACCTGCTTCCCCCTTGCACAAGCATCACAAACTCTTTCTTCCTTGAACTCGGTGATAGGTCTCCGATGTTAGGGAGACCTATCACCAAGTCCTTAGAAACTAGTTTGTTCAATTGTGAAAGACTAGCATGGCAAAGTCTTTTGTGCCATAAGAGGGGGATCATTTTACATTACGCTTAAACAACTCATACTTCCAGCAACTAGTGACAAGAGATCCACTTTATAAATATTTTCATGTCTTTTTCCCTGCAAAATAATCTCTCCAGATGCTTGGTTACTCACAAAACAACTAGTAGAGGAAAAATTCACATTGTTACCTTTGTCATACAATTGAGATATGCTCAATAAACAATGTTTCAATCCATCTACCAGAAAAATATTATCAATGTTATGTGAGTCAGACCTACCTATCTTTCCAATGCCAATAATTTCCCCTTTTTTCTCATGTCCGAAGGAAACACTTCCTCCTTGAAAAGCTTAGAGTGAAAGAAATAGTTCCTTGTGTCCTGTTATATGCCTTGACCAACCGCTGTCCATGTACCATTTGTGGTTCCTCACTTTCACTCTAGCCTGCAGAAAAAAACTAGGGGTTAACTTTAAGAACCCAAACTAGTTTGGGTTCCTTTCTTTGAAAAAAAGGATGGATCAAATTCTTCTTAATCCATACTGGTAATACTTTCTTTCTATGAACAATTTTCTTGGCCACATATTTTTGAATAAGTTTATAGGACATATTCCTTTGTGTAGCTTTTGCCAGAGATTGACAATTTCTTTTCAAGTGACCAGTGTTTCCACAGTGTGTGCATAACTAATTTTCAGGAAGAGTTAGATACTTACTCTTTGGATCCCATTTGGGCAATGATTGAGATTTCATTAACCCAATACCTTTCCTATTATTACTATGGTTTTCATGTAACTATTCTAATGCTTCAGAGGACTTGTTTCATTTAACAGTTTTGTTAAATTCTTCTTTTGTTTTGATCAAGTCATGTTCCAAAAATCTTATCTTTTCATTTTTCTCCAACAGTTCATCAACTGTCACTTCAATTTCTTTTAAGCAAGCTGATGAGAATTAGTACTACCCTCAACTGCTCTGGTTTCTGATTTTTCATTCTGTGATTCCTAAGCAGTTTGTTCAAGTGTAAGGACCTGTTCCTTTAGCATTCTATTTTTCCTTTTTAAGATGTAATTTTTTACAAGTAGTTTCTTGTGTTCAGAACTCAACCTTTCAATTTCATTATGCAACTGTTCCTTAACATTGCTTAAGAACTTAAGCTCATCCAACATAGTATGAAATACCTTGAAAAGTTTATCTCTAGACATGTTTTTTAAATCATTTATAAGTTTAGAAACAAATAACTCAACATCTTCTTCATTATCTGAGTCTTCAAGAGCCATTAGAGTAAGTTCATCATCTACATCATCAAACTACTCATCTTCACTATTTTCCCAACCAGCAACCATAGTTTTGAGAGATTCACTTTTCTTAAGGAAATGTTCCTTAGCCTTTCTTTTTTTTTTTCCAACGTACTTCTTCCTCCATTCTTTTTCCATAACCGGGCATTTGCTCATGTAGTGTTCCATGTTTCCGCATTTAAAGTATTCTCCACCCTGTTTCATGTTAAAAGACCTACCCTGTCTACTAGACCCCTTCTTATTCAAGAACTTTTTAATACTTCTAACAATTAGGACCAGTTCCTTCTCATCATTAACCGATTTATCATCAGCAATTAAAGCTATATTTGGTTCATTTTTAGGTGGTTCTCCTATATTCTTGACTTTTTTCCTTAGTTCATAAGTTCTTAGATTACCTATCAGTTTATCTAAGGAAAGAGTACTAAGATCCTTGCTTTCAATGATAGCACATGCCTTAATTTTCTAAGAGTCTGGGAGTACCCTAGTCAAGATATTTTCAACTCTATCTTCTACAGTTAAAATCCTTCCTAGAGAAATAAGTTCAAGTGTAATAGCATTAAACCTAGTATACATTTCGAAAATTGTTTCTCCTTCTCTCATTTAAAAATGTTCATATTCAGCAAAGAGAAGTGTACCTCTAGACCTTTTAACCTGGTTGGTTCTTTCATGAGCAACCTGCAATGCATCCCAAATTTTCTTGCCAGTAGAACAGCCTTGAACTCTAGTATACTCATCAGGACCAAGTCCACAGATGAGCCATTTTTTAACTCTTGCATTCTTTTCCCATTGCCTTAGATAATCACCATTATATTCCTTTCTAATTTTGGGAACATCTATTCCTGCAAAATCCCTCTTCATAGGAATTATGGGACCCTCGGTAATTATGTCTCATAGTTCATAATCTTCAGCCTAAAGATGGTCTCTTATTCTCTCATTCCACATGGAATAGTACTTACTATCGAACAATGGTAGCCTAACAGTGGACTGACCCTGGGCATTTCCTTGTGGTACACTCATTCTAATCCTAAGGTGTTAGCCTCTTCAATGATAACCCGCTCTGATACCAATTGATATTTCCCAAGACACACCACTATTGAAGGACCAGTTTCTTATATGTGTTCCTTTATTGTTAAGTACGGAATAGATAAAACTAAGTAAATGAAGTCTAAATTTTAGCATGGAAAAACCTCCTATGACTTGGGATAAAAAAACCACGACCTACTCTCTCAAGTAGGATTTCAACTTCACTATTTGAAAGACTCGCTTGGTTACAAGACTTACTTCTTACTAACCTAGGACTAACTCTAATCCTATAACGACCCCTTTCACAATCAGTGAAGTTTCTCCAAGTACCAGACCTGAATGATGTTTACTCTTACAGATTTTCTACAAAAGTAAATCGTACAACTCAATAGATCCTACTACATATGAACTAAGACTGAGAACAACAAGACTCAACCTAAGGAACAGGTTCTACACTTAGTTCCCGTAACTTAACGACTGCTCAAATACAATTTAGAATTACTTCAATGCTATAACTCTAAACTCTCTGTATTTGTGTGTGCCTTCAACAGTTGAAATGCTTCTCAATTTATAGTCTTGAAAATCTTGAGAAGTCTTGAGCAATTAGAACTCCAAATGTCTTTCAGTGTTTGAGTCCTAATTGAACTCTTTGCTTGGATAGATGAAATCCTTTATCCTTATCCCAATCTTATGCAATTTTTTCTATCTCGTGCATCCCTGCATAATTATCAAGATAAATATTTGATTTTATGATAATAATTAATTTTTTCGCTCAATTGATTTTGCATAATTATTTATTCAGCTGCATTGATCCAAAGGAACATGTCCTTGGATCTGTTCCTTAGTCATCAGTCAAAATTCCAAGCTTGTCCAAGCTAACATTTTTCCCCTTTTTGATGATGACAAACTCATAGACTTTTCTTCATGTCCTCCCTGAACCACGACTTGCAACTTAAAAGCAACATTAGTTGAAACTAACTTCATCATTCAGGATCGGGCTCCTAAACAAGTTATAAATATCACAAGCAAAAGCATATTTACTCTTCCCCTTTTGGCATCATTGAAAATGTTGCATAAGTTAGAAATATATTAAGCAATAGAACAAGCAACTCATAGCTATTTGGGCAACTCAAAATGCAAGCATAATTCAAGAAAGAAACTGTATTAAAATGATATTAGTCATCGAAGATATGACATCATAAGCAAAAATATTTCAACTATGGGAACAAACTAAAAGCAAGTACTGTTAAACTAGTCAAAAACTAAAAACAAGAAGACATGGAAACTAGAACTAATCTAAACCCCACTTGACAAATGATGGCTTTTTGGTTTTGGTTATCAGGTGTTAGAAGGACCAGGTCCCTGAGTTTTTTCATGTAGCAACTCAAACATCTGTTTGAGTATCCATTCATTTGCTTCTTTGGCCTTAGCAGCCTCAGTTCTCCAGAAGTCCCTTTCTTCCTCTCTTGATTTCAGTAGCCTACACACTAATTTTCTGCCTCAAAGCCGTAACATTATTGTTCAGTGGCCCCTTGGAAGTTCCAACCACAGTAGACTCAGCATTCACAGTCATGTCACAGCCGATCAGTGTGGTAGGCCCAAACCTTTCCTTCTTAGTAGCATTCTTTAATTCCTTCAAAGGAATTCCAAACTTGTCAAACAAGTCAGCAAGAATAAAAATAAAAGGAAGAGCATACTTTTTCTTCCTAGTCACAACCCTTGTGATCAAATGAACCATGAACATTGGCCAATTTATCTGTTTCTCAGTATCCAGTAATTCCATAAGGACCAGGTCCAAGAAACTGGCTAGTCTTTTTTTTCTCCAGCCTAAGGAACATGATTTATTTAACAAATTGAAACAAAAGCTGGTGATAAGATTGCATCTCACATTTCTCTACTGCCCTTGGTTTCTTCTCATTAGGATTTTCAGCAAATTTTCATGTAATCTCCAAAGCAGTAGGTAAATTGGTTAGATGAGGCCATTCCTCTTTAATATAATCATCATAGCCCATAGAAGGAATATCAAACAGTTCCCATAACTCTAGTGCCTCAAAAGAAATTTCCTTACCATTCACAGAATTGTTGATTCTGCCTTCATCAATGGAGCAGTTGAAAAAAAATTCAACCACCTCATCTCTGACCAGTTTCCCTCTGATTTAAGGACCATGTCCTTCCAGCCTTGTTTGTCCATTTTTTGCAACAACCTGACTATCCCTTCTTCTTCCACATCAGTAAGTGCCTTGCCTTTCAATAACTTTCTTTTGTCAAAATCATCATGCACTGTTTTTCCAGCTTCATCTCCCTCACTCTCACTTTTAGCTTCACCACCCTTATTCTCAGCATCATCCTCAGAATCACTGCTTTCATCTACTAAATTTCTTCTTGAAGACATGGTTCTCCTTGAAATAGGACCAACACTAGAGAATTTCTCATTAGTCTGTGCAGACCTCCTATGATAAGATCTTCTTTTTCTGGTCAAAGGAACAATTTCTTCCAATTCCTCCTCTGAATCCTCAACTGCCACCACAGGCTCAGACACTTGTTTCAACTTACCCTTCCTGCTTCTCTCAAGAGATTAAAACATTCTCTCATCAGCAGCCCTTCACAATACTCCTAGTTCTTCTTACCTCCACTAATAGAAGTTTGAGCAGAAGGAACGGTTCCTTTACTCTATGCAGAACTTTTCTCTTGGCTTTTCTTCTTAAGCCCATGTTTATAGCTATCACTAATCTTCTTAAGAGAATCCAAAGAGAAACATAACTAGGGCAATCTGGCATTATATATTCATAGTGTCAGTCAAATACTATTTACATTTTGTAAATAATTGAAGTCACATCCCCATCACCTTTTATTTTTAGCCACATATGTTTAATATATGAACCTATTTTGCAAATAACATGCTCCAACTAACTCCGGGTAATCATTCTCACCGATAATGCTAACTCTGACGCCATCCCCGGCAGTATCAACTATCATCAGCGTAAAACAACATTGATTTCCCTTTGGATATGATGCTATCAACTATCACCATTTTTTTCTGATCTAAAACTACTAAATAAGGTGACGTGCAAAATGCAAAAGTTGTAACGAAAAGTGAAACGCAAAATGCAAAAGTTGTAAAAAGTGATGTAAAATGAAAATTTTGGAGTTTTAATCACTGTAGACACTGTTGCCATTAATATCCATTGCTGCAAAATGCAAAAGTTGTAGTCAAAAGTGAAATGATGATGTTTGTAATCATCAATTCCATCATCGTCAATTAAAGTCGGTTGCCGCTAAACGAGAAAGGAAAAATTGTGGGTCATGAATTGGATGATATTAATGTTGGCTGCCATTAAATGGTTGGAATTGCATTGGGTTTCACCGCCAGAGCCAGTGACGACAACTTCGCCGGATAGGGAAGGGGAGGAAGTGGAGACGCCGATGACGTCGATGTCATCGATGTAGAAGCCAAGGAAGAAGGGAAGTGGTCTGCCGCAGTTCTTTTATTTTTTATTATTGAAAAAAGTGCTCAAAATTTTAAGACCATAAAATTAGAGCTCTGTATTTTAAGATCATGTCCAAAAGTACTTAGTTCGAAAAAAATGAAAAAAGTAACTGAAAACTAAAAACATTTCATCAATCCGCCGAGTTTTTTTTTCATGAAATAGATAGATTTGACGCTATTGTTAAAGGTTTAGCTCGTGCAAGAAAATTCTTACATTATTTGTCTCCATCGGGAAAAGTTCCCATCGATCACCAGAAATCACCAAAGGGCAACTCTTGGAAATCCCCAGGTCCTACTACTAATAATATCTGGAGATCGCTAGAAGCTTTTCTCATGGGGAAATTTTTTAAGACTTTTCTTGTGGGGGCTAATTGTGATGGGGCGTAAGAAGTGTCCTATTTTCTGCAAATAACCTTATTGTGGATGGTGGGCGGAGAAGTGCACGAAAGGCCACTTTTGGCACTGGTCTTTGGGCACAGGCCACTAATAATAAAATATTTAGTTTATAGACACTTTTTACCCCCACCAAAAATAGAAAAATAAAAAAGATTAAATTACCCCCCATATATATATATATATATATATATCAGTTCATGTGGATGGAACTTCAGTCCACAAGGGTAGAGAAGTTCAATCACTATGAATGGAACTTCAATCCATCAGGGTAGATAAGTTCAATCCATGTGGATAGAACTTCAATCCAAAAGGGTAGAAAGTTCAATCCCTGTGGATGGAACTTCAATTCATAAGGGTAGAAAGTTCAATCCATGTGGATGGAACTTCAGTCCATAAGGGCAGGGGCGGACCCACATGGTCTGATCCGGTGCTCGAACACCCATTGAACTCGACGCGGAATGTGTATATGTACATAGACAGTATGTAGAAAACGTATATATATATATATATATATATACAAACATACATACATAAAAGGAGCACCCATGAAACAAAAGGCCCTATAGGTACTTTGGTGGAGCAGTGGGTACTAGAGCTTTGGTGCTGACAACCTTTAGTAGTGGGGTTCGAAACCTGGCAGCAACATTCTTTTTTTCTAACAAGAGATTGTACTTGTGGACCTCCTTAACTGAAGCTAGCATTAATTTGTGAGCATAATATAGCTAAAATTTCCCCCAAATAGTACTATTAAGTACTTTTCCTTTTTTTACTTTATTTATTAAGTGTAAATATATAAATAAAATCTGCCTTAAAAAAAACTAAACCTTTCATAAGCTAGCAAATTTTTGTTAAGAGAAGTGAGCACCCACGACCTTCAAATCCTGGATCCGCCACTGCATAAGGGTAGATAAGTTCAATCTCTGTGGATGGAACTCCAATCCATAAGAGTAGATAAGTTCAATCCCTGTAGATAGAACTTCAGTCTATAAGGATAGAGAAGTTCAATCCAAGAACTTCTGTAGAGCCAAAAGTGGCCTCAAGCGTAAGACCAAGAAAATTAGTGGCTGCAAAACTAATACTAGTGTCAAAACTGGCCACTGGGCGAAAATTTTACTGTCCTTTGTCATCTGTAATGGGTGATTTTGATGGATAGCTAGTCTTAGGCCGCTCAACAAGCAATTGCCAATATTTTCCATCTTTTAGAAAAGTAGCCATTACTTAGTGTTCATTAAGACACGTGCTTCCTTAAAATATGTAGTGACGAACTCATGTTTTCTGTTGCTCCCAATTAAATTTCTACATATCTTTTAAATTCGACTACATTCTATCTAAAAAAAAATATGGACTTTGAAAAAGGATAGTACATTAAGCTTCATGAATAAATTCTAGAATTTTAAACTAACTACCAGGAAGATTTACCGGATTATTGTTCAAAGTACCGAAAAAAAAATATGGACTTTGAAATGCATGATTCGACTCGAGACATCACGTCTCGTTAGTCAACTTATCTTATGAAAGCCTTGCATTTTTACAATCCATTTTCGCTTTACTTATTGTCTTACTTTACTGTTTCAGAATAATGATCAGCCTGAAGGTTCTCCGGGCGGAGCATCTCGTCAGTTGATCGGGAGAAGAACTTATTGAGCATCACGACCAGCATTTACAATTTTATATTATACTTTTATTTATTTCTTATTCCAAATATTATTGTAGTTTATTAGCAGTTGCTCGCTTACCATTTGTTAAGTCTTTACAGAATTTTGGCAATACCGCAGTAGCATTTGGAGCATAACGTGGAACTTTTTCTTAGCAGTGAACTGGGGCAATCGTTGATATGAGCTAGACTCGTCAACGAGGATCTGAAGAATCGCACTCGAACAAACAAGTTTTACCTAATCTTTCATTTCAGATTAGGCGTCAGTTTGAATTCTTTCCTATTCGTGCGCCTCTTTCTATCAATCGTGCGAATCTTCTTATCTAAGTGTCGGCGAACTACATATGGCCTGATTCTCTTTCAGCCCGAGATATGTAGGCAACTCGAAAACCGGAGTTCGGCCATATCCATAAGCCTCGCACTTTGATCCTTGGAATCAAAGTCTTTGGCTTTATCGTGACAAAATTGGCTTTTCCGTCAACTTCTTTACCCTGAAAACTCTTTCATCTTTTTCCGGGTAAAGAGGGGCAGCTGTTGACACCCAATTTTGTCCCAAAAATTTCAATTAAAAGCCTAATTATTTTAAATAAAATTAACTTAGAAATTAAAGGCAATTGATGAATTTAAGTTAAAAATGGTTAAAATTGCAATACATAACATTAATTTCAGCCTACCCTTACAATTTCCCCACTAATCTATTAAAATCTAAAATTAGGGCTAGTTTTGCTTTAAATTCCGAAATCAGCCTATACATGCAAGAAGCATATATACACACACACGACACTTTCATTACCCATTTCAGTCAAAATCCCTTGACCCGTTGGATCCCTCGCAACCCGTTTCCCTCTTCGCTGACCCGATTTTCCCAATTTTTCCCTCCCAAAACCCACATCAGTCCAAGAAAACGGTACAATGGTCCCCTCCACTTCATCATCTTCCCGTACTAGATATAGCTGTATCGATCGTGGCCTTCATTTTCGCGGATCAAATCTGGAGCGTCGATTTGGTTTCAAAACGGGCAAAATCTTTGAGGATAAGAGAAAAACGGTACGATCTTTGTGAGGTTGGACTGTTTTCTCCCTTATCCCACAGAGAAAATGTCCATTTTAACCAAATTTGAAATTCAAAATAGCTCACTCGAAAACCCTAGCCGGAGAGGTATATAATCATCCATTTTATTCAAAATTGGGGGGTCTGGATTTTTACAGAAGAAAAACGGCAACATTTTTATTCTCTGGTTGTTTTAAGCAAAAATACATATAGTTTCAGTTCTTGTTCAGAAATTAAGGCAAGGTTAAAGTTCGATCGGTCGTATCGCTTCTTCACGGTTCGAGTCGCTTAGTCGAGTCGCATCTATTTTTCAGTTCTCGCTCCTGTTCACTGCTCCGAAACAGTTGGCTAACTCATCAATTGGGATGGCTTGCATTTGGAAGTTACTTGAACCGCTCCACATTTTCGGGACTTGATATCCCCGAAAATGTAAGACAAAAAATGAATAAAAAATGAAAAAGCCTTGTGAAATACAGGGCTCGACTTAAGTTCGCTATCCCGGGTTCTATTTTCTGAAACTCCTTCTCTCCCGTCCCCTTTTAGAAAGCATGTTTTAGGACTTTTGTATGATTAGAAGCCTGGTAGATTAGTCGCTTTAACTGAATTGTTATCTTATTGTTTTGATTGTTTATAAATTGCATATCCCGTCTCTTCGGGACTCGCCGGTTAATTTAAGATAGTAGAAACCTTTAGTTAATTTTCGAGTGCAAAAGAAATAAAAATTAAAATTGTACCTATTTATTCATTATTTATATTTAGTCAATTATTTATCCATTTATTAATTAATTTATTTATTCATTAATTAAATTAATTAAGTGGTACTTATTATTAATTTATTTGTTTAATTTTAAATTAATCGTTTATTTGCCTAATCAATTATAATTATTTATTTATTTATTTATTAAATTATTTAAGTGGTATTTATTTATTCATTCTATTTATTTATTCAATTAATTAATTCTAATTAATTATTTATTTCTTTAATCAATTATATTTATTTACTTAACTAGTCAAATTATTATTGCTTATCCCTCATCTAATTGAAATCATATAAATATTTATTTATCTAATTAAGTTATTTATCTATTTATTTATTTATCTAATTAATTAATTAATCAATTATTACTTCTTTATCTAATCATCTACTAATTTATTTATTTAGCCCTTATTTATTTAATCAATCAATCGACCCTTATCTCATTATTCATGTAATTAATCTTAAGTTTTGTTCAAATATTGTCATAATCAATTTTATCTTCCCTATATTATTCATTACCTATTTATTTTATTTAAAATTTATCCCAAATTAAATTTCGAGTAAAATTCGTGAAAATCGCCGGATTAACCGCCTTTGGCGGATTTTCGAAAGTGCTCCCGTAATAAGGACCTTCTTTCGAATTTAACAGAACCACTTACCTAAGAATCTCTGAATTTAATTTAATTTCTTTTAAATAAAGGTTAAATTGCACTCCTTAGTTAACTTAGGTTCCTAATAATCCTTAAATTAGGTGGCGACTCCAAAGAAACCCTTTGGAATCCCACTTTGTTGAAATATTCCGAAACCTATCCTTTTCTAAAGAAAGGGTAATTTTTGGGGTTCAACAGCGTGGCGACTCCGCTGGGGATACGCAAATGGTTCTAACCAAAAGGCTTTCACGAATTTGTTTGTTTGTATTGTTTGAGTTGTATGCCGATACTAGTATGCGTAATTTATTTAATTATTGCATTTGTATGTCGAAATTGGCATGATTATATCTACTGTTTATTTGCGAGCATGCTTAGTTAATTTAATTGATTGCTGTGTGTCACGAAAGCATGTCACTACACCCTCTTTGTGCACATATAAACTGGCATTCCGTTCATACTTCCCCCACTCCTGGGAACCTCTTGCATTCTCACTCAAATATCCGTGAGGTGTGTGCATACGCACCCGCAATTTCTTCCACTAAAGAACCCTTTGACGAGTTGGTGTACCGGCGGATTGTCGTGGGAGTTATTCGACCACGAAGCCGCCTGCCACTCACCTGTTAGCCTCAACCGTTAACCCACTCTTAGAAGGAGATTAGGAGCATGCATGCATTTACACCTTAGTCTGGACCCGGTCCTTGGTACCGCCTCCATAGTTAGGAAACCGCCCTTACGTCAGCGGGTTCTTGAAACCTAACGACAATGCATATTATGTGCTATGTGATAACGAATTCTCAGTCCTAACCATGTTTTGAGCAAAATCAGATTTAGAATTTTGTCTCCTATGTTGTCTTTTAGGTCAGAAAATGGAAGAATTTAGCAGAATTGAGATTATAGACAGAATTGCAGTCCGGGGAAAGTTAGGCAGATTTGATTGGTTTGTGTTTTGGAGATGGTACGGTGTAGTGAGATCTATGAGGCGAAGCCCCTTGTGTCTTTAAAAGATCAGTGGGGTCCCTCTCGTGAATGGCTTTGCGTGTGTGCAGGCCCATGTTGACTAACCAACTGCAAATTCTTATGGAATGAAGTATGCTTGTCGCATACTAGGAGAGTGAAGCCCCTATGTCTATAAACGACCAATGGGGTCCCTCTTTGAAGACCAGTGCGGTCTTGGCTACCTAGGAAACTGAGAGGCTTGATTAAAGCCGAGGACCAGTGAGGAGCCCTATGAACAAGGTCTGTGAGCCTTGCAAAACCTAGGAAGCTGAGAGGCTTGTCTAAAGCCGAGGACCAGTGAGGTTTTATTTTTGAAAGGCCGATTGGCGCCTTTCATGATTTGCAGTCTGGTATTGTGAAGGCAGTTGGAAATCTCACCCCCTGGATGTTGTGGAATAATTGGGAGTTGTGCTTGGAGGAGCGTGGCGACTCCGCTGGGGATTGCGCAAATGGTTCTAACCAAAAGATTTTCACGAATTTGCTCTATTTATATATGTGTTGATTGTATGTATGCGTAGCTTAACTCAGTATTGTTTGAATGCCTAAACTAGTATACATAGCTTAAATAAATGTTTGTTTGTATGATTAGATGGATTGTTTATAAAGCATGTTCTTATTTGTGCATAGTCCGCATTCCGTTCATATTTCCTCCCTCATGGAGCCTGTCAATTCTCTTTCACCTCCTCGATTTCATCACGGGGCACCCACTTGACGGGTAGTTATGCAGGAAGGGCATTGCCCTTACCTCACCTTTGAAACTTTTTTCGTGTCACCAAAGTTAGTTCGGGATATTGAGATTGCCTGGTTTTGTCATGGCCAGTTCTACTGCGTTGTGAGGCCAGGTCTATCCCGCATAGGTCGAGTCAGCCTCAACCGTTAGCCCACTCTTAGAAGGAGATTAGGTCATGCATGCATATACACCTTAGTTTGGACCCGGTCCTTGGTACCGTTTCCAGGAATTAAGAAACCGCCCTTTTGTTGACGGGTTATTGCAGACCCAACGACGTTGCATCTTATGTGATCGTGTGGATATTATAATGAACTCCAAGCCCTTTGCCATGTCAAATCTGGGATCTCATGTCGTGTCTTTTGTTGTTTTATAGATATGAATGCAGACCACCTTTTTCCGAGTTTCTGGAACACTCAGATGATCCACACTTGTCCAAAAATTCTCAAAGACTGGTGGGATAACATCAGAAGAGATCATGGTTCCTTGGTCATAAGGAAAACAGGGAACCTAGTTTCATTAATGGATATCCAGGGAGACAAGGGACTTATCGAGGCTTTAATAAGACTATGGGATCCTGAACAGGGCGTTTTCCGTTTTCCAGATTGTGAATTATGCCCTACTTTAGAGGAAATTTCTGATTTTACCAATTTGGCCCTGGATGACCGTGAGTTGATTGTGCCCATGGAGAAGTGTGAGAAAAAGTTATGCAAAATGTTTGAATTAAACTACTCTTCATCACTGATAACTAAAACCCAGGGCACAGTATCTTTGAAATATTTGTTTGACCGTTTCGGGAAAAAGGGATCTTATCGTGCCAATCCAAGGGCGTTCAAATGCACTGAACATAAATGGGAGAAGCTCAGGCCCAAAGCTTTTGTACTGGCATTGCTTGGCACTTTAGTATTTCCTTGTGGCTATGACACAGTTGACATGCGACTTAGCACCGTGGTCCGATCTATATTTGAGGGCGTAAATGGGAGGCAGACTACTCTGGTTCCCATGATTTTGGCCGATATACTGGGCGCTTTGACTGAGTGTTCTAAAGGAGGGAATTGTCATTTTTCTGGTTGCAATCTTCTTTTGCAACTCTGGGTTATTGAGCATCTTTGCACTCGAGGCCCATTGGATGATTTGATTCCTCAAAATGGAAATCGAATCGCCACACACCATGCAAGAATGGGAAATTTCAGACGTCATAAGACTGCTCAAGGTTGGTATGATGATATAAAGGGTTTGAGTGGCGCGGACATTCACTGGAATTATTCATGGATTGGCAATCATGAAGTTCGCTTAAGGAGTCACGATCGGTATTATATCAGGTTGATCGGGTTCAGGAGCATCCAGCCTTACGCTCCAATCCGTGTGATGAGGCAGTTCGGGTTATTACAGTCCATCCCACTCATTGCTGGTATTCGGGAGTCTGAAATCAAATATGAAGCACCCAATTACACAGTTCCTGAAGCAACAAACACCTGTAATGACTGGGCTCGCTTAGAAAGAGAATTGATTCGTCGAGATCAAAACCCACCATGTTCTCCTGAGTATTACGCATGGGCAAGGTACATCTATGAAACTGGGGAGATAGAAACAAGTCCTTGGGAGCAGACTGGGTTTGTTGACAAAGAAGCTGAAAGGCATTCTCGCCTTCACATTCTGCCCATAACAACGTTGTATGAATTGATGTTTGACCAAGTTCGCCATTACCCGGGATATTCAGGATATCTCTATGCCACAAACCGGTTGTATCTTGAAAGGCCACCTGCCTGATTATGTTGCTGAATGCTGATGATTATTGCTGATTCCTAAAGATTGAAGCAGAATTTAGCTCTTGTTTTCTAAAATTCCCTTCTTTTGTCCCGATGTAAAGCTTGATGCTTCTTCCCCTTTTAATATTTGGATATTATTATCCCAACTCTATCACGATGTAACATTTTGAGACCGGTTTATTACTAATGGCAATTACTAATGTTTATTTACATCCCAATTTTGTATTGGCAAACGGTTTGTATCATTATAATATCCACATGTGTATGCAATTTGCGCGATTAGGCTTACCTCTAGCACAAAGAGGCACCCTACAGGGTAGGACGCGTCCGCATTTTATTTTACGCACATTATTTGTGGTTGCCACATGCCTAATTTATTGCCCGTTTAAAATGCAAAAGCGCTACGTGACGCGCGCTATGTGCTTACGTGCAAATTTTACCAACAACATGCAAACTAACACAGTTACCTTTTGAATTTTTCTTTTGTTTTGTTTATTCCCAAACAGAGGTTTGATTTGTGCTGATTGAGCTGATCCAAAGGTTTTCCTCTGCACATTGATATACACTTCAGAATTTCGACAAAATGTCCGGTAATGATGATCAGCCTCCCGTCCTCAATGATAAGACTCTCGAAACTCCTGGATCTTCGAGGGGAAACATCCTCCTTGCTCAGGATGACCTTATTTTGAACCTGACCAAACAGATACAGATGCTGAGCGATGAGCTAGCAGCCATTAAAGGGCAAGCTCCTCAAAACATACCTTTAAATGCCAATCCTGTTCACAATATACCCACATACCAAAACAACCCACTTAATCAAACACCACCACCACAAAATCGCCCACAAGTTAGTCAAAATACCCCGCCCGCTCAGCAAAATGCCCAACCCGCTGGTTATCCTTCATATTATCCATATCCTAACGACCCCACTCCTCCTCACTACCAATATTTGCCTGCTAAAGACACTCCCCGTCCTCCACAATCTCAAGCGCCCATTCCTGTAGCCGTTGCTCCTCCAAACGCCAATGATCCAAGGCAGGGATATCCCGAGGCGTTATATTATGAGCATGACCCTAATGGGAAGAATGCGGACTTCACAGATTATCCGCCACAAAATGAAATGCCCACAGCTGTGGAAAAACAGGGAAGGACAAGCGAACAAGATGAGATAATCCAAGCAATGAAAGTCATGCAACAATCTATTAAGGACTTGCAGGTGACTAAGAAACGGCAAAGCACTTCATACCACAGTCTTTATCTATTCCCGGACATTACTCCTCCTCCCGGTTTTAAAGTGCCGAAGTTTGACATGTATGATGGTCATGGTGACCCATTTGCTCATTTAACCAAGTACCTCAACAGAATGAGGGCGGCGGGAGGCAAAGAAGAACTTCTGATGGCTTACTTTAGCCACAGTCTGGAAGGTATTGCCGCTGAATGGTTTGCCAGACAAGACATAAGCAAATGGCACGAATTTGATGATATAGCTGGTGATTTCACAAAGCAGTTTGAATACAATGTGGCGATGGTCCCTGACCTCATAACCTTGGCCAATTTGAAGAAGAAACCAACAGAATCTTTCAGAGAATACGCCTTGAGGTGGCGTGAACAGGCTGCACGGGTGCAACCCCCGATGACTGAGAGGGATATGGTAAAGTATTTTATTCGTGCTCAAGACGACTCCTATTACATGCATATGCTTCCTATGATGGGTGCACCTTATGCTGAACTTCTCACAATGGGGGAGATGGTGGAAGAAGGCATCAAATCCGGTCGGATTGTGAGCTTTGCTGAAATGAAGTCAAGTGCTCAAAATGCTCAAGCCAGCTCAAACAATGCTAGAAGAAGAGAGAAGAGGGAAGAAGTCACAGCTGTTGCCGCAGACATTGACCGCCGCCCGGCTAGGAGGTTGAACTTTGATAATCCACCAGCCTACCCTACTTACCAAAACACCCCTCCTCATTACCCAAATGCACCTCCTCATTACCCAAATGCACCTCCTCATTACCCAAATATTCCTTCTCCTTACCCAAATGCACCACCCCCAAATTACCCTAGTCATTATCAAATTCCTCCCGCTCCATATCCTGTCTATCAAGCACAACCCAGTTATTATCCACCACGAGCACCAGCACCACAACAATACCCTCCTCGCCCACAAAATTACCAACCCCGTGCTCCTGTCCGTCCAAATATGAAAGGACCTAACCAAAGCTATGAGAGGAGAGCACCCAAAACCTATACTCCTATAGCTGAATCTTATGGCCAATTGTTTGAAAGATTAAGAAGCGCCGGAGTTGTGCAGCCTGTTCCTGACAATACTCCAAATCCTCCTCCAAGGTGGTATGATGTTAATAAGCATTGTGTTTATCATTCTGGGGCTGCGGGCCATGATGTGGAAAGGTGTTATGCCTTCAAGGATAGAGTGGAAGCTTTGATCAAATCAGGCACTATCCAGCTTACTGGAACTCAGCCTAATGTGCAAGACAATCCTCTTCCCGCCTATGGAAACAATGCTGTCAATGTCATTTCCCTTGAGGAGGGAGTCGATTTGAAAGGGACCATTGTTCCCGTTAGCAATGTGAGGGTTGCTAACGAGGCCAAAGTATCTGTGCAAGTTAGAGCTCCCATTCTGGTGCAAGCGGGTATCCCGAGGCCAACTGTCACCGTCATGCTTGCCTCACCCCTTCAATATGATAGCAAGAGGGTTCCTTGGAACTATTCTGAAGTGCCTATCGGAAGTGGAAAGGTAACTGTTGCTGTTGCTGCTGCACAAGGCATGACCAGATCTGGTAGATTCTACACGCCTGAGGAGTTGGGTCGAGGCCTTAGGGAAAAGGAGGGCGTTGTAAGAAGAGTGACTGACACTGAAGCTGAGGACTTTTGGAGGAAAATGCAGTCAAAGGAATACTCTATTCTGGAGCACCTAAAGAATACTCCTTCCCGCATATCCATTATGGCTTTGCCGATGAGCTCTGAAACGCATAGAAATGCATTGCTAAAAGTGCTCAAGGAAGCAGAGGTGCCCGCTGAGACCACGGGTGAGAGCTTGGCCGTCTTGGTTGGCCAAATCTTAGAACCTCACAAGGTGTCCTTCTTCAAAGAAGAGCTTCTACCCGAGGGTCTCGGACACAACAAAGCCTTGCATATTGTTGTCAAATGTAGGGACAAATTTGTTGGACGGGTACTGATCGACGGAGGTTCCGGGCTCAATATATGTCCATTAGCAACTCTGAAGGAGCTTGGAATTGACGCTGGCAAAATTAGACAGAGCAATGTGAAAGCAAGGGCTTTTGATGGGGCTCAAAGGTGCACCTTTGGAGAGATTGATCTTGATCTGCAGATAGGTCCTGTGAACTTCTCTGTGGAGTTTCAGGTATTCGACATCCCGTCTACCTATAACATGCTGTTAGGAAGACCCTGGATTCACATGGCCGGAGCCGTCCCTTCCACTTTGCATCAAAGTGTGAAATTTATATGGGACAATGAAGAAGTAGTGGTCAAGGGCGAGGGAAACAGCCCCACGCATGCTAGCACCACGATTCCCATGGTGGACAACGCCGCAGAACTTGATGGGACTACTTTCCACACGGTTGAGCTAATGAATGTGACCCGAGCATCTAAGGATGATTCGAAGAAAGGTACCCTACCCAGAGTTCCCAAGATGATTGCTGTGGAGATGTTGAAAAATGGTTTCAAACCTGGTTCGGGATTGGGAGCAAATCTGAACGGCATAACCGAACCCATCTGCTTGCCCAAGAATCTGGGTACCTTTGGCTTGGGTTACTGTCCTACCAAAAAAGAGATTGAAAAGGCCAAAAGGAAACCAGCCATTGCCATGCCAGAACCCCTTCCTTCCTTGTACCAGTCATTTGTCAAGGCACCGGAAGTCAATATACCGGATCTGATAGAGGGAGTTGGCGATTTGTTTCTGAGTGATGATTTGGAATGCGATGTTATTATTGAAGACTGTGCTGAGGAGTCACCTGTGCAGAATGTTGAGGCAAAGGATCCGATGGCCAATTGGACCTGTGTCCCAGTGGAAGAGAACTGGTGAATGAACTCAACAGTTTATTTGGCGTCACAGTCAGATTGAGGCCCTGAACTGTGTTTCGCTTTTGGTTTATGTTTATGTCTTTTCAAAATAATCTGTTTACATTCTGCATGTTTTACTTTAATGTATGCCTCCCTAAACTAGACTTTTGAAACAAATAAAATGCATTGCATTCCCCTATTATTATTTATTTTGCTATGCTTTAATTATTTACTTTATTTTACGCTTTTGATTAATGTTTGTTTCTGTTTCAGCTTTCCACTTAACAAAACTGCCGAAACTTTGCTTGTGACATATAACGAAACAACTGAACAAACTGGTACTGATGCATTGAGTATTGGGGAGTTTGATAAAGATTTTGTTCCTGATGAAATAACAAGAGAAGTGGATCAATTTGAGAACAAACCAAAGCCTAACTTGGAAGAAACCGAGTCAATCAACTTGGGGACTTCAGAAGATGTTAAAGAAACCAGAATCAGTGTTCATTTGACCTCGGAAGAAAGAAGAGCTTATATTGAACTATTGAACGAGTACCGAGACATCTTTGCATGGTCTTATGAGGATATGCCCGGTTTGAGTACCGATCTAGTCACTCACAAGTTGCCAACTGATCCTTCATTTCCGCCTGTTAAGCAAAAGAAGAGAAACTTCAAAACTTCCACAAGCAAACAAATATTGGAAGAAGTGCAAAAGCAATTGACCGCCAAGGTGATTCGATCTCTCAAATATCCCACTTGGTTAGCGAATATTGTGCCGGTGCCTAAGAAAGACGGCAAAGTTAGAGTTTGTGTTGATTATCGTGATCTCAACAAAGCAAGTCCAAAGGATGATTTTCCATTGCCAAATATTCATATCCTTATTGATAGCTGTGCAAAACATGAGCTTCAATCTTTTGTAGATTGCTTTGCTGGCTATCACCAGATTCTAATGGATGAAGATGACGCTGAAAAGACCGCTTTCATCACGCCTTGGGGTGTGTTCTGTTATAGAGTTATGCCTTTTGGTTTGAAGAATGCCGGGGCAGAGCAATGACAACTCTTTTCCATGATATGATTCACAAAGAGATTGAAGTCTACGTAGATGATGTTGTTATCAAATCCAAGAAGAAAAAAGAGCATTTGACTGATTTGAGAAAATTCTTCAACCGCCTTCGACGGTATAACTTGAAGCTTAATCCTACAAAATGTGCCTTTGGTGTTCCTGCCAGTAAGATGTTGGGTTTCATTGTAAGCCGGAGGGGTATAGAATTGGATCCGTCTAAAATCAAGACTATCCAAAACTTGCCTCCTCCAAAGAGCCGGAAGGATGTGATGAGCTTTCTTGGCCGCTTGAACTACATAAGCCGCTTCATTGCACAATCCACGGTTATTTGTGAACCCATAATCAAGTTGTTGAAGAAAGATGCTGTTATTGAATGGACAGAAGATTGTCAAAAGGCTTTTGATAGGATCAAGGAGTATCTATCTAATCCGCCTGTGTTAGTTCCTCCTGAACCCGGAAGACCATTGATCTTATATTTATCTGTCTCGGAAAATGCATTTGGATGTGTCTTGGGGCAACATGACAAGACCGGGAAGAAAGAACAAGTCATCTATTATCTAAGCAAGAAGTTCACCCCTTATGAAGCCAGGTACACTCTCTTGGAGCGAACTTGTTGCGCCTTGACTTGGACTGCACAAAGGTTAAGGCACTATCTTTCATCATATACAACTTATCTTATCTCGAGGATGGATCCTTTGAAATATATCTTTCAAAAGCCGATGCCCACGGGAAAATTAGCAAAATGGCAGATTTTGTTGAGTGAATTTGACATAGTTTATGTCACCCAAAAGGCGGTAAAGGCACAAGCATTGGCGGATCATTTAGCTGAAAATCCTGTTGATGACAACTATGAACCATTGAGAACTTACTTTCCCGATGAAGAGGTCTTGTTTCTGGGTGAAGACATCTCTTCTGAATATGATGGTTGGCGTCTATTCTTTGACGGAGCATCAAATTTCAAAGGTGTTGGTATTGGAGCTGTCTTAATTTCTGAAACGGGTCAGCATTACCCTGTTTCGGCCAAGCTCAGATTTCCATGCACTAACAATATGGCTGAATATGAAGCATGCATTTTGGGTCTTCGATTGGCAGTTGATATGAATATTCAAGAACTTTTAGTGATTGGGGATTCCGACTTGCTGATTCACCAAGTACAGGGCGAGTGGAACACCAAGAACGCAAAGATTCTTCCTTATTTGCGTTGTGTCAAGGAATTGTGCAAAAGGTTTGCAAAGATTGAGTTTAAGCATGTTCCAAGACTTCAGAATGAATTTGCCGATGCTTTGGCAACTTTATCTTCTATGATCCAACATCCTGACAAGAATTATATTGATCCTATCGAAATTGAATTGCACGATAGGCCAGCTTATTGTTTTCAAGTTGAGGAAGAGCGAGATGGCCATCCTTGGTATTTTGATATCAAGAATTATCTCAAGGTCGGGAGTTATCCCGAAAATGCAACAAGTGTCCAAAGGAAGAGCATTCGGAGGTTAGCAAATCAATTCTTTCTAAGCGGTGAAATCCTATATAGGAGGACCCCAGACTTAGGACTCTTAAGATGTGTTGATGCAGTTGAAGCAAATAAATTGCTTACGGAAGTGCATGCGGGAGTTTGTGGGCCGCATATGAATGGTTTTGTTTTGGCAAAGAAGATCTTGAGAGCCGGTTATTTTTGGTTAACTATGGAAACTGATTGTGTTCAGTTTGTGCGAAAATGCCATCAATGTCAAATTCACGGAGATATGATCAAAAGACCTCCTTCTGAACTTCATGCAACGAGTTCTCCCTGGCCTTTTGTTGCTTGGGGAATGGATGTTATTGGTCCTATTGAACCGGCCGCTTCAAATGGACATCGCTTTATTTTGGTGGCTATTGATTACTTCACCAAGTGGGTGGAAGCAACTTCTCACAAGTCTGTAACCAAGAAAGTAGTGTCAGATTTCGTGCGCAACAATATCATTTGTAGATTCGGAGTTCCTGAATCAATCATCACTGATAATGGTGCAAACTTGAATAGTGATTTGATGAGAGCGACTTGTGAGAGTTTCAAGATTACTCACCGCAACTCTACTGCATACCGTCCTCAAATGAATGGAGCTGTTGAGGCGGCAAATAAGAACATCAAGCGTATTCTTCGCAAGATGATTGATAATTATAGAGATTGGCACGAAAAGTTGCCTTTTGCGCTTCTTGGGTACCGCACCACCACTAGAACTTCAACTGGGGCAACTCCCTATCTTTTGGTGTATGGCACAGAAGCAGTCTTACCCGCGGAGGTAGAAATTCCTTCCTTGAGAATCATTCAAGAAGCTGAATTAGAAAATGCTGAATGGGTGAAGATCAGATGTGAGCAGTTGATGCTTATTGATGATAAAAGAATGAATGCAATTTGCCATGGGCAACTTTATCAAAATCGCATGATCAAGTCTTTTGGCAAGAAAGTGAGAGTGAGAGACTTTAAACCGGGGCAATTGGTGTTAAAGAAGATCTTTCCTAATCAAGAAGAAGCAAGGGGCAAATTTGCACTGAATTGGCAAGGTCCATATGTGGTTCATCGGGTTTTATCCGGAGGAGCACTGATTCTGGAAGAAATGGATGGTCAAGTTTGGCCAAAAGCAATCAACGCAGATGCCGTCAAAAGATACTATGTTTGAGGCGATCGCAAGTTAGCATTGGTTTTGAATGTAATCTTTGATGTAATGCGAACTACGCGTGACCTGAGTCCCAAGGTGGGATACGTAGTAACTCACATAGAGTTTGGTTGCATTGATATAAGAATTTCCCCTATTTCCTCTTTTATGTAAGTTTGAACTACTTCTGACCTGATTCCTGGAATGGCAACAGGATAAGTAGGCAATCCCCGTCGGATTCGGTCAAAATATTGTAACACTTTAGGCTTGTTTATCTTTTATGATGTAATGCCGAACTATGCATCTAGGCAGATGTGTGGATTTTCCAATTCGGATACGGCTTCGTACTTAGATTGCCATATCTTCCCAAAAATCTTATGTAAGCAGAACTACGCACGGTCTGATTCCCGTGGAGGGATACGTAGGCGCTCTTAACGGGCTCGACTCTATAATATTAAAATTTTCAGTCTCCCCTAAGGCAAGAAACTGGGGCAATTTTTGCAAAGATAATTTGAAGATACGGAAGATAGAAACTGGGGCAATTTTTGCAAAGATAATTTGAAGATACGGAAGATAGAAACTGGGGCAATTTTGCAAGACAATTTGAAGATTTGAAAGATATCAACCGGGGCAAATTTTGCAAAATGAGTTGAAGATTTGGAAGTTCATAACTGGGGCAGATCTTTGCAAGAAATGGTTGCTTATGAAAGGATGAAGCAGCAAAGTCCTAAAAGTATTCAAGATTAGCACAAGTTGCAATGCAAAGGATGTTCAGTTTGTTTCGAGATATGTCATGAGTTTGAGTTAAAGCAGGAATTTTACATACATTATAAACTTTTCACTTGCATATCAATGATTGCTTGCTTACTATTTTATCAAATTATTTTATTTTGCCTCTATATTAAAATGAGTTGTACTATTGAGTTCATAAACCAAGTTTCCAAGGATGGTTTTCAAAGCCTAAGTCTCACGAAGAAAAAGAAGCGATAGCAGCAAACTCAAGATGAATCAGCACAAATCAAACACCCCTCCCCAAAACTAACAAAATTTTCTTTGAGAGCAGGAACCTGAAAGCTTGCAACGGAAAGATCATTCGCACTATGGATGAACAATTTATGGAACGCGCATTCAAAGAATTGAACATCAGATCCGATATGAACTGAAGAGGGCATTCAAAACTTTGCACCACTATCCATACAAGCAACACCAATCAATTTGACAATGCAAATGATTTGGCTGGCTTGACATCTAAGCATTACATTGGATTATTGCCGAAAAGGCGGCGCTTTTCTTTTCTCGAATCTTAACATTGCGATAGAATTTACCTCGCGATAGTTAAGACAAGTCGGCTGAAGCACCGCTTTCGGCGTGTTTCGCGATGTCGGTTGTCTTGCAATATTGGCATTTTATATTTAAAATTTACTAATAGTTTAAGACAAGTCGGCTGGAACCCAACTTTCGGAGTGTTTCGCGATGTTGGTTGTCCTGCAATATTGGCATGTTATGTTTAAAGTAGATTGATAATCTAAGACAAGTCGGCTGGAACACCGCTTTCGGAGTGTTTCGCGATGTCGGTTATCTTGCAATATTAGCATTTTATGTTTAAAGTAGATTGATAATTTAAGACAAGTCGGCTGGAACACCGCTTTCGGAGTGTTTCGCGATGTCGGTTGTCTTGCAATATTAGCATTTTATGTTTAAAGTAGATTGATAATTTAAGACAAGTCGGCTGGAACACCACTTTCGGAGTGTTTCGCGATGTCGGTTGTCCTGCAATATTGGCATGTTATGTTTAAAGTAGATTGATAATCTAAGACAAGTCGACTGGAACACCGCTTTCGGAGTGTTTCGCGATGTCGGTTGTCTTGCAATATTAGCATTTTATGTTTAAAGTAGATTGATAATTTAAGACAAGTCGGCTGGAGCACCGCTCTCGGAGTGTTTCGCAATGTCGGTTGTCTTGCAATATTGACATATTGTATTTGAAATGCATGATTCGACTCGAGACATCACGTCTCGTTAGTCAACTTATCTTATGAAAGCCTTGCATTTTTACAATCCATTTTCGCTTTACTTATTGTCTTACTTTACTGTTTCAGAATAATGATCAGCCTGAAGGTTCTCCGGGCGGAGCATCTCGTCAGTTGATCGGGAGAAGAACTTATTGAGCATCACGACCAGCATTTACAATTTTATATTATACTTTTATTTATTTCTTATTCCAAATATTATTGTAGTTTATTAGCAGTTGCTCGCTTACCATTTGTTAAGTCTTTACAGAATTTTGGCAATACCGCAGTAGCATTTGGAGCATAACGTGGAACTTTTTCTTAGCAGTGAACTGGGGCAATCGTTGATATGAGCTAGACTCGTCAACGAGGATCTGAAGAATCGCACTCGAACAAACAAGTTTTACCTAATCTTTCATTTCAGATTAGGCGTCAGTTTGAATTCTTTCCTATTCGTGCGCCTCTTTCTATCAATCGTGCGAATCTTCTTATCTAAGTGTCGGCGAACTACATATGGCCTGATTCTCTTTCAGCCCGAGATATGTAGGCAACTCGAGAACCGGAGTTCGGCCATATCCATAAGCCTCGCACTTTGATCCTTGGAATCAAAGTCTTTGGCTTTATCGTGACAAAATTGGCTTTTCCGTCAACTTCTTTATCCTGAAAACTCTTTCATCTTTTTCCGGGTAAAGAGGGGCAGCTGTTGACACCCAATTTTGTCCCAAAAATTTCAATTAAAAGCCTAATTATTTTAAATAAAATTAACTTAGAAATTAAAGGCAATTGATGAATTTAAGTTAAAAATGGTTAAAATTGCAATACATAACATTAATTTCAGCCTACCCTTACAATTTCCCCACTAATCTATTAAAATCTAAAATTAGGGCTAGTTTTGCTTTAAATTCCGAAATCAGCCTATACATGCAAGAAGCATATATACACACACACGACACTTTCATTACCCATTTCAGTCAAAATCCCTTGACCCGTTGGATCCCTCGCAACCCGTTTCCCTCTTCGCTGACCCGATTTTCCCAATTTTTCCCTCCCAAAACCCACATCAGTCCAAGAAAACGGTACAATGGTCCCCTCCACTTCATCATCTTCCCGTACTAGATATAGCTGTATCGATCGTGGCCTTCATTTTCGCGGATCAAATCTGGAGCGTCGATTTGGTTTCAAAACGGGCAAAATCTTTGAGGATAAGAGAAAAACGGTACGATCTTTGTGAGGTTGGACTGTTTTCTCCCTTATCCCACAGAGAAAATGTCCATTTTAACCAAATTTGAAATTCAAAATAGCTCACTCGAAAACCCTAGCCGGAGAGGTATATAATCATCCATTTTATTCAAAATTGGGGGGTCTGGATTTTTACAGAAGAAAAACGGCAACATTTTTATTCTCTGGTTGTTTTAAGCAAAAATACATATAGTTTCAGTTCTTGTTCAGAAATTAAGGCAAGGTTAAAGTTCGATCGGTCGTATCGCTTCTTCACGGTTCGAGTCGCTTAGTCGAGTCGCATCTATTTTTCAGTTCTCGCTCCTGTTCACTGCTCCGAAACAGTTGGCTAACTCATCAATTGGGATGGCTTGCATTTGGAAGTTACTTGAACCGCTCCACATTTTCGGGACTTGATATCCCCGAAAATGTAAGAAAAAAAATGAATAAAAAATGAAAAAGCCTTGTGAAATACAGGGCTCGACTTAAGTTCGCTATCCCGGGTTCTATTTTCTGAAACTCCTTCTCTCCCGTCCCCTTTTAGAAAGCATGTTTTAGGACTTTTGTATGATTAGAAGCCTGGTAGATTAGTCGCTTTAACTGAATTGTTATCTTATTGTTTTGATTGTTTATAAATTGCATATCCCGTCTCTTCGGGACTCGCCGGTTAATTTAAGATAGTAGAAACCTTTAGTTAATTTTCGAGTGCAAAAGAAATAAAAATTAAAATTGTACCTATTTATTCATTATTTATATTTAGTCAATTATTTATCCATTTATTAATTAATTTATTTATTCATTAATTAAATTAATTAAGTGGTACTTATTATTAATTTATTTGTTTAATTTTAAATTAATCGTTTATTTGCCTAATCAATTATAATTATTTATTTATTTATTTATTAAATTATTTAAGTGGTATTTATTTATTCATTCTATTTATTTATTCAATTAATTAATTCTAATTAATTATTTATTTCTTTAATCAATTATATTTATTTACTTAACTAGTCAAATTATTATTGCTTATCCCTCATCTAATTGAAATCATATAAATATTTATTTATCTAATTAAGTTATTTATCTATTTATTTATTTATCTAATTAATTAATTAATCAATTATTACTTCTTTATCTAATCATCTACTAATTTATTTATTTAGCCCTTATTTATTTAATCAATCAATCGACCCTTATCTCATTATTCATGTAATTAATCTTAAGTTTTGTTCAAATATTGACATAATCAATTTTATCTTCCCTATATTATTCATTACCTATTTATTTTATTTAAAATTTATCCCAAATTAAATTTCGAGTAAAATTCGTGAAAATCGCCGGATTAACCGCCTTTGGCGGATTTTCGAAAGTGCTCCCGTAATAAGGACCTTCTTTCGAATTTAACAGAACCACTTACCTAAGAATCTCTGAATTTAATTTAATTTCTTTTAAATAAAGGTTAAATTGCACTCCTTAGTTAACTTAGGTTCCTAATAATCCTTAAATTAGGTGGCGACTCCAAAGAAACCCTTTGGAATCCCACTTTGTTGAAATATTCCGAAACCTATCCTTTTCTAAAGAAAGGGTAATTTTTGGGGTTCAACAATTCTAATAGATAGATAGTATGGTTTTGAAAAAAATATCAACCGTTTAATTGCTTGAATCAATTTGCATGCAATATACACACTTTTATTTAGCTTTAGTACTCCATCGACCTATTATAGGTTGCTTGTTAATGTATGTGATTACCGGCATATATAACAATAAATGATAAGAGCGTCTCGTAGTTGAGCACTCAGCTTAATAGAAGGACAACAAAAACGAAGAGTGTGCAAGATTAAAAAATCCAAGGTTCAAAATTCAAGAACAGTAAATTTGATGGCTTATTGCGCATAAATGTAGTTTTTTTTTTGGGGCTTAAGACGACATATAATATAAACTAACTACGTATTACAGAGAGTGAGTCGAAGGATCATTAATATTATAGTCATATACAAAAAGAGGTGGTGAAGTAAATCACAGTAGGTTTGTAGCAGCATTGTTGTTGCAACCATATTTAGATAGAATGTCTGCTACTATGTTGGCTTCTCTGAAGATGTGTTGCACAGGTGGCCCTCCAAGTTCATCAAATAACAACCTGCATTTGGTAAGGATATATGAGTATTTATCATTTACTCCATTGAGTATGGAGCATACTACCTGAGAGTCTGATTCGATCTGCAAGGATATGATATTTAGTTCCTGAGCCAGTTGCAAACCGTGATGTAATGCAAGCAGTTCCGCTTGGATAATGGGGGTAGAGGTGAGGTATTCGGAAAACCCAATTATTATCGTCAAGGAACCTAGTCACCTTCTGGCCGATGGACTGCGGGCCATTATCCATGACTATTTCCTTGGGTGCTCCGAAACGACATATGACAAAGCGCCAGAGAAAATCGACAACCTCTATTTGCCGTATCCTTGAATATGCCGCGGCTTCGACCCACTTTGTGAAATAATCAGTTATGATCAGTAAGAAACGCATCCCTCGTAGTGCCGTGGGAAGGGGACCAACAATGTCCATTCCCCATTTCATGAAGGGCCATTGGGAGACTATTGAATGCAATGGCTCGGCTGGCTGATGAAGAAGATGGGCAAACCTCTGGCATTTGTCACATTTCTTGACAACATCATTCGCATCTTTCTCCATTTTGTCCCAATAATAACCTGTACATATCAACTTCCGGGTTAAGGCCTTACCTCCGAAATGATTTCCGCAACAGCCTTCATGGACTTCTCTCATCACATAATTAGTCTGATTTGGTCCAAGACATTTCGCGAAGGGCCCCGCGAACATCTTCCGATACAGTTTGCCATTGAGGATGGTGTATCGGGCAGCTTTTACCCGGAGTTTTCGAGCAGCCTTTGCATCTGCGGGCAGAGTCCCGTGGATAAGATAGTTTGTTATCTTGTTCCTCCAGTCCCAGGTAGTGCTGACAGTGTTGACTTTGAACTTTTCCCTGTCCATGGTCGTGTAGAGAAGTTGAACGATAGCCGAAGAGCCGGCTGCGCCTACTTCTGCAACTGATCCCATGTTTGCGAGGGCATCTGCTTCGTGATTCTCTTCCCGTGGAATCTGAATTGCCTCCCAGTCGTCGAACTGTGCCAAGAGTTCTTTCACTCGGCCGAGGTACGCCTGCATCCTGGGTTCTCCCGCAACGAAACCTCCATTGATTTGATTGATCACTAACTGAGAATCGCTTTTTAACTTGACTATGGTTGCCCCATAGTTCCGTGCAAGTTCTAATTCTGCAATAACGGCCTCATACTCGGCCTCATTGTTGGTAATAAAAGGGCACTTGATAGCTTGCCTTACCGTCTCCCCGGATGGAGCAACGAGGACCAGGCCGAGTCCTGACTCTTTCACATTCGAGGAACCGTCCGTATGGAGGACCCAAGTGCCTGGAGCCTGCCCTGCATAGAGAATGGCTTCCTTTTCTGCTTCAGGATATATATTTACACTGAAATCTGCCACGAAGTCTGCCAAGACTTGTGACTTTATCGCTACTCTGGGCTGATAAGTGATATCAAATTCGGATAGTTCTATAGCCCATTTCACCAACCTTCCTGAGAACTTTGGTTTGTGCAGAACATTTCGTAAAGGAAAAGTAGTAACCACAACTATCGTATGGCTTTGAAAGTATGGAAGTAACTTTCGAGCAGCAGTTACTAGAGCTAACGCCAACTTTTCTAAAGGTTGATAGCGGGTTTCTGCATCAATTAGAGCTTTGCTAACATAGTAGATAGGAAGTTGTTTACCTTTTTCTTCTCGAACTAGCACAGCACTTACCGATGACTCTGATACTGCTAGATAAATTAGCAACTGTTCGCCTTCCACAGGTGTGGTAAGTAGTGGAGGACTGGATAGGTATTTCTTCAGATCCCTCAACGCCTGCTGACATTCGGGAGTCCATTCGAACTCCTTGTTTTGCTTTAAGACATCGAAGAAACTTTTGCAACGATCAGATGATCGGGAGATGAATCTGCGTAAAGCAGCTACTCTCCCCATCAGTCTCATGACCTCTTTCCTGTCACGAAGTACATCTGGGATTGACTCGATAGCTTTAATCTGAGCGGGATTGACTTCAATGCCTCGCTGAGAGACGATGAACCCCAGAAATTTTCCCGATCCGAATCCGAAAGCGCGTTTCTCCGGGTTCAATTTCATGTTATATTGATCCAAAATTCGGAAAGCTTCTTTTAGATGCGCCGGATGGTCTTCTGCTCGTTTGGATTTTATTAGCATGTCGTCAATGTACACTTCCATAGTCTTCCCGATATGGTTGTGGAACATTCGATTGACCAGACGCTGATAGGTTGCACCTGCGTTTTTTAATCCAAATGGCATAACTTTATAGCAATACGTACCTCGACAGGTTATGAATGCCGTTTTTTCTTGGTCTCCAGGGTCCATCAGTATCTGGTTGTATCCGGAGTACGCGTCGAGGAAGGTTAACACCTCGTGCCCGGCCGTGCCATCGATTAGTTGATCTATCCTGGGAAGGGGATATGAATCCTTCGGACAGGCTTTGTTCAGATCTGTGAAGTCAATGCAGACCCGCCACTTTCCGTTATATTTAGGTACGACAACCACGTTGGCTAACCAGTCCGGGTATTTGAATTCACGTACCGAACCGATCTTTAACAGGCGATCGACTTCGTCATTGATTACGTGATTTCGGAAAGCTCCTTGTTGGCGCGTCTTCTGTTTCACCGGGCGGTGGTATGGATGACCGTGCAACCTGTGAGTAATGATGTCAGGAGAAATACCTGTCATGTCTGCATGTGACCAGGCGAATGTTGTATGCCGCTCCTTGAGGAATTGCAGGATATCTCCCCGCAGGCGTTCGCTCAATTCAGTTCCCAAATACACCTTTCGCTCCGGTTTATCATCGAACAGCTCTTCGGGTTCCAGGGCTTCTACTGTTGGCATGTGGTTTTCTTTCTCATCCATCTTAGCGATGAACTCCGGGACTTTGTACTTAACCTTCTCAGGTGTAGCATTCGGCCCCGGGTGCTGTAATTGCTATATGCTTTCCTCGGGTAGTTTGAGGGCTACCAAGTAACAGTCTCGTGCGGTGCGTTGCTCTCCTCGGACTTCACGTATTCCCCACTCGGATGGGAATTTCAACACCTGGTGATAGGTAGAAGGGACGGCCTGCATGTCGTGGATCCATGGTCTGCCCAGAATGATGTAGTCTAAATCAGCATCGACGACATGGAAAGTCGTCTCCTTTGCTACCCCCCTCAGCTAGAATCGACAAGGTAATTTCCCCGAGAGTCTTTTCGCTCGAATTGTTGAAACCGGAGAGAACTCGAGATATTGGCACGATCTTGTCTGCTAGCTGCATTTCAACTACGACTCGCGACGGGATAATATTTGCAGAGCTGCCCGCATCGATGAGTACTCTCTTCACGTCGAACTTCGCTACTCGTAACGTTATGACTAACGCATCGGCATGCGGAAACTGTGATCCATCAGCGTCGGATTCCTCAAAGGTGATTACTCCTTCTGACCGGGGACGCTTGTTGTTTGTAATGGATACCTTTGCATACTTCTTTGCCTTGAAGGTGACCGAATCTACCTCGATCCCTTCCCGAAATAACGTTGACCGTTCGTTTTGGGGAGGATGCTCGCGGTGGACCAGGTTTGTTCTGCTGAGCCTTCGCGTGAGTTTGCTTTCCCTTCTCGGTCAGGAACTCCTTCAAGAATCCCTGTTTCAACAAATGGGCGATTTCGTACCTTAAGGCCTTGCAGTCTTCGGTGGTGTGCCCGTGGTCTTGGTGAAATTCGCAGTATAGGTCTTTGCTTCGCTTGCTGGGATCAGTCTTCATGTCCTTTGGCCACTTGACCTTTTCTCCCATGCCCTTGAGTACCGCCATGACCTCCGACATTTCAACGTTGAAGCTTGGCAGGTTTGGAATTCCATGGGAACTTGATTCAGGATTCTCCTTTCGAGATAGACCCCTATTGTTGTTGCGGCTGCGTTCTTTGGAGTTGTTACGCGATCGGTCAGGGTACGGCTCATACCGCGTGCCTGATCTCTCCGTTTCTGCTTTTCCACCAGATCCACCGCTGCGAGGCTGAGCCCTTCCCCGAGCGCCTGCTCCGATCAGTTTATCTTCATCGATACGTACTTTGGAATTGTAGCGATTGTAGACGTCTGACCAACTGGCTGCTGGGAACTCGCGAAGAGACTCGTAAAGCCTTCGTGTGGCCTCTGAGCTCCTAACATCCAGGCTGTTGGTGAACGCGATTGCCGCCCACCTATCTGGCACTTTGGGGAGCATCATACGTTCTCTCTAGAACCGATCCACGTACTTCCGGAGTGACTCGTCGGGTCTCTGCTTAATTTCAAAGATATCTTCTACCCGGGTCTCCGTCTTCTGGGCACCTGTGTGTGCCTTTACGAATAATTCAGCCATCTCTGCGAAGGATCCAATGGAGTTGGGTGGCAACATTGAATACCATCGCAGGGCCCCATCTGCCAGGGTCTCTACGAACTTCTTCAATTGCACAAATTCGATCTCTTCGTCGGTGAGATCACTGGCTTTTATAAAATTACTGAACATCATGAGGTGATCGTTGGGATCAGATGTTCCGCGATACCTTGGAATATTTGGCATTTTGAACGTTTTAGGTATCGCTTTTGGGGCTGCCTCTTTCTTCCAGGACCGCTGTGAATAACGCTGGATGTCAACTTTCTTCAGCGTAGGTGGGGCGCCTGGTATTTGATCGATTCTCTCGTGAAGAGCCTTTTGAAGTGCTTCTTGGCTTTCTTTGAATTGCTTGGTGAGAGCTTCTACGACAAGGCTCATATCTGCAGGTGCCGTAGATCCCCCGTTCGGGTTCTGATTGGCTTGAGTCGCCGGGTCTGCAGTGCCACTACCGTTGTTACGCTCTTCTCCTTGTCTCGAAGTATGTGAAGAGGGTTCATTGGGATTAGGCGCTGCAGCGTCAGCCCCTGCGGTTGAAAGATTGCTTCTCCGGAGAGAGGTTAGTGCTTCGTTGATCCCCCGGTTCACTTCTGCCTGTTGCTGCATAAAATCAAAAAGTGTTTTTTGCAGATTCCCTCGACCAGGGGAGAGACTCCTATGCCGTCGTCTCCTGGGTGGAGTAGTGCTCTGAGAGCGTCTACGCCTGTTTTGCCTGACCTGTCCTTGGGAAGATTGTTGTTGCCCATCGGACGAATAATCGGGAGAGTATTCAGGAGAGTAACTAGTGCTACGCGAAGGGGTGTTTACTTGTTGTCCGCCTACGATGGTTCGCTGGGAATTACTTTCTGTCATGTTAGTTATGAAACAAAAAAGAATAGACGGAAACAAATACAATATCAAAGATAGATTTCTTAACCTACGAAAGCTATTGACCGGCTCCCACTGTGGTCGCCAAATTGTTTAACCTAGATCCGATTTTAGGCCAATTAACAATTAAATTTATATTTGCGGAGTCACGATCAATAGTTGAGATTAAATATTCGTACGGCGAAACAAATGATATCAGTATAAAACATCAAAAGTGAAGTATAAACGAAAACAAAGAGAGGCGAACGTATCGTATCCTTTTTCTCCGGGGAGAGTTGGTCGATGTCCACCCTTTGAGTAATCTAATCGCTCAAAATAGTAGTAAGAACAAAGAGTATGTCTGAACGAGAGAATGTATTTTTATTGATAATGTAGACAGGAAGTAAAAAGTTGTCACAATTGGTTAAGAAAAACGTTATTTATAGGCCTGAGAGGCGCCCGTTGGGGTTGTACTAGCCGTTGGGTGTGGAACCGTCTGGATGAGTAACCGTCAGGTGCCCATTCAGCGAAGTTGTAACCGCCGGGCTGCAGTGATTGCCATAATGATCATTTAATGAATGATCGCGTACGATAATCCTATCAACTGCCCGTTCAAACCATGCTGACGGTTGAGACGTTCTGTAACTTCCCTGAGTCTGCCCGTGGGAGACGCTTGTCCGGTGAATGTCTGTCCGTGCCACGTGGAGGACACGTGTCGTTTTTCTGAGTCTAGTCAACTTTTATCCAATATATTGGCTCTTCTAGAGTGTTTCATGAGCTACAGGTTCTGTCTAACTCAATTCTTCCATGATCTATATGCTTCTACACATTTCAATGAAGCCCTAAGTCAAGGCCTTCAAGGTTCTCGAGCCTTCCAGACTCTAACCCACTTTTGACATGTCTAGAAGCTTCCATTTCTTTGTGCACATTATTTGGCTAATGATGTAGCGGGACGTCACATTAGGCACACTCCTAACTGTATATGGGTTAGTATTCAAAAGCTGACTTATCAATCTTACTATGATCTTGTAAATTCTTACTACAGGTTTATCAATCTTGATTTAACTAATATGTATACTGTGCAATACTAACTTCTTTGGTAGAATATGCTCATAATCTGTCTCCTTTACGTTGCCATACATAAGCGCCGCTTTTTTTCATAAATAAAAAAATATAACAAAAGGGAAAACGATATGAACGAACTTCATTCGAAGAAGAAAGCAAAAAGGAATTATTTGGCTTTAGTTTGCGTACCTTAATTCTCATGTTCACTTTGTAAGTGACAGAATTAAGGGGTCATTATCAATGGGATTAGAGAATGTAAGGGATAAGACAGTCCCCTCCGTTAACGTTTTTATGTTTAATGAACATGTGGAATTGATTCTCCATTCAAAATGTTTTATGACTTTATTCTCAATATGCATATGTAATTGGTCTAATTCCATCATTTTTATGACATGTTTTTGGGAATATAACCTAACTCCAGTCTCCAGGACAAACCAAATCAATCTCTTTTTTAGTTTTTAACCTTAGCTTATTCCTTTTTATAGCCAAACATACACTAACTTGGGAAGGAAAATCCCAATCAAATTCTTTAACAAATACGTATCTTTTAAAAAAGCCATCACTTTTTATATATCCAATGAGACACATACAGTATAATTTAAGTATTATATGGAGAATAAATTCATACTAAAAATAAAAAATAAAAAAATACTTGTAGGAGGGACCATATATAACTACTAATTTAAGTTGACGGATACGATTAAGACTACCATTGATGCTCTAGAAACGTCACTTTAATAGAGAAATATTATTCGATAACTAAACAATATTCATAGCTGGCCAAAATTGTATAGTAAAGGTATTATAAAATTCTCATATTTATCTACTGAAAAGGCAATAAGCTTGTGAATCAAGCATTCTAATATGAGATTAGAGTATTTAATTTAATCATCGTCGATCATCTAATTATGAGATGCCTTAAAATCTTTTATACGCAAGAATCATTTTGCGGATAGATATCTTCATGATCGTGAAAAAATTGAAAATTGTTTTGCTGATTGCCAACTTTGCATGCATGCACTTTTCTTTGATTAAAATGGATCATCAATCGCTGCTTTTTGGCTAGCAGAAGATAAGGTTATAAACCTCTAACGAATAAGGAGTCATCAAATTTGTGAAGAAATTTAAGAACTCGTTTTCTTAGCTTGAGAATAAGATTAAACTTCGAAACAAATGAACTACTATATTTCTACAATGAAATAAAGTCTTGACAATAACCATTTATACGTGACTCCTACCCCGAGGCCTAATTTTTTTTCCCCCTAAACAATAAACTACTAGATCAATTTTTTTCTTATTTGGTGTCCGATACTATTTTGCTAATTCGTATTAGTATCGCAGAATTCCACTTTAAGAGTAAAGTTGTACTTATTAAAGGTGATTCTTTTTCTAGAACGCGACCTCGAGACGCTAAGAGTGGAGGACTGAAAGATAGGTACAAAGTTACATTACACCAATAATGCCTAATTAAACCTTTGGTAGTTGAAAATCGACCAAATTACCTCCATATGACAGTATAAGTCTAAAATCATGTGGCATACTAAATGACTGCAACTCTAGAAGACCGCAATTCTTCGGGAACATATTCTCTACTTGTCTTACATCACTGAATGCGTATGTAGCCATTGTGAAAGAATATTACTCCGTTCTGTCTTCGTTTTGTAGGATTTTACCATTTGGTTTTTCTTTTAGGGAAGAGCTTGTTCATCACATGTGTCAAACAGATATATATATATAGACCAGAGCGCCGATTCTCTTATGGAGCCACGGCGTCATGTTCTTTAGATTATGACGTTAATTTGTTTTACTTATAATATAATATGAAACACTTGTTGGGATTTTGGAATAAATAGAGTGTGAATGGGAAATGGGTGGGAAGGTGAAAAGGTTCCTTTTAGTAAGGAAATGCACATTCTCCCATATTGGTAGAGGAAAAGACTTTTGTTGGGTTTAAATACAAAATCACTTCTCTTAGCTCTTAAAAGGGTTGAGAAGAAGGGAAGCCTCGCGCCGTCGTCGTCGCTCGCTCGTCTCGGCTTCGGTTTCGGATTCGGATTCGGATTCATTGACTTAATTTTTTGGACCAACAAAACTAAAAATATTATTTAATTAATAATTTATTATTAATATTTAATATTTAATCTGTTTGTGTAACAGAAATCTGAATGGATTAATCAGATTAATCCAAAGTAACTCTCCCACGTTTTCTCACCCACTCTCCCACGTTTTTCATCATTACTAACATTTAGTGAATTCAGCCATTAGTGGCAATGAATTCAGGTGCCATTAGTGGCAGAGTTAGTGGTGTTAGTGGCCATTAGTGGTGACTCTTCCTTCCATTTCCTATGGCTATATAAACTGGTCAGTCTTCATCATTTCAAAACACTGAAACACACAAATACAAAAAACTTCTTACTGCATTCCTCTCTTTTCTGCATACTAAGTAAGTCTTAGTAAGTCGTGTGATTTGCTCCGTTTTCTTTGAGTTCGCAGTGTTCTACTGTTTGAAGTGCCGCTACAGTAGAACTGTTATCCCGTTCCATCCTGGGAGAAATTAACCCGTGAACCTTGGGCAACTGTGAGGGGGTTAGATTTCTTAAGGAGACACAAGTAAATTGTGGGCTCGGGATTGTCCCATAACAACTGATAATATACTTCTGTTTGTTGTCTTTTCTGATTTATTTGGTTGCAGGAATAACAAGCTTAAGAAATCTACTGTTATTTATTTTCTGCACTTAAATAAATACTGGTTAAGGAGACTAAAACCTTTGTGGTTTTTTACTCGTTTATAATTTATTAATCTGCTGTGGAGACTAAAACCTTCGTGGTTTTTTCTACTCCTAATTACTGTGAAATAATCTGTTTGTGGGGATTAAAAGCCTTCGTGGTTTTTTCTACTCCTATTGTTTAAACAGTTTATTAATATTGTTTCTGCTTGTGTCACTTGACAGAGATGACTAACGGAGCTGAACAAACTGTCCCTGCTGTGAATACGAATGCTACCGCAGTTTCTGGTGCTGCTGGGCCTAGCCGTGCTGCTGCAACGGTTATGCCACCAGCAGAAAAGCCGGGGAAGTTTACTGGTGTGGATTTTAAGAGGTGGCAGCAAAAGATGTTCTTTTATCTGACCACCTTAAGCCTGCAAAGGTTTATCAACGAGGATGCTCCAGTCCTGACTGATGAAACACCTGAAAACGAACGCTTCCTTGTGATTGAGGCTTGGAAGCATTCTGACTTCCTATGCAAAAATTACATTCTAAGTGGCTTGGAAGATGACCTGTACAACGTTTACAGTAATGTTGAAACGTCTAAGAAACTGTGGGATATTTTAGAAAAGAAATATAAGACTGAAGACGCTGGACTGAAGAAATTTGTGGCTGCCAAATTTCTGGATTATAAAATGGTGGATAACAAATCTGTTGTGTCCCAAGTCCAAGAACTTCAAGTCCTTATCCATGATCTCCTTGCTGAAGGTTTGATCTTGATTAATACTTCTGTTAAGAGTATTACTTATATTGTTGCTAACAAACTTTTCTTTGAAGGTTTGAAGATTAATGAAGCGTTTCAAGTTGCAGCCATGATTGAAAAGTTACCTCCATCATGGAATGACTTTAAAAATTACTTGAAACACAAGCGCAAGGAGATGACCCTTGAAGATTTGGTTGTACGCTTGAGGATTGAAGAGGACAACAAATCTGCTGCAAAGAAGGCTCGTGGAAGTGCTGCAATAGCGGGAGCAAATATAATTGAGCACACTCCAAATCAAAATAAGAGAAAGAGGCCTTCTGGAGGGAAGACAAACCCCAGCAAGAAAAAGTTCAAGGGAAATTGCTACAACTGTGGCAAGAGTGGACATAAGTCCGCAGACTGTCGTGCTGCAAAGAAGGACAGGAAAAAGGAAAAAGGTCAAGCAACATGGTTGAAGAGACAAAATTGGCCCAAGGAGTGCAAGACATTGATTTATGTGCTATGATTTCTGAATGCAACTTAGTTGGAAATCCTAAGGAATGGTGGATTGATTCAGGAGCCACCCGCCATGTTTGTGCTGTGAAGGAAGCCTTTGCTTCGTATACTCCCGCTGGACCTGATGAGGCGCTCTCTATGGGCAATTCTGCAACGGCCAAAATTGAAGGATATGGGAAGATATTCCTCAAGATGACATCTGGCAAGGTTGTGACTCTGACCAATGTTCTTCACGTTCCTGAAATTAGGAAGAACTTGGTGTCTACTGCACTTCTTGTGAAAAACGGGTTCAAGTGTGTGTTTGTTTCTGACAAAGTTGTAATAACTAAGAATGAGCTGTATGTAGGAAAAGGTTACCTGACTGAGGGCCTTTTCAAACTCAATGTAATGATCGTTGACACTATGAATAAAATTGCAGCTTCTTCTTACTTACTTGAGTCAAATAATTTATGGCATTCTCGTTTGGGACATGTCAATTATAAAACCTTGCGAAAAATGATCAATTTGGAAGTATTGCCTAAATTTGATTGCGCTAAGTCAAAATGTCAAATATGTGTTGAGTCTAAATATGCTAAACACCCTTACAAGTCAATTGAAAGGGATACTGAACCATTAGACTTAATTCATACAGATATTTGTGACATGAAGTCAACACCATCTCGCGGTGGAAAGAAGTATTTCATAATTTTTATTGACGATAGCACTCGTTACTGCTATGTTTATTTACTTAGTAGTAAAGATGAGGCAATTGACGCATTCAAGCAATACAAAAATGAAGTTGAAACGCAACTTAACAAAAAGATCAAAATGATAAGAAGTGATAGGGGTGGAGAATATGAATCTCCTTTTGAACAAATATGTTTGGAATATGGCATTATTCATCAAACAACTGCCCCTTATACGCCTCAATCCAATGGGATTGCGGAAAGGAAAAATCGGACATTAAAGGAGATGATGAATGCCTTGTTAATCAGTTCGGGTCTACCCCAGAACTTGTGGGGGGAAGCTATATTCACGGCTAATCAAATACTCAATCGAGTTCCCCATAGCAAAACACTGTCCATTCCATATGAAAAGTGGAAAGGAAGGAAGCCCAACTTGAATTACTTCAAAGTGTGGGGGTGTTTGGCAAAAGTGCAAGTCCCAAAACCCAAAAGGGTTAAGATTGGACCGAAAACAATTGATTGTGTTTTCATTGGGTATGCTATAAACAGTAAAGCATATCGGTTTCTGGTTCATAAATCAGAAAATCCCGACATTCATGTTAATACGGTGATGGAATCAGATAGTGCTGAATTCTTTGAAACAATATATCCGTATAAGAAGGAATGTGAGTCAGTTGGTGAAAGATCCAAACGACCTCGGGAAGGAACCAAAGGAAATTCACCAAATGAGGAAGAACCAAGACGAAGCAAGCGTCAAAGAACTTCTACTTCGTTTGGAGATGACTCTGTCACTTTCCTGTTGGAAAATGAGCCTCGGACGTTTAAAGAAGCGATGTCTTCTTCAGACTCTCCATTTTGGAAAGAGGCAGTCAATAGTGAAATAGAATCTATTTTGAGCAACCATACTTGGGAGTTGGTTGATCTTCCTCCTGGAAACAAACCATTAGGTTCTAAGTGGATTTTCAAAAGGAAAATGAAAGTTGATGGCACTATTGACAAGTACAAGGCAAGGCTTGTTGTTAAGGGCTATAGACAACAAGAAGGACTTGACTACTTTGACACATACTCGCCGGTAACCAGAATTACATCCATTCGTATGTTAATAGCGTTAGCCGCCGTGTATGGTCTGCAAATCCATCAAATGGACGTTAAGACAGCGTTCTTAAACGGGGATTTGGAGGAAGAAATTTACATGGAACAACCTGAGGGGTTCGTGGTTCCAGGTAAAGAAAAGATGGTGTGTAAACTTGTTAAGTCACTTTATGGACTGAAACAAGCACCTAAACAATGGCATGCGAAATTTGATCATACAATGTTGTCAAATGGCTTTAAAATTAACGAGTGTGATAAATGTGTCTACATTAAGAACACTCCTAATTTTATAGTCATTGTTTGCTTATATGTGGACGACATGTTGATAATGAGCAATAACATTGCCAATATAAATGCTACGAAACGCATGTTGACTAGCAAATTTGATATGAAAGACTTAGGAGTTGCGGACTTAATTCTGGGTGTTAAGATCCATAAAACTCCTCAAGGTCTGGCGTTGTCTCAAACTCACTACATCAATAGTGTTCTTGAAAAATTTAAATATTTGGATTTTAAAGTTTCAAAGACTCCTATTGATGTAAACCTTGCTCTAAAGAAGAACAAAGGTCAAAGCACGTCGCAACGGGATTATGCACGTGTTTTGGGAAGTTTGATGTACGTCATGAATTGTACTCGACCAGATATAGCTTGTGCTATAAGTAAACTAAGTCGATACACGAGTAATCCCAATCAGACCCATTGGATGGCAATGAAACGTGTTTTGGGGTATTTAAAATACACTCAAGACTTTGCATTGCATTATAACAAGTATCCTGCAGTCATTGAAGGATATTGTGATGCCAATTGGATCACCGGCACAACTGATTCTAAGTCCACAAGTGGATATATTTTCGCACTTGGTGGAGGAGCGGTGTCTTGGAAATCGTCCAAGCAAACATGTATTGCCCGCTCTACTATGGAAGCTGAATTCATAGCCTTAGATAAAGCCGGTGAAGAAGCTGAATGGCTTCGAAACTTTTTGGAAGACATTCCGTTTTGGCCTAAGCCATTGACACCAATTTGTATACATTGTGATAGTCAATCGGCTATAGGAAGAGCGAAGAATGTAATGTATAACGGTAAGAATCGTCACATACGACGAAGGCATAAAACCGTTAGGGACCTACTCTCTAGGGGAATTATCACCATTGACTACGTGAAGTCAAGGGATAATGTGACGGATCCGCTTACAAAAGGCCTAACTAGAGAGGCGGTTGAGTGTTCATCGAAGGGAATGGGACTATGGCCAAGGACAAGTCATCACGGCGGTAACTCTACCTAGGAGACTGGAGATCTCAAGAACTAGGTTCAAGGAGAATACAAAGTTGTGTTTGACGGTCCAACATTGTCAGTTAATGTTTGGTCCATTCTCATGATTAGACAATGTTCAAGTACCAAGGGTAAAATGCTAGAGGCATTTTTTAATGATTGTCTAAGTTTGATATTTTAATTATCAAACAGTGTACATCTATAGGATTACACGTTTAGAAATCACCTATGTAAGTGTGAAGTGGAAGCCGCTTCAAGGAGAATT
>JBBBVM010000014.1:0-152192 GCA_037355625.1 Petunia x hybrida | reverse complement strand
TATGGGACATGAGACATCTCCATCTCTCTGTCTTGAAGTTCATCTTCTTGCTTCCCATGCATTTAATTTGATGATACTATATTCCATTTTTGGAAAGACTTATTCCTTGCTTTCTATTCATGATGAAACTTTTTCAAATAACCAAACAAATACGTTGATTATGCCTTAGAACTTTCTTAAGTACGTTCCGCGAAGAGTAATGGAAATAAAGGTTGGGTTGAATGAATTGAAGAATCATATGATTGAATTAATCCCATATTCCCATTAATATAAAAAGGTGATTTGAGAAGTTTATATCTGTACAGTAGCTTTAATACTGATTGTTTAGGAGTAGCTTTAATATCTGCAATGTGCGTACAATATAGGTTAAATACACTAAAAATTTCTATATATTGTTAATGCATATAAAATACTTTAGATCCTTTTTGTTAGCATCCAACTTATTTGCTATGGCCTTTTTTTAAAAAAAAAAATAAGGTACTTCTCATCACTAGCTAGTTATATTATTATATTACACATCAACCCCTATAAAAACCCACCCCATTATATTGTTCATCAACACCATTTAGTAACACTCATACTTTCCCACCCTAGCATATTTTTTTCTTTTAACATGTCTGGTGTTTGGGTATTCAAGAGTAACGGTGTTGTCCGGCTAGAGAACCCTAGTGACTACCACGGCTCGGCCGGTCGCCGGAAAGTACTAGTCCATGCTGCTAGTAATGAAGTCATTACATCTTATGCAACACTTGAAAGGAAACTTTATAATCTTGGATGGGAAAGATATTATGATGATCCAGAACTTCTTCAGTACCATAAGAGATCCACAGTTCATCTTATTTCTCTCCCAAAAGATTTCAGCAGGTTTAAGTCCATGCATATGTATGATATTGTTGTCAAAAATCGCAACGAATTTGAAGTCCGAGATATGTGATGATCTCATTTTCTAAAATGTTGTTTAGGTTAACTTCTAGCTTGTTTTCCTTAAGTTTGGATTGAAGCAAAGTGCTAGTTTAACACGTGTGTCAAACTTGTGTTGGTTTAATTTGTGTTTTGAGGTCTTGGTTTTAAAGGAGTGTTTGATTTTGTATAGGAGCTAATTTGTTAAAGGGGTTGTTTGATGTTAACTTTTTTTTAATCAATACCAGCAGAATGCTGGAAATTAGAGGATGTTTTATGTTAATTCATGCATGTGTAAAGTGAGTCTTCCATAATTCATGGAAGTTTTAAATATGTAAGTGATGTATTTTTTTTTCCCTTTGAAAGTTGTTTCCTTTTTTTTAATTCTTCACTGGAAAAAAGTTCAATTTTATTATGGTATTATTATGCGTGACAATAACTATAGAGTTCAAACATTGAGAATGAAAAACCTAAAAGAACCTCTGGTAGGAGTCCTCCTCTTTAATGTCGGGCCAGTGAGTTCGTTCACATATCATTGTTTTTTTAAGACTTATTCACCTCCATACTTGGTTATCAGTTTCTTTTCTACTGCTTCCCAGCTGGTTAATTAAGCAATACTATTATATAGTTAAACTAACTTGGCATGCAGATTCTTTGGAAGCTAAGCCAGTACTTTCATTAAAGCCCTCCCTTTTTGAAAAATAATACTAGTAATTAATAATAATATACTCCTACAAAAAAAATATATGTTCCAAAAGATTTATCAAGCTGTAGTGCTAATTCTTAGTTTTATGCTTATTTAATATGATCACACGGATTCTACCTAAGCAGTCTAATTAGATTAATTAGGTAAATAGGAGAATAAAAAAAGTTAGAATACTCTTTAAAGGTTCTTCTTTTTCTTCTTAAACCCACTCGCGCATGCACCTATATTAAGAATAGTATGTTTATAGCTGAAGGAGGAGAAATGAAATCAAGATGAAGAATGAACGTACCAAATATATATATTCCCAGTTTAAAAACATACCAATTCAAGAATCTAACTTATCTTACAAGAAGGGTGCCACATTTTGATTCAATGAATAAAAAATAATATAATAAAAAGAAGAAGCAAGACATATATATATATATATATATATATATGATAAATCTTTGGTGCAGAACGGCTTGGATGCCTGTGAATAATTAATCCAAGCAAAGAGTAAAAGAGCTAGTAATGCTACATAGAGTTCAATTTGAATGTGTTCCACCTGGCTAAAATTCATCAATCCTAAATAGAAAACAGGACGATCGAGTAGCATCCATCCCCATCCAATATAGTAGGAACGATATATTATAATATTAATATTTATACAGTAATTTGATGAGTTTGGCTGTGCATGCAGTGAATTCTCATCCTTCGTTGGGCAAAATGATTGCTTAATCAATACATTTTGCAGTTGGATGACCATGATCTAAACTTGATGAGTTTAATATTGATGTATATGACCATGTTGTCTCGACATACTGCTTGGGTACAATCGTGCTAAGCTAATTAATAAGCTACGTCGTCCATCACTACGTTTAAAGAAACTGTTCAACCTATTAATTGCTCGAGCACGAGACACTAGTTATTAAATATAAAATTTGAAATATACTATAAAGAGAATACTACTATACATTTCAAAAATATATAAGAATACTATTTGTACTGGGTAAAAATTGACGTGTTCGGTCAGCACCTCGGAATGGTGGACCGAAGAGAAAGCGAGCCGATGCTCCGAAGAGAAATGATTAAACCCGCGACTAAGTCACCGAAGTCAAGTTCTAACGTCGCTACCGAAGGCGAGTTGAACGCCGAACTTCGGTGACACGTCCTCCTATTCGAACAGTGCGGTCAAATCACCGAAGCCTTGTGACCAGGCTTCGGTAACCACCTCGGTTCCAGCGGCTTTGCAGCCTACTACTTTGCCTCCACTAACTCCTCCATTTAATGACCAGGTCGTGGGAAGATGCACTAGCTGATGGTGGAGAACGTGGGCAAGGCCTTCATGCCTATAAATAATAGATCATTTTGTATCATAGGCATCCAGAAATTGATACTGAAACTCTGCCCAAATTTGTACTCACAATCATATATAAAAATACAGTTATTTTTCCGCATTTATATCTTTTTCGTGTGTTTGTTTAACTTTGATACGAAGAATTGCTTATATTCGAATCCAAATTCGATTTGTACTCCTAAACTGATTTAGGCCCATACAAATTGGCGTCGTCTGTGGGGATATAAGCAGTAACGCTTTGTTCCAAAGTTTAACGTCCGTTTTTCATCAAAGCTTACGATTCAACAACGTTATGGCTGACAATGGCGGTAACAATAGTGAACGGGCTGACGTTCCGTTGAACCAACAGCCCATCTCACCAATGACGACTGAAGAGTTCCAGATTTATGTCGTCGCTATGCTAAGAGCTCTCCAAAATAGACAGGATGAGCAAGCGAACATTAATGCTGAGTTTCGCGCTTCATTAGAGGCGAGGAACAGTGCTGCTCCAAACAGCACCCAGCCTTCGGCTCCTGGTGGAGGCAACCCGCTCTTCGTTCCTCCGGGCGCGATAACAGGGGGACCTCATAACGGGGCCACGTCTGGGGGCTCGGGGAACAATCCAACTACCACGCCACACTTCGGGACGATTCCCACCGTGGCTGAGACAACGTCCTCGGTTGACGTTGAAAAAATGAGCAGGGAGATAGAGGCATGTCTATTCTATTCCTCTTTTTTTTTTTAGAAATATATATATATCGTTTCGCATCGAAGCGCGCGTGGAAAAGCGCCTCGAGGGCGTGCCGGGGATAACAAAAGAGGAAGATGACCTCGATATCGATCAGTACAGGGAGCTGCCCTTCAAGCCCGAAGCGGCTCCAGCCCCAACTCCCAAGGTTTTCAAACTCATATTCTTGAAGAAATACGATGGGACCACCGATCCCAAAGAACACATAAGAGAATATATGGCCATGGTGAAGAGCAACAACTTAACGGCTATACAGCTCGAGTCGATATTCTTGAAGAAATTCGGTGAGTCATTACAGAAGGGGGCCCTTCGTTGGTATATGTGTCTACCAGCGGGGTCGATTTCCTCATTTAAGGAAATGTCCAGCGCCTTCTTCAAGGCGCACACCGGTGCACAAAAGATCCTCCAAAGGAAGGAGGATATATGTGAAGTAAAACAAAAGCCCGGTGAGCCACTCAAAGAATTTCTTGAGCGATTCCACGCCGAACGCATGGAATTGCCTCGGATGGACGATACCTTGGCCATCATGGCATTTGAAAAAGGTATCAATATTCGCAATTCTGACGCTACCGCTGAATTGCGAAAAGAACTACAACAATATCAGGTCCTAACATGGGAGGATCTGCATGGGCACACTTACTCCAAAATCAGATTGGAGGAAGCCGAATTTAAGAGCCGAGGTTATCATCAACGAAACCGAGGCGAATCTTCAAATCGCGCCGAGGCGCCACGAAGTAACCCAAAGGGGAGGTATGAGCCGTATACCTCGACGAGGCAGCATGTCAGCCAAAGGCTGGGAAATACCCTCGGTAATTCATACCCGAATTCTCACATAAGCCAAAGGCTCGGAGGGAAGGTTCAACCCAATATGAACCAAAGAAATCCCTCAAGCTCCGCTTCGACCACAAAAAAGGATCTACCTCGGATCCAAGACTACAACTTCAACATATCGACCTCGGAGCTGGTCAATGTAGTCAAGGGGATTGCCGGGGTAAGGGTTCCCACGGATATGAGGACCCCGGTAGATAAAAGAGACCACAATCTGCATTGCGAGTTCCACGCAGATTATGGCCACAGGACCGAGGATTGCAAAGCTTTGCGCCTCGAGGTAGCTCACTTGCTGAAGAAGGGAGTTTTGGCCGACTTCCTCACTGACAAAGGGAAAGATAATTTTTCCAAAAACCGAGGCGATGGACAACCACCTCGAGCTCCACCCAGAGTAGTGAATGTCAATACCGGGGGATTAGAGGTGAACGGCGTAAATTTCGCCGCGGCCAAGAAATTTGCCAAGCTCTCCATCACCATGGAGAAAAGAACCCAAGTTGGAGGCTCGGGCAATGACATTGTGTTTGACGATGATGACTGTGATGGGATGATGTTCCCCCATCACGACGCTTTAGTTATCATGCTGAGAATCAACGACTCTGACATCAAAAGAGTCTTGATCGACCCCGGTAGCTCGGTTAATATAATCAGCTACGGGGCTGTTAAGAAAATGTGGCTGAAAGGGGAAGTTGTCCCCAAATCAACAGTGTTAGCTGGCTTCAACAACTCCACGGAGAAAACATTGGGTGAGATAACACTCAAGACATTCGCCGAGGGGGTTACCAAAGAAACACTGTTCCAAGTCATGCCCGAGGATCTAGCTTACAACGTGATCCTCGGAAGGCCATAGATCCACTCCATGGAAGCTGTCCCCTCCACCTTACATCAAGTGATTAAATTCCCCACACCTTGGAGAGTTCGATCAATCAAAGGGGAACAACGAGTAGCAAGGGAGTGCTATTCGGTTGCATTAAAGAGTGGAGTCGCCCCGGTCAGGCCAAAGAAATAGCAACGATAGGAACCGGGGTCAAGCGGGGAGGACGCCCGAGGAGAAGTCGAAAAGATTCCAGCCTGTATTCAAGAGCCTCGGAAGCAAAAAGCCGAGGATTCAACTGTTGAAGAATTGGAATCTTTCACTCTATTGAAAGGTTTCCCCGATAGGAAAGTGTTCGTCGGCTCGGAGTTGGACCCGGAGTCGAAAAAGGCGATTATAGAAGTTTTGAAGTCCAACCATGATTGTTTTGCTTGGTCCCATTCATACATGACGGGTATCGATCCGGAGATCATGACCCACAAACTGAATATGGACCCAAAATTCACCCCGGTGAAGCAGAAGAAAAGACTTCATGGCGGGGTCAAAAAGAAGGCGATCGAGGATGAAACCGCCAAGCTACAAGAAAATGGTTTCATAAGAGAGGTGAAATACCCCGAATGGCTGGCCAATGTTGTGGTTGCACCGAAGAAGAATGGCAAGTGGAGAATGTGTGTAGATTACACTGACTTAAACAAAGCTTGCCCCAAAGATTCATATCCATTGCCACAAATTGACAGGTTAATAGACTCCACGGCTGGACACAAACTATTGACCTTCTTGGATGCATATTCGGGCTATAATCAGATCCTTATGGACCCGAAGGACGAAGAGAAGACCTCGTTCATCACTGACCGAGGTACCTTCTGTTACAAGGTGATGCCCTTCGGTTTGAAGAACGCCGGGGCGACCTACCAAAGGTTGGTGTGTCGCATGTTTAAAGAATATATTGGAAAGTCTATGGAGGTCTACATAGACGATATGCTCAACAAATCGATCCAAATGGAGGATCATTTGAACCATCCGAGGGAAGCCTTTGTTGTGGTGAGGCAATACGGCATGAAATTGAACCCTGAGAAGTGCGCCTTCGGCATTGGATCAGGCAAATTCTTGAGATTCATTGTCTCTGAACGAGGAATCGAGGCCAACCCAGATAAAATCAAAGCTATTGAAGAAATCCTCGAGGAGCTAACCGGGGTGAAAGAAGTTCAACGCTTGACTGGCCGAGCCGCCGCCTTGAGTCGATTCATCTCAAGATCCTCGGAGCGATGCCACAAGTTCTTCTCCATTTTGAGAAAACACAACCACTTCGAATAGACACCGGAGTGTAAACAAGTGTTGAAATATTTGAAACAATATTTGGCTAACGCACCGTTGCTTGCCAAGCCAAAAGAGGGTGAAACATTGATGGTCTACTTGGCGGTGTCCGAGGTGTCAGTCAGCGCTGTGCTGGTTCGAGAAGAAGATGGCAAGCAACAGCCCATATATTATGTGAGCAAGACACTCCTCGACGCTGAAACCAGGTATCCACATTTAGAGAAATTAGCACTTGCTTTACTTGTTACTGCTCGGAAGCTACGACCCTATTTTCAATGTCACCCAATAGCAGTAGTTTCAACCTTCCCTTTAAGGAATATATTGCATAAACCAGAGTTATCAGGGAGGTTATCCAAATGGCCGGTAGAGTTAAGCGAGTACGACATCACCTATCAACCTCGGACTGCCATTAAGTCTCAAGTCTTGGCAGACTTCGTGGCTGATTTTAGTATTGGAATTTTGCCCGAGGCGGAAAAGGAAAACTCCATGGCAAAAGGAACCTCTTCGGGACTGTGGGTACTTTACACTGATGGAGCAACAAACTCCAAAGGCTCAGGGTTAGGCATAGTCTTGAGAGCACCCACCGGGTAGGGTAACCTATACAAGAGATTATATTGCGGCCCGATGGCCAAGTGTTTGGGTCCTGATGAGGCAAGATACGTGATGGCTGAAGTGCACGAAGGCGAGTGCGGAAACCACTCGGGGGGATAGTCCTTGGTGCGTAAATTATTAAGAGCTGGGTATTACTGGCCCACAATCAGTGCCGATGTGAAAGCCTTCGTGCAGAAATGTGATAAGTGCCAACGCCATGGGCGGATGGTCCACCAACAGGCCGAGCCTCTACATTCATTGGTATCACCATGGCCCTTCATGAAATGGGGAATGGACGTCGTTGGACAATTGCCCAAGGGAAAGGGTGGTGTTAGTTTTATCTTAGTTTTGACCGATTACTTCACAAAATGGGTGGAAGCGGCGGCTCTCACCGAGGTGAAGCAAAAGCAAGTGATCGACTTCATCAAAAAGAACATCATCTACAGGTTCGGCGTCCCAAAAGAAATTGCTTGTGACAACGGTAAAGAATTCATGGGGGCAGCTATCACTGATTTCTTCAAGCAGTGGGGTATCAAAAGAATTGCCTCAACTCCTTACCACCCAAGTATCAATGGCCAAGCTGAGTCTTCGAATAGAATCATAATTGAAAATCTCAAGAAGAGACTCGATGAGAAAAAAGGTCCTTGGCCCGAGGAGCTGCCCGAGGTGTTATGGGCCATGCGAACAACGGAGAAGAACAGCACCGGTGAGACTTCTTTCTCACTAGCTTATGGCATGGACTCCCTCATCCCCGTAGAAGTGGGCGAACCAAGTCTTCGGTATGCTTACACTGCCGAAGACGCCAATAAAGAAGCAATGCGCGTAGAATTAGATCTGCTCGAGGAAAAAAGGGAATTAGCTTTGGTTCGGCTAGTCGCCCAAAAAAGGCAGATCGAAGCTTACCTCAATAGGAAAGCCAAACTCAGGGACTTCACAGTTGGAGACTATGTGCTGAAAACTGTGAATCAGTCAACAAAGGAAGAAAATGGGGGGAAGCTTATTGCAAATTGGGAAGGACCCTATAAAGTCAAGGCAATCGTTGGAAAGGGCTCTTATCAAATCGAGAATCTGCAAGGAGAACCCGAACCTCTGAATTGGAATATCTCTAACCTGAAGCGATACTACTTCTAACCGAGGTAAACACTTTTCAATCTCATTAAATTCATCCACGGTCCCGAGCCGAACAACGCTCCCATGGCCTCGATCGAAATGTACTAACTTGCTCCCCGTTCCATTTTTTGCTTGACCTTTTCAGGAAGCGAATAGAACGATTTCCAGTGCTCGGATCTTCATCAAGATTCACAACCGAACACTGGGGGGAGTGAGAAGGGTTGATACCGAGGTCGACGTCGAGCCTCCCAACCGAAGCTTATCTTTCCGGCAACCGGGGACTCACGCCCGGGGAATAGATTTAGTACATTGTAAATTAGCCCAGTAGCGGCATATTGTCAATTCGCTTTTATTGAAAATTCATTTTTCCCCCAAGGTCCGCTTCGACTTGGTTTTATGTAATTAGCCGATTTCTGGCTCGTTGATATCAATGAATGACTTTGACATTATACCCATTTTTATCTGTCTAAAACTTGCACTCCGAAGTTGCACAATGCATCGACTCGAGGACGAGACATCGTTCTAAGTTTGCATCGATTAAATTCAATTAAGTCTTGCAAGCAATTTATTTATTCTTAGCAAAGTGTTCGGTATTTGCAAAGGCCAACACTCAAGATAAAAATACGAACGATCAATTTCCATTAAAAAGCCCGAAGGCTGAAAGATATTTACATAAAAAAGGACCCGAAGGTCCAAAGCTATGCATACATAAAAGCCCGAGGGCTGATGTCCAGAAAGGCACGAAGGCCTAAAAACAAAATAAAAACATCAAAATGTTCATCAAACACTAAGGTTGCGCCCCATCAGCATCTTCACTGCCCTCTCCGGCACTATCGCCTTCATCTTCGCCTTCGGGCCCGCCATCATCTGAGCCTTCACTCGAAGGGAGCTCGTCCACAATCCTTTGAGCCTCGGCAGCAGCCTTTCTTGCCTTGGCAATCTCATCTTCAAGTACAATCTGCACAGCCTGGACTTGTTCAAGTGCGCTAAGCCTGGTCTTGACAACGCCCATGTTTCCTCAAACTTCGCCCTTGTTGCCCTAACCTCGGCCCGCTTATTAAGGTACGCAATCCTGCCCTCGAGCCTAGATATCTTGCCCCGAAGGGCTGGCACTTGGTCCACTTGGCTCTGCAACTCGATGAGTTTGGCGTTGTACTCCCCAAGCTTACTGCGATATTTTTCGCCTGCTTCAAGCACTTCGGTTTTGGCCCTAAAAAGCTAAGCCTCAAGGCGAGCATTTTCAAAGGCTCAACCTCGAACGCTCTGCAGTAAACTCATTCGTCGCGGCTTGGACTCGAGCTTCGACAGATTCCACGGCCACACGAAGATCAGCTTCGGCCTTCGCCGAGGCTTCATTGGCACGTTCCAGCTCATCGTTCAGAATTGCAAATCGAGACTCTAGCTCGGTAACTTGCCCCCTAAGAATCTTCTTCTGATCATCCCAAGCGGCGGCAGCTGCTTAGATCTCTTTGGCTCGATCGCGCTCGAGGTGAACAGCTTGCAATGCAAGGACCAAACTAGATCTGCGTTTGAAACACTGTGTCAGTACCCAAAAAATAGTGAGATCAACTATGTAGAATGCACACTAAGACTTACCCGAAGGGCTGAAGCGGCGGAGACGCCCATCAAGCTCATTGGGCTAAGATTCCGAAGGGCATGAGCTTCGGCAGGGCCAAATATGCCATCAAGGGCCACGATATCCTCTTTTGTGGCATCCAGCAAATTCACATCGGGATATATTTCCAAAGCCCGGGGTACAGTGCTAGTAGGCTTCGGCGAGGCTCGAGAAGCTTTAACCATACTCTTAATCAGGCCTTCACCCACTTTAGCCTTGTCCTTTCGCTTTGCAGCCTCTTGATCAAACTCCTGCATGTTTATAACCTCGGTTGTCCCACCAACCTCGGGCCTCGACTCTTGAACTGCCTCAGAGGCCAGTTCTGGCCTTACCTCGGGAGCCAAGGGGGGAAGCTCTTCATCGCTGGGCTCATCAATGAGTCCCCGGTGTTTTGTAATCGATGCTTCGGCAGCAGGAGCAGCAGCTTCCTCGACCCGAGGTCCCTTCGCCTTAGCCGCTCGCTTCGGCACAACCTTCTTTCTTTTGGAACCTGGGGAAGGAAGAGGAGCAATTCGTTTAACATGAGAAAGTGTACAGGTGGAAACGCAAGAAAACCGACCCAAGAAAATTTCATCACCTTGTGAGGTCCCCGGGCTAGACGAACCCTTGGCTTTCTTCTCATCAATGAGCCGCTTTGCCAAGGTCGCCATTTGTGCAACGCCCTCGGCGATGTCAAGCACCGTCCTCTCTTTTTTCTTCTTTTCTTTCTTATCTTTCTTCTCTTCTCCTCCCCGCTCAACACCCACTTCGGCTCCTTCCCCCTCTTTGGTTTCTCCCACAGCCCTGTTAGGGAGACCTATACAAATGAAAAACATTAGACCATGACGGTTCAAAACCAATAAAAGGTAGATCACCAATACGAACACACAACTCACCATGCCTCTTACACGCCCATCGGTTCCCCTCCAAGCCAGCTAATATCATCCACTGTCACTCTGGGCGCGTCTTCGCCTGCATAACTTCGGTAAACCACTCAAGCAAGTTCCTTGGTGGGTTAATAGGGACCTTCTCAGCTGCAAGTCGTGTTTAAAAGGTCAGATACTAATTATGACAATCCAAAGCCGAAGGGAAAACAAAAGTAAACACTTACATTGAGCATTCCATACTTCGGGAAAGCCAGGTTCGCCTGACAGCAACCTTGTAGGGATGAGCACATACCGATCATTCCAACCTCGATCTCCATGGTCCTCGCTCTTACTCAGAATTGCGTAAGAACCCCGAGGCATGAGGGCCACCACCCCGGCTTTATGGAAGTAAGGATAATAGTGAGAGATCAAATGTTGGAAGGTGAAAGGCAGCCCAGCTATGTCACTCAAATACTCGAGGTCTTGGACGACCCTCCAAATCCCGGGCCCAAGTTGAGCTAAACAAAGGTTGTAAGATCGGCAAAACATATCAATGATGGGGTGCACAGGCAAGTTAAATCCTATGGTGAAGGGGTAGGTGAAAACCGAAGAGTACCCCTCGACGTGCGTAGAGATAGCCGAGTCAGGCGTCGGGATCCTAATCTCCACTTCGGGTCCCCACCGGCAGTCAGCTCGAACAGCCTCAAGCTTGTCCTCAGTTATGATGCTCAGGGTGACATGAACTGGAATATTTATTTTCTTCCCCTTCTGAGCATCGGATTGAGCATGAACCTTCAAGTCCTTGTCATTGTTGAAACCTGAAAGAATGACCAACCGAGGATCAACCTCAACCTCGAGAGGAATCTTCCTCTTCGATTTTTTCGATGGGCCAGCTTCAGTCTCCCCTTTTGGGCCACTTGTCCCACTCACTTTGGCCCCGTCTACCGAACCGCCCGCCTCCTTGGAACTGGTGACGTCATCACCCTCGACGTCACCCTTGTCGATGTCGCGATCGTCATCGCCCACGTCAAGCTCAACATCGAAGCTGACCTCCGCCGTGTCGCGACCAGCCCTGGCCTTGCGTCTTTTAGGGGCAGGAGCCGCAGACGTGGCCTTGCCACCAGCCCCCGCTTCAACCACCTGCGATGGCGGCACAGAGGTGATCGCCTCATCATTCATGGCCATGGCGGCAAACGCTCCGCCCTCTCACCAGAATCACTTGAGCCATGACCAGAGTTTGTAGCAGACATAGTGATGATCAAATGGGGGAAGAGATCAAGATCAGAGCAGCAGATTTGGAGAGTGAAGAAACTTTTTTCTTTGGAGATTCTGGTTAGTGACGAAATTTCAAGTGAAGTGGAAGGAAGTGAAGTGAAGTATTTATAGGAGTCCTTACACGTGCAAGTTGGAGAAGCAATGATGACTGTAACGTTGGAGAAAATAAAAAGACGGCGCAACCGTTCGGTGACCTATCAACAACCGCCACGTAACACGGAACGGCAACCCGACAGACGTGCAGCTTTTGAAATTCTTGGATAGGGTTCCGCCACGTCGACTTCCCGCTTAAATTCATTCCACTCCTCGGCAACCTCGGTGTTCATCCGAGGAGTGGGGGGACTATTTGTATTGGGTAAAAATTGACGTGCTCGGTCAGCACCTCGAAATGGTGGGCCGAAGAGAAAGCGAGCCGACGCTCCGAAGAGAAATGATTAAACCCGCGACTAAGTCACCGAAGTCAAGTTCTAACGTCGCTACCGAAGGCGAGTTGAACGCCGAACTTCGATGACACGTCCTCCTATTCGAACAGTGAGGTCAAATCACCGAAGCCTTGTGACCAGGCTTCGGTAACCACCTAGGTTCCAGCGGCTTTGCAGCCCACTACTTTGCCCCCACTAACTCCTCCATTTAATGACCAGGTCGTGGGAAGATGCACTAGCTGATGGTGGAGAACGTGGGCAAGGCCTTCATGCCTATAAATAGTAGATCATTTTGTATCATAGGCATCCAGAAATTGATACTGAAACTCAGTCCAAATTTGTACTCACAATCATATATAAAAATACAGTTATTTTTCCGCATTTATATCTTTTTCGTTTGTTTGTTTAACTTTGATATGAAGAATTGCTTATATTCGAATCCAAATTCGATTTGTACTCCTAAACTGATTTAGGCCCATACACTATTCATTCAGGAAAATTAACATTATGGTTCTTATTTATGTTCAATAACAAAATATCAATAAAAATTGTAAAGATCACGGAAATAATATCAATAAGAGTCGTTTCAACTACAAAAAATTGCAAAATTTCATTAATAAAAATAGTAAGTATAAATTGAACCTTAGTTCGATCAAGTGAAAGATTTATAATTTTAGACGATATATATATATATATATATATATATATATATATATATATATATATATATATATATATATATATTCAAAGTTGGGTGAATGAATTCTCAAAGTGTATAAGCTCCAGTATAAATATAGACTGGAAATACTTAGTAACTTTTGTCTAAACCAATTGTTGAATCCGCCATCAGTTGGACCAACCCAAGGTTTGATATAAGAAAAGGCAACAAATGTATAGGCGAAATTGTTGGTGCCATTAGACAATGGATCATTATACTATTATTAATGACTTTTGTATTATTAATTTAAATGTACAACAACTCAGCAAGCAAGTCGTTGTAGTATAGTGGTAAGTATTCCCGCCTGTCACGCGGGTGACCCGGGTTCGATCTCCGGCAACGGCGATAAATTCTTTTGTTTGCAAAAGAGACCATATCCTTGTACATTTTTGATTCCCAGCTAAGTATTCATCTGGCTTTTGGGGCTGAAATGCAGAAAATGGCTGTTAAGCACTTCAAGATTTTGTTTTTAAAAGTTTGTTGAGCAGACTAAATCAATCTTAACTTGTTTGTACAATTTCCTTTATACTACTTGATTGTTGTAGAGACCAAAGTCTTAGCTTCTTGTTACCATTTCATTTATAGTTGTCACATCAAAATATACATCGTAAATTTTTAGCCTCATATTAAACTGTATCTTTTCAGCTTCAGTTTAACCAGAAAGTACCATGGGACATACTAAGAGAAGGCATATAAACTCAAGAGTTGGCCACACCATATCTTTTGATAGATAACCTTTACGATCACGAAAGGCCAAGAATCTTTTCAGACAAAAGAAGGGCAAAGCTAGATGAGTCTTCATCAGCCATTGGTGATAATTGTAAGCAGTAACATTCTTTTGGTTACCTTAACATGGAACAAAACCATTCTATATTATAGCACAATATTAAATTATGGTGGTGTCTGGCCAATTTTGGTGCACCTCGACTAATTCACTTAGTACATAATAGTGTCTCCCTAGTCCCACTAATGCAAGCACCGGATAATTATGTCCACAAAGGTTTAGACAGAAAAGAAGAATTCACCTAACAGTTTTTGCCTTTGATGGGAATACAACCTAGTCCTTGTAATCCTCTAACTAAATTTAAGACTCTTGAAAACCTCTTTTACATTGTCAGCCCTTTCTCCTCTTGTAAATTTTTGTTTGTCCATTTGGGGATGCAGGGGTGAGAACCAAGTCTTACATATTCAAAGCAAATACTTCTGTGGATTCATGAGAATGATTAAAAAAACTGTACATAGATTACAAATGAAGTATAAGTCTTTGATAGAAGAAAGTTCAAACAAATCCAAAATTGATGAATAACATAACAATCTAATAGAAGCAAAAGATCACCCTCCTCCCTCCCTCTCCACAACTTTTCCGGGCATCGATTTCCTACCTCAAGATCAAAATACAAAGTGAATGAAATAGAATAGACAAAATTGTTCTACATATTGACAAAATCATAGGCGAGTTGATGCCTTTGAGGTTCGTTTATTCATTCCCAGGATTATCACAATTACTGTCACATCATCATGATATTTCCTCCTCCTGCCAGCGGGTATGCTCATCAACTCTTCCATACTAAAGCCTGCAAATATATCAAATTAATTCATACATTATTTATCCTCAAGTGGATTATCAGCTCAAAATGCAAATGTGACTCACAAGGCCTTAAATTCTATTATCTGGCTGATATCACTGCATTAACTAGTAAATAAAAAATGCTAAGTATGTGGCAGGTTTTGCGTCTCCTCTCATATAATGTGGTTCCATTGACTTTATTTTCCCATAAGGAAGCAAGACAGTGAAAGTGCTGACACTCAAAATAGTTATCTAATAGGGACAGTTTGATTAAATTTCTTATATTGCAATGCAGAGATTAGAAAAAGGTTGACGTGGTTGAATGGAGAGAGAATATCAATGCAAATGTCATACCTGCACTATCTGCTGCTCGAATCACAAGCTGCTCCACCAAAAATTTTGCTGGATCACCAAAAGGTTGACTAAGGATATACGAATGTACAAGCTTTACAACCTCATCATTATTGAAGAAGTCAAATAGACCATCGCTTCCAAGAACAACAAAGTGATCAGAACTTGATATTTCATGTGCAGTCAGAGACGGTTGTACAGAAATATATGGAGGACTAATTAGATTCCGGACTCGAAGAATGCCCATCAAAGCATCATTCATGTTCTTCTGCATTTAGAAAATGAAATGTTATACTTCTAATGGATGGGAGCGGGAAAGCAAAAGATTATATCAATGTAGGCACCAACACTATGCCACAACGATAGAGTTATTGTCTACGGTATACTAGCAAATACTGAATAATTTCAAAAGTCCATATCATGCACAACACACCAAAAAAAAAAAAAAAGTATTTTGTTTGAGATATTTCAGTTGAATCAATTCTCCATCCCAGTATTAGAGAAAAACTATTAAACTAGTCTGCTAACTTTGTCAAATGGTTCTGGTAGTGTCGGAACTGTAAGGTAACTATAAGGTGATGCCAAAAGAGAAATAGAAGTAGCACCTTTTTCAAGTAACCTACTCCAAGTGCCCGAGTAACCTTTAGTTTTCCCTTGACTTTTCCACCCACGATTGTTGAGAGATCGTCGGGATGATTCTTTAGTAGTTGAATTCTTTCTGATTCATTATCAACAGTATGACTAAAAGTCAGCTGCACAGCTTGCAATCCTCCATCACTATTAGTAGTGATGCCTTCACCATAAGTAGCCAATACAGCTCGACTATCTCCTGCATTAAGCACATACAAGTTCTTCCCTAGTAGAAGCACAACTAATACACAGGATCCAATCGATACTAAGTCAGGGCGCTCATCCATTTCCTGTTCGACCATGTGAAGAAAATCGTTCTCAGCTTGAATAAGAGCCTGTTCCAGGCTATTTAGTACCCTTTGCTTAAAAGAGATACCTGACTTTCCCACCTCCAAATAAGAAAGCTCATTAGGGGTTCCACAAACACTCAGACGTTGAGAAACTTTAGGCTCACCCTCGAGTTGCCAGTCCAATAAATTGAGGTAATGCCTAGTAGTTTCATACAATGTTCCAGCCAGAAAATCTGCTGCATCTCTTCCATTAAATCCATCATAAATTCCACAGAAAAGGGAGTCATTCTCTTCTGAACAAACAGCTTGAACTCTGTCTTCGCCAGCTGCACCACCTGCAATTTTAACTTCTGTTGCATTCAGGAAGCTTTCACTCCTAGAAGGAGCACTCGAGGACCTCAACGAAGACAAACTGTCTTCACCTAGCTCACTTGGTGAGGATGGACTACAGCTTAAGTTTGACAAACTACTCTGAAAAGAAGATGACAATAAATCCAACTTTGAGAAGGATGGAGAAGACGGTATCCTGCGGAATGAAGTAGGTGAATCCAGTGCTGGCAGTATCTCAGCCCCAAACAATCCGTTGCAAATATTTGTGTTAGCTAGTGTGGCATTGGCACTTAAAGCTGCCCCAGACAGGCAAGAGAAGGAACCGTTGGCTCTTCGAAGTTTAGTTCCAGGACGCATGTCAATACCGTCGGGTTCCTCGTCAGAATCATCTGTGCTACAATTACAATGATAGCCAAAACTTATTTTGATTTCCCCTCCTGGATCAGTTATTGCTTGTCCTTGCGTCATTTGTGCCTAAAAACAAGTTAACAGATCTCCATTAGTTTCCATACTGTTTGTAAAAACTTCTTCATGCCAAGTACAATACATATCTTACTATTTTATTGCAGATACAATTTTCATTTCATATGAATACATATAAATCTTCATGATACCATTACCAGACTTCTCAACAATTTTTAAACTATTAAACAAACACCTTGAACAGACATAGAAACTAGCCAAAAAAAAGATCCTCCAGTATTCTTCTCCTCTGCGAGGAGAGAATTCAGATAATAGAGCATAAATTAGAAATTAATCAGGTTGTAAGTTGCCATCAACCAGAATTTTGAAATAAAAAGATCACAAGGACAATGTTAGAAATAATATAACCCTGCTTGGCTTATCCTTGATCGCATGATGGAAAAATTCTCAATTAAAATGGCTACAAGATGTTTTCATTGTTAGAATCCATCTATTCCAAACAACCAAATTCTGCAGAAATATCCTGATAAAACAGTTCTAGTTACTCCTCCATCCCATTTTAAGTGTCGTCTCAGCTTAAAAAATGTCTAAAATGACTGTCGCTTTAGAAAGCCAAGTCTAAATTAATTATTTAATTACTATCTTTCTCCAATCTTAACATTGCTATTTAAGAGGTCAACAGTGATTAGTAATACTCACTTTCCAACTGTAGCAATTTCCAATCATGTCAAGAATAAATAAAGATAATCTAGTAAATAACAGCATGTACTTAATGGACATGCTAAAACATTAAACGACACTCAAAATGGGACGGAGGAAGTAATAAGTAATACTAATACTTGCTAAATGTCATAAAATCCAAATCTTTTTTCAAGATTATGTACTACACAATGAATCCATATAATATCCAATATGAAAATAAAATCATTTCACATACAGACTCTTTTTCTATAACCGTAGTGTTCGAGCCAGCTTGCATGCACATCGACTAACTCTATCCACCCAGGCTCGGATAGATAGGAAGAATTCACATACAGATTAACTACACATAAAATGTGGAATAAACAACGCTCAGAAAAAATAAATTCATTCTCAAATCCAAACCAACCCCATTAACTAAACTAACTTAAAACAGAACAAGAACTGATAATTTAACAAAAATTAATTCAAGAATGAAATTAAAATTATAAAAAAACTTACCTTTATTGAATTTTCAATGCCAAATGCAGATGATAAAAAGACCAAGAAGCTGAAAATGTAAAATCTTTGAGCTAAGTTTTGATTCTTGAAAGTGCAAAGTGTAAAAGAAAGAAAGTATATATATAAGAAAATAAAATGGATGGTGATGATTAAACGCAAAAAATGGGGCGGCTCGTTTGGAGAATTTTCTATGGATGATGTTGATGGCAAGAGAAATAAAAGTCCAAATTTTATGTTATGATATTATATTATTCACTTCATTACACCAATGGTGGTAAAAAAAAAATTTATACTATAGTTAAAGATGAAAAAATATGCAGTCTTTTTATTGTTTATTATTTATTTTTATGGTATAAAGTGTGAGTGATGTACTTTGTTTTGGACACTTTTGAAGATGTGGAATAATTTCAATACTTTGACCCGTCACCAATCATGTTTTACGTATTGATAATATCGAGGGTCTTTTAACTTTCATATCTCGCTCGAAATAGCACTAAAGTTTGCATGCTCTTTACTCTTCCATGACTCTACTAGTAGGATTACACTAAATATTTCATCGTTGTTGTTGATGATAGTGTAAGATATATTTATATAATTAGATGAATAAGTCTATAATGTCATTAATTTGTAATCTATATAAATAATATAGATGAATAACTTTAAAAAAATTATTTCGCTGTCAATATAAATAGGTTAAAAAAAGTAAAAAATTGTGACTCTTAAAATCATAATAAGAGTGTATTTTGTGATGTGAGTGATGTTTAATGAGGATATGAGAAAATTAGCAGTATGATGCTTATTAACTTATGTTTATAGTTCATATAGAAGGAGACCTAGAGTCGTTGGTCATTCTAAATATGAAATTAACATATTTTGCAAGTCGAACATTTAAATAATTCATTTACGATTTTATAGTAAGAAATCATATCATCGACTACAGAAAGACGACAATTTAGTTTAGCTACAATTAATAGGAGCAATTGATTTGGTGTACATCACTCGATTAACTGCACGACTTTTCATTTTTTCGAAACTAAAATTTATCTGTTTCAATTATTTTATATTTAATCAATGAAGTACATGGTGTACAATACATTTTTATTATTTAATCGTGATTAATTAATATGTATACTTTACTAAATTATTTATTTTTTATTTATTAATATGATTCGACATAAATATCTAATTTTTTTAACCTCGCCCCCACTCGTCTCTGAAGTATAATGGCTCTCCTATTTTTTGTTCATACTGTGTCTCGAACACACGGTTCTTAGCAATTGAAGTTTGTAGGCTTCCTATATCCCATTCTAAGGTAAGGTCTATCTCCTCTTTGCACCACTAAAAACAGTGTAATCAGATTTATAGGTCCCCACATTATGATAGAGCAAAGATTTTATGCCTCTACCTCCAACCATCCTTGTCAACACCCTTTTACAAGATATTTGTATTTTTCTATCTCCACAATTTTTAACCAAAAATATATACTTTTTTTTTTGTGCTTTGTCTTTTTCAATAGTCTATTTTTCTCATCTTATTTTCACCTTGGAAAAAGATCTTTATATTTTCTCATCCTTGTCAACACCCTCCTAACATCTTTTTTTTTTCCAATAGTCTAGCTTTTTCAGCATCTTATTTTCATCTTGGAAAAAGGTCTTTATATTTTCTCAAGACATGTAAACGTTTCTATAATTGTATTAGTAATCAATGAATTTCTAGAACTATTACTCCATCCGTTTCAATTTATGTGGCAACATTTACTTATTAATCTATTTCAAAAAAAAAATGACAGCATCCTAAATTTGTTAACAATTTGAATTAAAAATTACAGTTTTGTCATTAATGAAATGAATACAACCACACAAACTTCTGTCTTATTTTAGACCACAATTTTAAAAAAAAAAATTCTTTATTTCTTAAATTTCGTGCCGAATCAAACTATGACACATAAAATGAAGCGGATGGAGCATAAATCTATTCTAGGATACAAATAGAAAACCATAGTGGAGTGTAGGTGGAAATACTGCTGCTCAATTGGGCCAAATTGACAATTAACGAATGCAGCCACGAAAGAGTGTTATATGAACAGCCAGTGAAGTCACTTTTGGTGAAAATGACAACTTCCTGATTGGTGTCAGAAAGAATAGAAGTCGCAAAAACAGGATGCTCAATGCAATATAAGCCACATAATGTAACGGGATTTTATAAGTCGCATACGATAAATGCCATTATATCTTCAAGTCGCAAATTGCCAATATGATTTATATGTCACAAACGCCTTTTGCAACTTCTAATTCACATTTGTTGTATGTTTATATGTCTCTTTGGATACAATAGAGTTGTGTGCCAATTGTCTTAAAATCGTAAAACCATCTATGCATATAGTGGAGAAATTTGAAGAGATAACAAAACCCTTGATGTTTTCTTTTTCCATTTTCAAGAATATTTAGAGGAAATTCTTATACAGTAAATTCCTCTTTTCCTCCCTCAACCTTATAGGTTTGGGAAACAGAGTTGATTGCCTCTATGGTCACTCAATTTTGCGTAATATGTCACCATGGTCATTTATCTTTGTTTTGTCTTTCTATGGTCAGTCAACTTTGGATAATAGTCTACCGTGGTCACTTATCTTTGTTTTCTCTTTCTATGGTCACTCAATTTTACCCAGTTAACTATCATTGTCATCCAACACAAAGCTCTACAAACTTCCCTTAAGTATATGCTGATGTGACAACTTTATTTTTTATGCAAATTATTGAAAATGAAAAAAACTGAACCGGCCCACTTAGGCCCCACCCAGCCTCAAACCGACCCAAAAATTGAATTTAGCAGAACTTCCTTACTGCAATATGACTTGCTTTTCTTTTTTCTGTGTCTTTTATCTTTTTCATATTTCATCCTACAATTATATATAACAGTTATCGTACCATTACGAAGTGAAAGGAATAAAATAAAGCATCAAATAAAAAGGGAGCATATATTATCCAATGCAAAATGAATACATCAAATCATTGTAAAATTATTTAAATTCTTCAAAGAAAACATAACTATTTTAACCATATAATTAAATTCTTTACAATATATCCTTTCAAATTGCTATCTATGACTTCTTTCTTCCAAGAGAGCATAACCATTTTAACCAACAAAACGATATGCTATAGTCAGTTCATTTAACATCAACTTGAAGCTATTATCATATCTGCTAAATTGATATCAATATCAACTATCAAAAACATGTATATAAATAAAAGCAGTACTACTTAAACAAACTGTGAAATATCTTTATAATTAATTAAAAATCTGCACCACTTAAATAAAAATTCATGCTTATAAAACGCATGAATGCAGCTAACTCGTCAAGGTCAGACGACCAAGTTTAACTCGGATTGAAGCTTGGTGGGGTCTAAAGTGGGTTGGTCCTTAATGATTTTAGTTTTTTTCATTTTCTGTAATTTGCATAAAAAATTAGTTGTCACGTCAATATATACTTAATGAAAGTTTGTAGAGTTTTGTGTTGGATGACCATGAGAGTTAACTGAATAAAATTGAGTGACTATAGAAAGACAAAACAAAGATAAATGATCATGGTGGTTTATTAACCAAAATTGAGTGACCATAGAAAGACAAAACAAAGATAAGTGATCATGGTGGCCTATTACCTAAAGTTGAGTGACCATAGATGCAATCAACTATTGGGAAACAATACCCCTTGAATGGGACAACCCCTTTGATCCTAAATCAACGGTCACAAATGAATTGATCTTTGCATATATTTTCTTAAGGCCAAAACTAGCCTTTTCAAATAATAATAATTAATTTTTTTAAAAAAATCAATTATATTGAGTACAGAAAGTATTATGATTATTGCTTATAATTGTGTTTATTAAATTTCATCTAACTGCAATAATATTTGATGTGAAGAATAATAATACCTCATTCATCTTCTGCATGAAATTTAAATTATATTTAAAGTAATATTTTAATATTATTTTAAAATTATGAAATATCATGTCATCACATTTAAATTATAAGAATAGTCAAATTTTTCATCTTTTATTTTTTGTTATGATTACTAATGAAATATTTAAAAATAATTAAACCACACAATATGTAACGATGATATATAATAGAAAAGTATTTTATATGAAATTACTACTCTAGTTATGTTAATCTTTAGTAGCTACAATAATTATAATTAAATTTTGAAGCTCCATAAAAAAACTTATAAAAAATAAAATGAGTTTCTTAAATCAAAAGAAAACTAAAAAAGTAAAATGAGATACAAATTTTTTAGATATTTGTATAATACTTGTTGAACCCCAAAAATTACCCTTTCTTTAAGAAAAGATAAGTTTCGGGTATATTTCAATAAAATGGGACTCCAAAGGATTTTCTTTGGAGTCGCCACCTAATTTAAGGATTATTAGGAACCTAAGTTAACTAATGAGTGCAATTTATTCTTTAATTAAATGAAATTAAATTAAAATCAGAGATTCTAGGTAAGTGGTTCTATTAAATCCAAAAGAAGGTCCCTTGCGGGAGCACTTTCGAAAATCCGCTAAAAGCGGTTAATCCGGCGGTTTTCACGAATTTATTAAGGATAATAAATATATAAAGCTAATTTTATATAAGGATAATATGAATAATATAAATAAGATAAGATTTTAATTATGCCGATACTTACATAAATAAATGATCCAATTTAAGATTAATAAAATAAATAATGAAATAATAATCAATTAATTAATTAATAGAATAAGTAAAGGTTAAATGGAGTTAGATGATTAAATAAAACACATTAGATAAATAATTGAATGATAATAAAGGGATTAATTAATTGATTGAATAAATAGATAAGTAAATAAACAAATAAATAACTTAATTAAATAAATGAATGCTTGCCAATTTTAATTAAATAAAGGAGTAAATGAATAATAATTGATTAAATAAATAAATAAATATTTAATTGATCAAATAAATGATTAATTGAAATTAAATAAATTAGATTAAGTAAATAAGTAAATAAATAAAGGATTAAACTTTAATTAAGTAACTAAATAAATAAATTAGATTAAATAAATAAATAATTGAATATTAATATAATCAATAAATAAATAATTCAAATGCAAATTATGACGAAGGTACGATGTTAATCGAATTTTATTTGCACTCGTTAATTGCCAAATGATTCTAAATATCCATAAATAAATTGGCGATTCGCAAAGAAATGATACAAAAGCATTCATATAAAAGAAAACAATTTAAGTGATTTACAATAATTATTCATAATTCAAATACCATTTCTATTCTACAGGGCTCCTAAAACATGTTTTTCTAAAGAGGACGGGAAAGAGAGAGTTCAGAAAGTAGAACCCGGAAGCGCAAACTCATCAATTTGAGCCTTGTATTTCACAATTTTCACTTTTTGCTTTTCTTTTACATTTTCCGGGGATATCAAGTCCCAAAAATGTGGAGCGGATCAAACGACTTCCCAATGCATGCCATCCCAATTTGTGAGTTTAGCAACTCGATCCCAAGGAGTTGTGTCCATGCCAAATGAGAAGAAATAGAGAAAAAGGATTAGGAACTGGCTCACTGAACAGAAATTAATCTTATGAAATACAGTTAGGATCTTAAACTAAACGAGATAAATTTTCATTAGCTTAAAGTTGATCTGGTACTCTTATAAATATCTGAAATTTAACAAGTAAGGCATACAAAACTTACAAATAGAGAGCCAGAAATTTAAATGAGCAGTTTGCTACATATTTATTTTCGACAACCGAACAGACTACATTATGTTTACATTCATACATTGAACAATATTTCATGAAAGACAACAAGCAGCTAAAGGAGGTATTGAATATGTCAAGTACAAATTTTATTAAGAAAATACTTTCAATTATCCGTGAGAAAAGAGTCCAAGAAAATGGGAACAAACTAAAGTAATCTGTTATAAGGTTTTGCACCCAAATAAACAACTAAAATTTACAACTCAGATATTAACTAGGACAACTCACTAATGACTATTTATGTTCGACAAGATTTCATAATAAGGAGGGGTCACAAATACTATGTTGGAGCAGCGATTACACTAAATTTTAGATTTACTAACGAAATGAGTCTTCACGACATTGCAGACTGAGCGAAATAACATTAAACCAATGACACTTCTTTAAATATTCAAGACTTAAACATGCGGACTTTAGGATTTTAATAAGCTGAAGCATCATTCCATCTTATCATTAACTAATGCAAATTGCAATAACTAATTACTTCTTATCATGCTCCCAGACCCGAACAAACTATGGAAAGACAAATTTTAGAGACTTAGCACTTGACAGTATATAAGTTTGCAAATTCGGACTAAGCTCAAACTCCTACTCTTCCTACACACTCACTAAACTCTTCCCCAAAATAACTACACACCTACAGACAACTTACAACTTAACAGCCTTCACTAGACCTCCCATTAACTCCTATTCCCTTTAATTCTCACAACACCTCACAAACAGAAACAGCATCCTCCTAAACACACTGAACTAAATCAGCCTACACACTAATCTGCATCCTCCTAGACATCTGCTACACTCTTACAAAGAAGCCAACCCCACTACAAACACAACCATTTGCACTTGCACCTACATCTTAATCACTTTGAAATCTGCAGCTCCTAGAACCAGCTTCTCCACTACCCTGCTACCTGCTGCACCACCTTTAAACAACCTGCAACAGCCCCACTCTATTCCTACCACCAAAACTTGAATGCCACTTAGAAACCCCTGCACACTACTGCTGCTGCATTAACTCCAGACCTGCAAGACTCACCTAGAACCTCCTTAACTTCCTACTATTACCTGCACCAAGAAACCACTATGAAACTATCCCCCTACACCTAAACAAGATCTGTATCACCTCCCTCTAAATAACACCACCTGACTTCCCCTACTTCTACTCACTGAAACTGGAACAACTATAACCAGCCTCACCAACTCACAGAGACACACACACCTGAAACTAACAGCACACCCACCTGAACAAGCCGGAAGCTTCACAAACCAATAGAAAAGAAACTCACCAATAACCTTTTCAGACAACTAGAAAAACAAAGCAGAACTAACCAACTTTCATTCATTGCTAGTTGTTGGCTATTAACTAAAAGAAAACGAAACCTTATATATTCATACATGCAGTTTTCAGGAAGGAAAGCAGCAACCAGAACTTAAACGAGATTTATGATCAAAACTGATTGCATTTTAGTCACTGAAGCAGACTCTGCTATATTTAATCTAGGATTTAGTCATTTAAACATCAAGACTAGAGCTTTAACTTAGATTATCACCATAGCGAGGCATAAATAGACCAAGAGTTCGAACCTTTATGCAAATAAAAGCAGCATCAAAGCAGTTTATAGACTAATAATCACTAGTTTTGAATGTCATTCACATAATATCCTTCTCATTAACATTTGTTGCATACAAATCGGAAATAGAAAAAATAATCACTGAAAAACAGAATCATAGAAGAACAAAGGTTAGATCGAACCTTTTTGCGAGCAGTGAACAAAAGCGAGGGTCTGAAGGAAAAGCGCGACTCGACTAAGCGACTCAAACCAAGCTGACGAATCGAACGATAGAGCGACAACACCAAACCGAAATAATGTTCTTAACCCAAACAGGAACAGTAATGCTATGTATATCTTCAAAGATTGAAACTAAGAAAAATATTATGCCTATCTATGTATGCTCTCCCTAAAAAATGAACGAAAAACAAGGTTTTATACCTGAAATGCTAGGGCTTCCGAATCTCTTTGAATTTCCCCAAACGACCCCCAATTTTCAACTTTCCTTTAAGGAAAGAGGGTGAAAAAGGTCTAATCCCTTGTGGATCGTACCACTTTCACTCTCTATCTCTAGGAAATTACCGTTTGAATCCAATCAATGGTTCTAACTCGATCGCGCATGAGATGGACTCCTGAGATTGATTTTCTTGTACCTCTGTACGGAGAAGATGAGCTGGAGAGGGGTGGGGACCAAGGGTTTTGGATTGTTGCTCGATTTTGGGGGGGGGGGGGAAATCGAAAGGGAAACGGGTTAGCGGGTCAGGGGATCGGGTTAAGAGAAGAAACTGAATTGGGAAAATTGGTTATCTGGGAATGAAAAGCGTGTGTGTAGTGTACGTATAGGCTTTGCACAGATAGGAGGATTTTTAGGCTGTGAGCAGGTTTAGCCTTTTAAGGGTAATTAAATAAGAATAGAAATGTTTAGCGGGGTAGGCTAGGATTTAGCTTATGTCTTCACATTTGGCCTCTTTTCTTTCACAATTAATTGATTTTTCTTTTACTATTATAATTTATTTTAATTTTAAATTTAACCTTAATTATAAAATATCGCAATAATTTATTAATTTTAAGACAATTTCGGGACAAAATTGGGTGTCAACAGCTGCCCCTCTTTACCCGAAAAAGGATGAAAGAGTTTTCGGGGTAAAGAAGTTGACGGAAAAGCCAATTTTGTCACGACAAAGCCAAAGACTTTTGATTCTAAGAACCAAAAGTCGAGGCTTATGGCCGAACTCTGGTTTTCGAGTTGCCTACATATCTCGGGCTGAAGGAGAATCAGGCCATATGTAGTTCGACGACACTTAGGCACGAAACTCGCACGATTGACAGAAAATGACGCACGAAATAGGAAAGAATTCAAACTGACGCCTAATCTGAAATGAAATATTAGGTAAAACTTGCTTGTTCGAGTGCGATTCTTCAGATCCTCGTTGACGAGTCTAGCTCATATCAACGATTGCCCCAGTTCACTGCTAAGAAAAAGTTCCACGTTATGCTCCAAATGCTGCTGCGGTATTGCCAAAATTCTGTAAAGACTTAACAAACGGTAAGCGCGCAACTGCTAATAAAGCCTGATAATCAAAAGTAAAGAATGATCAAATATTGATGATACGGATTTGCAAGTGCGGGTTGCGATATCATTGATAAGTTGTCTTCCAATCAACTGGCAAAGCAATAAAGCAAGTGCGAAGGCATAATGCAAAGCATTTTCAACAATCTTGACAAATCAACTGGCAAGCCGGTCGGGCATGAAGCAAGGAGGGTCTTGGGGTTGATTGTCAAACAAATCAGCTGGCGAATCGCTCCGGCACGAAGCAAGGAGGGTCTCGGGACTGACCTGTTAACCTGAAAAGTAAAACAAGACGTAATACAAAGAAAATGCGAAGGCATGATTTAAAGCAAGTGCAAAGCAATTTGAACAATCTTGACAAATCAACTGGCAAGCCGGTCGGGCACATAGCAAGGAGGGTCTTGGGGTTGATTGTCGACAAATCAGCTGGCAATCCGGTCCGGCACAAAGCAAGGAGGGTCTCGGGGCTGACCTGTTAACCTGTTAAGCTAAAAAGTAAAGCGGTTCATAATATAAAGCAAGTGCAAAGTCATAATTGAAAGCAAGTGCAAGGCAATTTGAACATCTTGACAAATCAACTGGCAAGCCGGTCGGGCACGCAGCAAGGAAGGTCTTGGGGTTGATTGTCAAACAAATCAGCTGGCGAACCAGTCCGGCACAAAGCAAGGAGGGTCTCGGGGCTGACCTGTTAACCTGTTAAGCTAAAAAGTAAAGCGGTTCATAATATAAAGCAAGTGCAAAGTCATAATTGAAAGCAAGTGCAAGGCAATTTGAACATCTTGAAAAATCAACTGGCAAGCCGGTCGGGCACGCAGCAAGGAGGGTCTTGGGGTTGATTGTCAAACAAATCAGCTGGCGAACCGGTCCGGCACGAAGCAAGGAGGGTCTCGGGGCTGACCTGCTAACCTGAAAAGTAAAACAAGACGTAACACAAAGAAAATGCGAAGGCATAATTTAAAGCAAGTGCGACGACATAATTTAAAGCAAGTCAAAGAAAAGCAATGAGGGAATGTAGAGCAATGCAAGAGCCATTTGGCGAATCAATAGGTGAGATAGTCCAACAAAGGGGATCTTCGTAGCCAAAGGTCAACCTGAAAGAGTAAAGCAATGCGTTAATTTTAAAGCAAGTGCGAAGACATAATTCAAAGCAAGTGCAAAGAAAAGTAGTGCGGGAATGTAGTCGGTGCGATAGCCATTGATAAATCAATTGGCGAGACAATCCGTCAAGGATGGCCCTGGTGCGGATTATCATCCGAAATAAAGCGATGCCATATTTGGCTTAATTTGAAAACACAAAACAAGCCTCTGCTTTGTCGCCTATTAGGAATGAAAGTCATAGGGGTAGAAATGCCGCCTGTTCGGCAATAACTCATGACAAAGCATAATGCTTTAAGTCATGAAAAGGGAAATGCGACGCGATTTGCAAGGCAACTTCGGATGCGCATTCAATAAATTGTCCATCCATAGTGCAAATGATCTTCTCATTGCAATCTTTCTCGTTCCTGCTCTCAAAGAAAAAATTTGTTAGTTTTGGGTAGGGGCGTTTGATTTGTGCTGATTCATCTTGAACTTGCTGCCACTGCTCCCTCGTTCTTCTTTAGACTTGGACTTGCAAATTATACTCAGAGACTTGACTTATGAACTCAATATTGCATAATATTTCAAGATAGAGGCAAAATAAAGTAGTTTGATAAAATATTAAACAAATGATTATTGATATGCAACCGAAAGTTATAATGCATTTAAAAATTTCTGCTTTAATTCAAACTCATGACATATCTTGAAACAAACTGAACGTCCTTTGTCTTTGCAACTTATGCTAATCTCGAATACTTTTAAAACTTTACCACTTAATCCTTTGATAAGCCATACCAATTTTGCAAAAATCTGCCCCAGTTATGAACTTCCAAATCTTCAACTCATTTTGCAAAATTTGCCCCAGTTGATATCTTTCAAATCTTCAAGTTATCTTGCAAAATTGCCCCAGTTTTATCTTCCATATCTTCAAATTATCTTTGCAAAAATTGCCCCAGTTGCTTGCCTTAGGGGAGGCTAAAAATTTTAATATTATAGAGTCGAGCCCGTTAAGAGCGCCTACGTATCCCTCCACGGGAATCAGACCGTGCGTAGTTCTGCTTACATAAAGATTTTTGGGAAAGTATGGCAATCTAAGTATGAAGCCGTATCCGAATTGGAAAATCCACGCATCTGCCCAGATGCATAGTTCGGCATTACATCATAAAAGATAAACAAGCCTAAAGTGTTACAATATTTTGACCGAATCCGACGGGGATTGCCTACTTATCCTGTTGCCATTCCAGGAATCAGGTCAGAAGTAGTTCAAATATACGTAACAGAGGAAATAGGGGATTCATGCTAGTGCAACCGAACTCTATATGAGTTGCCTACGTATCCCGCCTTGGGAATCAGGTTACGCGTAGTTCGCATTACATCAAAGATTACATCAAAAACAATGCTAACTTGCGGTTGCTTCAGACATAGTATCTCTTGACAAAATCTGCGCTGATTATCTTAGGCCAAACTTGATCACGAACATCTGCCAGTATTGGTGTTCTTCCACATAATGACATTGCCAACTTGGCGCAAATTTTCCCAGTGCTTCTTCTTAGTTAGGAAAGAGATTCTTCAATACCAATTGCCCCGGTTTGAAGTAAACTATTCAAATCTTCTCTTTGCGCATTCAACATCTTCCAACTTATCTTCTTGAATGGTTTCTCAAATAAAGGTCTTCCATTTGTATAGATAAAACGCTTCAGCTCCAATTGTCGGCAAACAAAGCTGCCCCAATTATGAACTCTAAGGGTAATATAATATCCAAAGAGTGCGGAAGGTAACTTCCCAGGGCATCATCCTTAAATCGTTCAGTTGTTTCGTTACAGATCACAAGCAAAGTTCAAGCAGGTTTTGTTAATTTTTAATTTTGAAACAGTAGTAAGTATATTAATCAGAAGCAAATGATAAAGCATATAAATAATTAAAGTATAGCAAAATAATAAGGTAGGAATGCAATGCATTTGTTTATTCAAAACCTAATTTAGGGAGGCATACAACACAAAAGTAAACATGCAGGATTTAAAAGAGTTATTTGAAAGACATAGACATAACATAAACAAAGTGCAAAACACAGTTCAGGGCCTCAAGCTGACTGTGATGCCAAAACAAAAATAACGAGTTCATACATCAAGTCTCTTTTTGGACCACAAGTCCAATTAGCCATCACATCACTTGGGTTCAGCATTCTGCACATGTGGCTCTTTCTCAAAATCTTCAATAGTTGCACTGCATTTCAATCCATCATTCAAGAATAGGCTGCCAACACCTTCAATCAAATTCTGCATGGCCATTTTTGGTGCTTGGATAAATGACTGGTTCAATGGTAAAGGAGACTGTGGTATGACACTAGTCGGTTTCTTCTCAGACTCAGCCTTTTCCATCTTTCCTTCAGCGGGGTTGCCACCTAGGCCAAAATTTCCCTCATTCTTTGGCAACAGAGTTAGTGCTTGCTTAGGTACCTTAGAAGCAATATTATCAACCTTTACATCATAAATAGAGACTATGATGCCCTTCAGATTTGGCTCTTCCTCAAGAGAAATCATATTAACTGCATTGTTACCATGATTGGGAAGAGGATTATCATGCACATTTGGCTGAGTGCCGGTGAGTTGAATGGTGCCTGCTTTGATTAGACCCTCGACCTTGTCTTTGAAAGTATAACATCTCTCAATATCATGGCCGGCTGCTCCTGAGTGATAAGCACAGTGCTTATTTGCATCATACCAATTTGGACGAGGGTTTGGGGTGTTATCAGGGATAGGCTGCACAACTCCTGCATTCCTTAATCTCTCAAAAAGCTGGCCATATGACTCGGCTATAGGAGTATAGGTTTTGGTTGCTCTCCTTTCGTAATTCTGATTAGACCCTTGCACATTGGGACGAACAGGAGGACGAGGCTGGTAATTTTGGGGTGCTTGAAAATTTGGCTGACGAGGGTATTGACTAGGTGCATGTGCTCTAGGCTGGTAGTAATTTTCTTGTGCATTGTAAACCGGATAAGGAACAGGTGGCATCTGGTAGTGAGTGGGGTAATTTGGGTAATACAGGCTTTGGTAGGTGGGAAAAGCAGACGGATTGTCAAAATTCAACTTTACAGTCGGTCGACGCTCGATGTCCCCTACAACAGCTCCCACTTCCTCTTTCTTCTTTTTGTTAAAGCCATTACCAGACCCAGACTGGATTGCCTTACTTGCAGCTTGCAAAGCGGCCAAATTTGTGATCCTACCTGATTTCAAACCAGCTTCATACATCTCCCCCGTTTTCACTAGATTGGCAAAAGTAGAGTTAGTCATGGATGCCATTCGATCATAGTAGAATTCATCCAATGTCTCGATGAAATGTCCCACCAACTCTTCCTCACTCATGGGAGGCTTAACTTTGGCCGCCTCACTCCTCCAACGTACCGCGTATTCCCTAAAAGTCTCGGTCGTCTTCTTCTTAAATCTTGCAATAGCCAATCGATCTAATGACATTTCAGCATAGAAACCAAAACGCTCCATGAAGTCGTGAGCCATACTCCTCCAGTTAACCCATTTTGAGGGATCCTGCTCGGAGTACCAGTCTAATCTAAAGCTTCGCCTTCAAGACTATGAATGAATAATTTCATACGGAGCTCTTCATTCTTTCCCACTCCCAAGGTTTCACAGTACCTTCTCAAATGGGCTCGGGGGTTGCCTTTGCCATCAAACTTAACAAACTTTGGTACTTTGTACCCTTCTGGGTATTCAATCCCAGGATGAACGCACAAGTCTTCATATTCTAGACTTTCCTTGTCCTTGCTTTTTGATGCTTTGCTAAGAGCACTCATCACCCAACTTTGTACCTTTTTCTCCAAATCTTCAACCCTATCGACTGCCTTTTCGGCTCCTCTAACACCATTTTGAAACTTCACATAAGGAGGATTGGTGTAATCATCAATTTGCACAATAGGAACATCTTGCCCGCCAGATACCGCCACTTGGACTAAGGGTGCGGGTGGATTTTCAGTATAAACTTGCGGGATGGGTTCATTTTGGTAAGTGGAGGTTTGGTATGGATACGGAGTGTTTGTCTGATAATAAGTATTGGCAGGGTGCGGGGTGTATGATGGGTGTTGTTGATGTGATGGGTAGATGGGTGGTCGGTTAATTGTTTGGCTAGATTGAGCGTTATTTGGAGGTGGAACTTGGACAAGTGGCAAGTTGCTTTGGTGGACTGGTGCTTTTAAAGAACTGTGGGTGTTCAAAGGTGTGTTCATATTGGCGACCCCATCAATTGAGTTCAGAGATTGCCCCAGAGATTGTCCTGTTTGAACCATAGAGTGTGATGCATCGGGCCCACGCAGCGGCGTGTTTTTAGGAGTTTGCCCTTTTACCGCATCCAGCTCATCTTTTAACATCTGTAGTTCCTTAGCCATTTCAAGAATCAGTTCGTCTTGAGCAATAATGACATTTCCTCTTGATGATTCAGGAGTTGTAAGATTTTTCTCGGTATTGCGAGGTTCATCATCTATTCTAGTCATTGTCAGTTGTGGAAATGTGTACCAATATGCAGATTGGTCCTTTGTCCTTGTGTAATAGGAATGATCAGCCAGCTTAAATCAGCACAAATCAAACCTCTGCTTGGGGGATATACAAAACAAGAGGAAAAGTTCAAAAGTAGCCATGTTAGTTTGCATGTCATTGGCAAAATTGCACACAAATCACGTAGCGCGCATCACGTAGCGCTTTGCATTTTAAACAAGTTGACATGTGGCAAACACAAGTAGTCGAGCGTAAATGAAAATGCGAATGTTTCCTACCCTGTAAGGTGCCTCTTTGCCAGAGGTGGGCCTAAGACACGCAAGCAAGTGGTAACGAAAAATAGTTCATGCCAGTTTTGAGCAATTCAGATTTAGAGTAAGCGATAAATAATAACAATAATTGATAATAATCAGCTCGCCGCCTCGACACCGCAATTCTGTTATCCCAACTATCTTCTCAAAGCTGGTGCCAACTCAAAATTCTAACACAACTTATGCTCTCCACAACATCTGCACCAAATTTTAAACCCAAATGCCTAAAACCTGAAACAAACCTCTATACTTTTTGCAAACATCAACGCTCCCCCGAGCACAACTCCCAATTATTTCATAGCATCCAAGGGCGAGATTTCCAACTGCCTTCACAATACCAAACTACAAATCATGAAAGGCGCCAATCGGCCTGTCAAAATAAAACATCACTGGTCCTCGGCTTTAGTCAAGCCTCTCAGCTTCCTAGGTTTTGTAAGGCTTACAGACCTTGTTCGTAGGGCTACTCACTGGTCCTCGGCTTTAATCAAGCCTCTCAGTTTCCTAGGTAGCCAAGACCGCACTGGTCTTCAAGGAGGGACCCCATTGGTCGTTTATAGACATCGGGGCTTCACTTTCCTAGTATGCGACAAGCATACTTCATTCCATAAGAATTTGCAGTTGGTTAGTCAACATGGGCCTGCACACACGCAAAGCCATTCACGAGAGGGACCCCACTGATCTTTTAAAGACACAAGGGGCTTCGCCTCATAGATCTCACTACACCGTACCATCTCCAAAACACAAACCAATCAAATCTGCCTAACTTTCCCCGGACTGCAATTCTGTCTATAATCTCAATTCTGCTAAATTCTTCCATTTTCTGACCTAAAAGAAAACATAGGAAACAAAATTCTAAATCTGATTTTGCTCAAAACATGGTTAGGACTGAGAATTCGTTATCACATAGCACATAATATGCATTGTCGTTAGGTTTCAAAAACCCGCTGACGTAAGGGTGGTTTCCTAACTATGGAGGCGGTACCAAGGACCGGGTCCAGTCTAAGGTGTAAATGCATGCATGCTCCTAAAACTCCGTCTAAGAGTGGGTTAACGGTTGAGGCTAATAGGTGAGTGGCAGGCGTCTTCGTGGTCGAATAACTCCCACGACAATCCGCCGGTACACCAACTCGTCAAAGGGTTCTTTAGTGAAAGAAGTTGCGGGTGCGTATGCACACACCTCACGGATATTTGAGTGAGAATGCAAGAGGTTCCCAGGAGTGGGGGAAGTATGAACGGAATGCCAGTTTATATGTGCACAAAGAGGGTGTAATGACATGCTTTCGTGACACACAGCAATCAATTAAATTAACTAAGCATGCTCGCAAATAAACAATAGATATAATCATGCCAGTTTCAACAATTATTAAATAAGCTACGCATACTAATATCGGCATACAACTCAAACAATACAAACAAACAAATTCGTGAAAGCCTTTTGATTAGAACCATTTGCGTATCCCCAGTGAAGTCGCCACGCTGTTGAACCCCAAAAATAACCCTTTCTTTAAGAAAAGATAAGTTTCGGGTATATTTCAACAAAATGGGACTCCAAAGGGTTTTCTTTGGAGTCGCCACCTAATTTAAGGATTATTAGGAACCTAAGTTAACTAATGAGTGCAATTTATTCTTTAATTAAATGAAATTAAATTAAAATCAGAGATTCTAGGTAAGTGGTTCTATTAAATCCGAAAGAAGGTCCCTTGCGGGAGCACTTTCGAAAATCCGCTAAAAGCGGTTAATCCGGCGGTTTTCACGAATTTATTAAGGATAATAAATATATAAAGCTAATTTTATATAAGGATAATATGAATAATATAAATAAGATAAGATTTTAATTATGCCGATACTTACATAAATAAATGATCCAATTTAAGATTAATAAAATAAATAATGAAATAATAATCAATTAATTAATTAATAGAATAAGTAAAGGTTAAATGGAGTTAGATGATTAAATAAAACACATTAGATAAATAATTGAATGATAATAAAGGGATTAATTAATTGATTGAATAAATAGATAAGTAAATAAACAAATAAATAACTTAATTAAATAAATGAATGCTTGCCAATTTTAATTAAATAAAGGAGTAAATGAATAATAATTGATTAAATAAATAAATAAATATTTAATTGATCAAATAAATGATTAATTGAAATTAAATAAATTAGATTAAGTAAATAAGTAAATAAATAAAGGATTAAACTTTAATTAAGTAACTAAATAAATAAATTAGATTAAATAAATAAATAATTGAATATTAATATAATCAATAAATAAATAATTCAAATGCAAATTATGACGAAGGTACGATGTTAATCGAATTTTATTTGCACTCGTTAATTGCCAAATGATTCTAAATATCCATAAATAAATTGGCGATTCGCAAAGAAATGATACAAAAGCATTCATATAAAAGAAAACAATTTAAGTGATTTACAATAATTATTCATAATTCAAATACCATTTCTATTCTACAGGGCTCCTAAAACATGTTTTTCTAAAGAGGACGGGAAAGAGAGAGTTCAGAAAGTAGAACCCGGAAGCGCAAACTCATCAATTTGAGCCTTGTATTTCACAATTTTCACTTTTTGCTTTTCTTTTACATTTTTCGGGGATATCAAGTCCCAAAAATGTGGAGCGGATCAAACGACTTCCCAATGCATGCCATCCCAATTTGTGAGTTTAGCAACTCGATCCCAAGGAGTTGTGTCCATGCCAAATGAGAAGAAATAGAGAAAAAGGATTAGGAACTGGCTCACTGAACAGAAATTAATCTTATGAAATACAGTTAGGATCTTAAACTAAACGAGATAAATTTTCATTAGCTTAAAGTTGATCTGGTACTCTTATAAATATCTGAAATTTAACAAGTAAGGCATACAAAACTTACAAATAGAGAGCCAGAAATTTAAATGAGCAGTTTGCTACATATTTATTTTCGACAACCGAACAGACTACATTATGTTTACATTCATACATTGAACAATATTTCATGAAAGACAACAAGCAGCTAAAGGAGGTATTGAATATGTCAAGTACAAATTTTATTAAGAAAATACTTTCAATTATCCGTGAGAAAAGAGTCCAAGAAAATGGGAACAAACTAAAGTAATCTGTTATAAGGTTTTGCACCCAAATAAACAACTAAAATTTACAACTCAGATATTAACTAGGACAACTCACTAATGACTATTTATGTTCGACAAGATTTCATAATAAGGAGGGGTCACAAATACTATGTTGGAACAGCGATTACACTAAATTTTAGATTTACTAACGAAATGAGTCTTCACGACATTGCAGACTGAGCGAAATAACATTAAACCAATGACACTTCTTTAAATATTCAAGACTTAAACATGCGGACTTTAGGATTTTAATAAGCTGAAGCATCATTCCATCTTATCATTAACTAATGCAAATTGCAATAACTAATTACTTCTTATCATGCTCCCAGACCCGAACAAACTATGGAAAGACAAATTTTAGAGACTTAGCACTTGACAGTATATAAGTTTGCAAATTCGGACTAAGCTCAAACTCCTACTCTTCCTACACACTCACTAAACTCTTCCCCAAAATAACTACACACCTACAGACAACTTACAACTTAACAGCCTTCACTAGACCTCCCATTAACTCCTATTCCCTTTAATTCTCACAACACCTCACAAACAGAAACAGCATCCTCCTAAACACACTGAACTAAATCAGCCTACACACTAATCTGCATCCTCCTAGACATCTGCTACACTCTTACAAAGAAGCCAACCCCACTACAAACACAACCATTTGCACTTGCACCTACATCTTAATCACTTTGAAATCTGCAGCTCCTAGAACCAGCTTCTCCACTACCCTGCTACCTGCTGCACCACCTTTAAACAACCTGCAACAGCCCCACTCTATTCCTACCACCAAAACTTGAATGCCACTTAGAAACCCCTGCACACTACTGCTGCGGCATCAACTCCAGACCTGCAAGACTCACCTAGAACCTCCTTAACTTCCTACTATTACCTGCACCAAGAAACCACTATGAAACTATCCCCCTACACCTAAACAAGATCTGTATCACCTCCCTCTAAATAACACCACCTGACTTCCCCTACTTCTACTCACTGAAACTGGAACAACTATAACCAGCCTCACCAACTCACAGAGACACACACACCTGAAACTAACAGCACACCCACCTGAACAAGCCGGAAGCTTCACAAACCAATAGAAAAGAAACTCACCAATAACCTTTTCAGACAACTAGAAAAACAAAGCAGAACTAACCAACTTTCATTCATTGCTAGTTGCTGGCTATTAACTAAAAGAAAACGAAACCTTATATATTCATACATGCAGTTTTCAGGAAGGAAAGCAGCAACCAGAACTTAAACGAGATTTATGATCAAAACTGATTGCATTTTAGTCACTGAAGCAGACTCTGCTATATTTAATCTAGGATTTAGTCATTTAAACATCAAGACTAGAGCTTTAACTTAGATTATCACCATAGCGAGGCATAAATAGACCAAGAGTTCGAACCTTTATGCAAATGAAAGCAGCCTCAAAGCAGTTTATAGACTAATAATCACTAGTTTTGAATGTCATTCACATAATATCCTTCTCATTAACATTTGTTGCATACAAATCAGAAATAGAAAAAATAACCACTGGAAAACAGAATCATAGAAGAACAAAGGTTAGATCGAACCTTTTTGCGAGCAGTGAACAAAAGCGAGGGTCTGAAGGAAAAGCGCGACTCGACTAAGCGACTCAAACCAAGCTGACGAATCGAACGATAGAGCGACAACACCAAACCGAAATAATGTTCTTAACCCAAACAGGAACAGTAATGCTATGTATATCTTCAAAGATTGAAACTAAGAAAAATATTATGCCTATCTATGTATGCTCTCCCTAAAAAATGAACGAAAAACAAGGTTTTATACCTGAAATGCTAGGGCTTCCGAATCTCTTTGAATTTCCCCAAACGACCCCCAATTTTCAACTTTCCTTTAAGGATAGAGGGTGAAAATGGTCTAATCCCTTGTGGATCGTACCACTTTCACTCTCTATCTCTAGGAAATTACCGTTTGAATCCAATCAATGGTTCTAACTCGATCGCGCATGAGATGGACGCCTGAGATTGATTTTCTTGTACCTCTGTACGGAGAAGATGAGCTGGAGAGGGGTGGAGACCAAGGGTTTTGGATTGTTGCTCGATTTGGGGGGGGGGGGGGAATCGAAAGGGAAACGGGTTAGCGGGTCAGGGGATCGGGTTAAGGGAAGAAACTGAATTGGGAAAATTGGTTATCTGGGAATGAAAAGCGTGTGTGTAGTGTATGTATAGGCTTTGCACAGATAGGAGGATTTTTAGGCTGTGAGCAGATTTAGCCTTTTAAGGGTAATTAAATAAGAATAGAAATGTTTAGCGGGGTAGGCTAGGATTTAGCTTATGTCTTCACATTTGGCCTCTTTTCTTTCACAATTAATTGATTTTTCTTTTACTATTATAATTTATTTTAATTTTAAATTTAACCTTAATTATAAAATATCGCAATAATTTATTAATTTTAAGACAATTTCGGGACAAAATTGGGTGTCAACAATACTTTTTAAATATATTGAATCGTGTAAAAATATATGTTAAAATTCTATCACGATTGAAGGTTGTTTTGACTTTTAACAATGCATACAAATAATAAACCCATTTTTTACCGTTGATTTTAAGATTAAGGGGGTTTACTGTCCCTTTCAAAATGTGAAGGGGTATTGTTTCCCAAACCTAAAAGATTATATTTTTTTCCTTTTTAAATCCACTCCAATTCCAAATTCTATCAATTGCATTGAAAATTCTTTGTCACACCAAAGAAAAAAAAACATATTCATTCCGCCCTATTGATCAAAAGATAAAAACCAATGGCTGAGTCTATTTTCACTCATAAGGAGAAACAAAAAAAAAAAAAATAATGACATCAAAAATATGATATCTGCTCTAACTAAATGTCTATGTAACCTCCAACATGTTCATAACTCACAAGGCAGCAATAGGGGACTCGAGCCCGAGTGATGAAGATGATCATGGCACTAGAATCATCACTCTGGCCGGTACTAATGTAGGAGCTAGTATGCGTGGTGAGATGGATGAAAAAACTGGATTTAAGGGGCGATCCGCCGGGGGAAAATGAAGACATGAAAACATATGTGAACAGCAATTTTCAAGCATTAAATAACTCGAATCAGGCGCCAAAATGGGCTATTTCTTTAGTTGAGCAACAGAAATGGGTTGCTCAATTAAAAAATAATATGGGTATAATAAACGAGCAATTGGATGAACTAATGGAACAAATATTAAAACAAGTCGACTTTTGTTACAGAGCAAAGCCGACTTACTAAGTTTTTTTTTAACAATAGCTGACTTGCTATGTCAAAATATTTGTTCATCCCTGGTAATTATCATTGGTTGAATACATACTAGCCTGCAAGTTATATTCAGTAGGTTATTGTAATTGTTTGTGATGAGTCGGTTTTTGTCTGATAATATTTATTTTCACTTATATGCATTCATCCTAGGGCGTGATAGCTTGGTTATTCAGTATACGTCATTTTAAGACGTCATGTTACTCTGAACAAGCTAATTTAAGAGTAACCATCTTATTTATGTGATTGTTATTGCATAGTAATAAAATGACTATGTTTTATCAAATATGACAAATTCTCTTGTAGTTTTGCTTTAGTTAATTAGGAACGGGAAGAATGGGTTGAGATACTAATTAGTACAACGTCTAGGGGCATAAGGAGTTGTCCTTTTAGTACTCAGCTCTACCTCAAGTATTATAAGGTTTTAGTACTTTGGAATTACTTTTAGGAGGTATGCTATATCTGATTGAATTATTTTCATGTAATATTTCGCCACCCCAATAAAATGATATATTTACTTTGTCCATGACAAGAGAAAAAAAACTGTTTCTTGTTGTTGATAAGAGATGTGAGAGAAGATAAGAAATGAGAGGTAATCGGTGGTGGTAGATGAAAGATGTGAGACGAGTTATAAAGAGTGGAAAATATATAAAAATCGGCAGAAGTTTTGCCGAACTTATAAATCGGCAAAAGTTTTGCTGACTTATAAATCGGCAAAACTAATGGTGACTAACGTTAGTTAAAAAACATAGCAAGTCGACATTTGTCCGTCCAATTGCTCTGTTTGTTAAATGCTAGAAGTCGGCACGTCTAGAGCCAATATACCTATATTTGTTATTTTTTAGTTGAGCAATCCATTTATGTTGCTCAACTAAAAATAAAAAGCCCAGTTGGCGCCGGATTCAAGTAACTCCATTATGTTAGGTGGTTGTTAGTAGTAATGACCCTGGTGTTCATTTGGACATCACTGACTCTATGGAACACCAAGAGCTAAAGAAAAATAAGAAAAATAAAAGGGGAACTTCCAAAAGTGACCACTATTCTGAACATTCAGACTAGGCTAAAAAGTTCATTTCATGTTCCATATGATTAAATATCATACTGTACTTGAGAATTGTTTCTTTGCTGTCTCCATGTTTTCCTATTTTTTTTCTTTCTTGATCTCTTCTAGTGAGAAGTTCTTGCATTGAAGTTTATAGCAAAATATCATTAGTGTAGTATTGCTTCTTGTAATTCCTCTAAGCATAATTGAGTTCAACAAGTATCAGAAATGCAAAATATTATAATCTGTATTTTCAAATTGATTGTTACAATTCCTTCAAGAGAGGTTTGCTATCAAGGAATCCCGGATTCATCTTTAGCTTCATGAACTTGGAAAGTTAGCCCCTTCTCCTTTTTCTCTCCAGCTTCCAGGGGAACTTTTTCTATTTCTTTGGTCTTTCCCCACAGCAGAAAGTATAGTCCAACAATTACAATAACTGATCCCATCACACTGATCATGGCCAATTTTGAGGAAGAATTGAGTTAGTTGTGTAATATTATGATTATCGAAACATAGTCTAAAAAAATTAGCAGCTTTGAATTGTTGAATCACCTCCCGAGATTGAGTTGCTCGTGTAAAATGGGAACGTCTAACATGGCTGCCATAACTTGGACAAGAGGACTGAATGCTGCAGTGAAGACAGGACCCCTTTTCTTAACACACCATGACATTCCAACATAGCACAAACCTGAACCTATTAACCCCTGTCCCAATGAAGAATGTATTATTGTTAGTTTAGACACCAAAATTAGATGAAGTATAACACTAAACAACTATATTGCAGTTCATTTAGAAACTTGAACTAAATCAACTATGAGTGATGAAATTGCCATCATCGGTTACAAGTCTTGGCAGGACTACCATTCATCATATAATGACTTCGATTCGTTATCTAGTCAATTTTTACAGTAGAAATAGGAATACATCTTTCAACTCATGCAGCACTTTAACAGTTATGTCATATTTCTTATGGTTGAAAGATATTTCTTGTACCATATTTATGATATTGCTGGACACTCGATAACCAGGACACATATTAAAATTCCAATGAACCAATGAAAGTAGTCTTAGAATATGGCGAAGGTCTTTGTAGGATTGATAAATAACAGGATATGTGTACTTACAGTATAGATGACACTCAACATGTCGATATTTTCCTTTACAATCCAAATGGAAAGTCTTCTATTTATGGAGAAAGTTAAGATAGCTGATTGTATGGCACTGAAGAAGGTCATAATAACAGTGCTAGAGTATTGACATGGATATTTCTTCCCGATATGTGATTGAAGAAGGAACCATGAGGACCACAAAAGTGTGCCAGCAAATAAGATCAATGAGCCAACAATCCATCTTTCTTTTCCTTTAGAGGAACTGATTGGTTCTTCCGTGGATTGCGATACAGCTTGTAGGTGTGAAAAATGGATTAAAGGAATGCCTTTGTAGAAAGTTAGTAAGAAGGCACCTCCAAGGCATATTAGTGTACCAAACACTTTAGCTCTTCCACTTATAGCTTTTATATTAATTGTCTCTAACCTGCACCATAATCATATGATCCTAAATTATCAGTATAGTAAGGAAAGGTGAGACTTGTAAGCTGCTTTTTACTTGTTGAAACGAGAGAAAACGGATTCTCATACCCGAATGGTAATGCCATAAGGAATGTCACCACTGGAACCATGTTGACAAATGCACATGCAAAAGTTGCAGAGGTGTATTGTATGCCAAGAAGGAATAAAAATTGAGTAAGAGATGCCCTACAAAAAAGATGCAATGAGTGGTGCCAAAAGTTCAGCAGAAAACACAAAGTAATACATAGGACTTAGCAGCAGACAGATATAGACTATTCTTCAAGCCAAAAGTAATTCTTGAATAAAAAATGGAAGATGATATACATTTTATCCTTTGTGTTCTACTTACCCAACAATTGCACTCAAGAATAGGTAGCACAAGATTTGAGGGGTGAGTTTAGGTCTTGTGTTCCTGAAAGTAAGCCTTCATAAAGAAATTGCAGTTGTACAAAGCATACAAGAAAGTTGCATATGATAAAATCAGTGAATGGTGATAACTATTCTAAAAGTAACATATTTTAATAATTAGTGAAAGTTAGGAAGCATTCCTCATACCTTTCAAGAAAGAAAGCAATTGGGGCTAAAAATATGGTTGAAATGGTCTGTCGATAAGTAATGAAAACCAAATGGTTCATTCCATCCATGACAATCTTCTTGAGAAGTATATTACTAATGGCAAAAGCAAAACCAATTGCCACCATTAAAATGATTGGGTACCATTCCACATATCTCTTCATCTTAGTTTAGTGTTATGTGCTTCTGCCTTTATGAATTACCTTGTGTTTTTAAGATGAAGCTGAGGCAGAAGCAGATATTTAAAGTCTGTTAGAACTCTTGTTCCACTAAGGAGTGTGAAGAAAGGATGGATTAAATTCCTGCAATCACATCAATGCTTTTAATCTTCAACAGATTTTGATATTTGTTTAACATATGTATACTCTTTACTTTAACTTTCCTTTTGCTTGAAAGTTATGAACTATTTCCCTTTTCCTTACTTTTGATTGATCCTTTACAGAAGATATTAACTGTATGAGAATCTTTTACCGCACGAACATGTTCATCAACATACAATATATATGATACTGATAAGCTGAGGCTTGCTTATGGATAATGTTATTTTTGGCAATTTTATTTTTCTTGGTCTTAAATTAGCTTAGGATATACAACATTTAACATGTGAGTCAACCAGTTCTTGCATATGTATCTTATTTAGTATATAATAAACAGTTTATGGCATCTTATGGGTGGGGTTCAATTAAAGATGATTCTCTATGTTACAGCTTCCTATGGCATCTAATGCATTATCTCTCCTTAGTTCTCTAGTGTAAGTGTAGAAGGCATCTAATGCTGATTTTAAAACCTTAGAATCTTGAAGTTACAACATTGAACACAGAAAATATACTGTCAATGCATCATATCCTCTATATGGATTATAGCATCTGCTGCTTAGGAAGTCAGAAAGCAGACATCCTTGTCAAACCAAAATACAATTGTGTCTATATGAATTGAGAGGGGAAGATTTGGTTTCATAAGAAGATATCAACGAGAACAGAACAAAAGGGTAAAAGCTCGTTTGATTCTGATTTCTAGTATGAAGACGAACAGTCAAAGCATGGTCTATCTCTCCTTTAGAGATTGATAAATGAGTTGCTCTCTACTGAAGACTGGTTTGAGATTAGTTCATGAATTAAGCTTGCCAAGTCTAACAAAAAATTAAGCTAGCTAGAGAACCAAATTCAAGAGTCAAGACAACTTGACTTATCAGTGGGCAAAAAGAAAAATGGAGGGTGTGAGACTATTTGAACATGCTAGGTATAGTTAGACTTAATCTAGAAATAGAACCCTTTGTTTGGTCAACTTTTATTCCATGCATTAGATATAGCTTCACAACAATCGGTTTGCTGGTTTGGCAGAACTCGGTGTTTCGAGGTTGAATCCTATATATTTAAATAAAACATATAGATAGAATCAGAGTCCACCCTCTCAACGTACTTATAACTCACAACGTCTAAATTCTGGATATGCCACTGATTGAATATATAATAAACAAAAAAATTGTATAGTAAACATATAAGATAATGTTAGCATCCAAAAGGTCTTGACTATTGCAAAAATCATTGGGAACTATGTAAGAATATCACTAGGTAAGTCTTTAATCCCTTGATTATGAAAAGCATGGCAAGTGCTAAACAATGGATCTAGTGTTGAAATTTCTGTAAATTCAAAAGCTTTAATAAAAACAACCACTTTCTTAGCAAAAATGAGGACCACTAAGAAGTAGTTTGGCTACAAATCATATCGTTGCTTTTCAGTAACATCAAATTCTTTTCAAATTAAAGTAGGACGTACACAATTGTTTTGATGCCCTTGTCTTAATCCATATTCTTTTGTTCCTTAACCATGCTTTAAGCTGGAACCCTTCATCTTTACTAACAGGAAACTCAGTATTATGTGCCTTTTTTTTTGCTTCTGCTTTTAGTTCTTTCATTAGTATGGAACCTCTAAAAGTCCATGCATTATCACCTTAATAAATGGTCAAGAAAAAAAAGATTGCTAGTCCCTTTAGAGGACATATCCTTGCTACATTGATTACATCACCATCTCGCAGATCTAGGACGGGTTCGGTGAATTCGACTAAACTCATTATACTTTCAACTCAAATATTGTATATACTTGAGGAAAACGTTTAAAATGTACATGTATAATTAGATCACACTTATTTTGAATTCTAGTACTGTAAATCTTGCATTCGCCTCTCGCTTTCATCCCCTTTTTCAGATACTTTGTGTTTTTCTAATTTTGCCTCATCTTCCATCTGAAAAGAATTCTGCGAGTAGTATGCGGTAAACATTCGATGCCTTGCAATAGAAAGTCTTGGTTCTTTGAATCAACTGCTTTAGCAACAGCAGCACTACTATTCATACCTTATTTTGGGCACTTCAAAGAGGCTGATCACATTTATACAAAACGTGTCATCAATACAGAGCTTGAAGGCATTAATGACTTGAATAATCAAGATACTTAAACATCCTAGAATTTTATCTTCTATAAAACAAGGAGATTCGACTGTTTGAATATAACTAGCTCCACTCCTGTCTGAATGCATTTAGCCAGGGGACTTGGTTCAGTGATAGGAATATAAATGTGATATAAGCGTTAGGTGCATGCCATGAGTTCAAATCCTATTGCGAAAATTCTAATATAGTAGTATTTAAGTTGGACCGAGCTAGAGGGATGGGACCATAAGCTAATCAGAGTGGGGCCAGATGCCCAATCTGGTTTTTTCGCCTTCAAAAATAAAACTAAAATCACTCAGTAAATGCAACATTAGATAGCCACAACTGAACTATCTACAAAGTATATGCTAAATGGAGTATGAGCCTGTTTAGGTGAGCTTATTATAAGTAACTTATGGCTAAACTACTTTTGATAAGTTAGAATTTTCTAACTTCTTATTTTTGGCTTATTTTAAGCATATAAGTGCTTATAAGCTCGTAACTTTTTTAGTTACCAAACACCAATTAATGGGCTTATAAGCACATATGTGCTTTTAATAGGGGCGGAGCCAGTGTACTAAGTGGGAGTTTGGCCGAACCCCCTCGCATTGGTTCAAACACTGTATTTGTCTTACAAAATTTATATAATCTTATACAAATTATTAATCCAGAACCCCGTAGCTTAAATAGACTAGAATCTTGAACACCTAAACTTCAAATCCTGGCTTCGCCTCTGGCTTTTAAGCCACTTTTAAGCTTACCCAAATGGGGCCTATGTTTCTTTTCAAAAGACTCGTGCAAGTACATCTGAATTCCATGCTTAAAAGAAGAAAGAATTGTCTGCTAATCATTACAATTACTTTTTGTTGCAACATGTTAAGTGATGAACTTCAGTAGATGGAAAAATGAATCATCCTTCAACAATTCAAAAGAAGTTGCTTGAGAGGGTACTAAACATCCTACCATATATACACTACTTTCAAAAATTTCTCATCTAGTTATGGTATCATGTCAAGATGAACTATGATGTCTTTGCTGGTTTTTGTGCAAGCAGGATTGGTCTGTTATCACAACTCAATTTGTATGTGAGTTTGGGTGTGGGTCAGCTAAAGATGTTTTAAGGCTTTACCTCAACTAGCATTTGGAGACAAATTTCTCACACAAATCCCAAATTATCAAAAGAAAAAACAACACTATGTATTAAGGTTGCCTATAAAAGTATAAGATTATAGTGAAACTTAATTTCATTTAAATGGCCACTTCCTAAACAATACTTAGCGAAGAAGCTAGGCCCTGTGGGAATAGGAAGGAGGCTTAACTAGTAGTAATTACTTATGTTAAAAAAGTAGAGAGAATCCAATAAAGTGTGGTAATATATACTTATCCATTTTCCACCATGGAATTGAGGCATGTCCTTTAATCACTTGTACCTGCATTCTTGAGTCAGTATCCACCCATAAGAATATAATGTCATTGTTTAGTGAAGGATCCAACCACAGGTTCACGAGTTCACCACAACTTAGTGCTTCAAGACCGGACTCTATTTATATGTGCAGGACACAAGAATAAATAGAGTTAAATATGCATTTTAGAACTCAGTCCCTCAAGTCAACACTCGGAGCATATAAATTCTGGATCCGTCATTGTCATGATCTTTGAAAATTCTAAGTTCATCGCATACACAACCATCTAAAAATAATATTACCTGCTACACCAATTACTTAGACTTAACCATGAAAAGGGGCTTATCTATAAATGAAACAGAACAAGCTGCCACTTACTCAAGACACAAGCAGCTGCTGCTGACCATCCATATTTGGTTCCTTTTCTTTTTGGGGTTTAAAATATACCTCCTTCATTGTAAAGTTTCATTGAATATATTGGAGCATCATTTAGTCGAGCACGCCTAAAGAAGAAAATGTGCAGCTTTTCAAATTTGGCACATATACTGTGGAAGCAAATCTCAACAAATAACTCTACAATGAAAATGTTTAATATCTGAAACAAATGCATTTTTGATAACCTCAAGAAATACCAAAAGCACAGGTCAAAATATCTCGACTGAAAAATCCATGCACACAGTATATGTTTTGCAATACAAACTAAATGTCATAGCAGACAACAAGAAACAACACCTCCAAATCTAGACAATTGCAACAAACATAGGCAACTTCCTCCAAAACCAACTTGAAGTATCATCACTTGCTTATGCACTATCATCAGCTGTCATCAAATCCTCTTTTGACTTCAAAGGCGATGATGTACCATCTTGACCCATTTCAGCTCTCAAATCATTGATGCTCTGTTCAAGTTCATCAATCCGGTTTCCCATCTCATCAAGTGCAGCCTTGTCAAGGACTGAACATACTTTCTTCAAACTTGATCTCATAAAGAATAGGTAGATGCCATGTAAATTATAAAACATAGTTGGAACAGGATATGAAAACCACCCAATATGACAACTCTCACCAGCATAAGAGAGAAAACTGCACGTAAAGAGTGATAGACAATAGCAAAACCTACCTGCTGACAAACCTAACCTGCTTTCTGTCATATGATATTGAAATATTGATGATACGTACTAATGAAAACCCCCTTAAAATTTTCCATGAGACCAAAGAAGGTTAGATTCATGTTGCGGGGTTACCAGAAACCACACCAACCTAAAAATTGCAAGACAGTCGAGCTGGAAATCATGAGCTACTCAAATCCAGCAAAACCAAGAGGGCACTTAACATATTATTGAATTCCAGGTTCTATGAAATGTCTAAATATACTCTAAAGTAATCGATTACTTTAGAGTATATTTAAACCTTTTTCACTTAACACATATAGCTAAATCATTGATAGATGACTAATGCAGCGACTACTGAATCAGATAAAGAACATCAGAACATCAAATTAGAAAAGGATATTTTTTGATATGATTGATTCAGACATTGTCTGAAATCTGGTTTGCTGCAAAGATAAAAAAAATATCGGTTAGAGATAGTACTAATTAATTATTTGTGAAGAATCCAAGGGGTTGCAGAGTGAGCAGACTCACCATTTGCTGAAGAAGATTCTGGACCTGGAAGAGAAGGAAGGTAAGAACATTAGCTATCAAAAATGCATATTCTCATTTCTATCGAATTATGTGCAAGTGAGAGCTATCTGAGATTAAAAAAGGAATAGGACACCAAATCTACAATATGTCAAGTTCAGGAAAGTTGATCAAATGTCATGGTACTAGCATCATGGTAAAGCCATATTTCTGAATAGAGCTAGCTCTTTAAAGGGATAGGTTGCGTGTTACTCCTGTATTATAGTTTGACGATGAAAAGATCACACAACCAAGTAATATTCCTTCTTTATCATTTCAGGCTTTTCCAAGAAATCACACTTCAATAACGCTTTAATGAGTAAATTCAGATGAGTATAAACTTTATAAGATTGCTACCGAGGATGCAGCATGCTTCTTTAACATCATCAACAACAAAAAAAACATACCCAGTAATATCCCACAAGTGGGGTTTGGGGAGGGTGAGGTGTACATAGACCTTACCCCTACTTTGAGTAAGGTAGAAGAGGCAATTTCCGATAGACCCTTGGCTCAAGAAAAACATTTTCGAGAAACAAGCTTCTTTATCATCGATAAAGGAAATTATAAGTCAGTCTTGTCAGAAAAAACTTACAAACACAGTCATATCAGCAGTGCTTTGTTTCGAATTATCTGCATCATGCCCATCCTGCCAGAAAATTGCCATAGTTACATTTAGAAAAGTGCAAATTAAACAGCTCAAAAGCAATTAAATACACATATAATATAAAGAAATCCCGGATCCAAAGCTCAATTCTCTTATCTTCACTGGGAGGTGAAGCAAAGGCAGAACCAGGATTTTAACTTTATGGGTTCTGGATTTTAGAACGACGACTTAAAGTGCAAATAAGTGGGTTCGATATTTAATATTGTATATATTTAATGAATTTCTTAACACATATACAATATCTGGACATAACATAAGCTATTGGGTTTGGCCGAACCTATTTCTTGGCTTCTAATTAATTATGCAGTCGAATTATACAATAAAATTGTCGATAATGAAAGAAAAGCATAATAATAAAGAGAATAGATCACAATGCATACATAATTTGGAATTGATATAAATCCTATTGATAGAGAAATGAGTTTTACCATTTTTGTTCAGAATTCTGATTTTGCTTAGTGGCTTTTTTTAGTAGAGAAGAAATGGGGAACCAAAAAATGATGAAATTTGGAAGGTCTATATAATTTAAATTTTGAAAATGACCAAATTGGGTGCTTTTGAACCTGTCCAGCCCGACCCGACCCGACCCGACTCACAACCAAGCTTTATGTCGTTAATTGTTTGGATTTTGTCTTTTAATTGTTAAGAATTTATGCACCTTCTCTCTTTGCTTTATAATGATAGCAAAGTGAGATCAAAGATGAAAGGGAAAAAATAATGAGTAAGCTCATATGTCATAATTCATGGAAAGTATCTAACTAAGAACATTTTAGGTCATTAGATTAGGATAATAAAAATGAAAATGTAACGCCTTTAAGTGAAGGTCAAAGAGATGCACACAAGTTTTTGTTCCTGAATGTGAATATGCAACGGGTAATGAGTAATTGGTGTACTAACATAATTATATCGGAAAAGGGTTAAAATTATCCCTCAACTATTGAAAATAGATCAATTTCACCCTCCGTTTGAAAACGGTCTCAAATATACCTTTACCATTGATAAAATAGTTCACTTATACCCCTAAAGACTAACTGTGAGCCAGCTGTAACTTTAACACATTAAAAAAATAATTCTTTTGTTGACATGGATGTCCACTTAGGAAAAAGCCCTCCTCTTATTATATTTTTAAAAAGAAAATATTAAACCAAAAGAAAAATGAAAAAAGGGTCCAAAGACCTCACTTCATCCTCTTCCTCCTGATATCACCAAGCAAACTAAAAGAATCCCAAACAATTTTTGCAATATCAGTCATCATTTTTTCACTTTAGAAGCTATAAATCGAGCTAACAAAATAATGCAATTCTATTTTCTGCAATTACAGAGTATGATCTTTAAGAGGCACACAAGAGCAAAAGCCACAAAGATTAGGCAATAGGTGAAAAATTACCATTATTTATCTGAAGACAACACTTTATTTTTCAAAATTTGAGTTTTACCATTCAAGAACATAAGCATTAAATAATTATAAATAGAGAGGATTTATCAACTGTTCGAGCCAGAGCCAGAGCCCGAGCACATGTGACTCACAAATTCACAATAATTTATAAAGCATTATCTAAGGGGTAAACACAGGAAGGGTTTTTTGACTGGGAGTTGAGGGTTATTGGAAGAAAAAGGGGAACGACAGATTGTACAAATTTTATATTTAAAAGTGAATTGATGGTTGAAGTAGATAACAGTGCTTGGAGTTTTCATTTTGGTAGGGATATATTTGAGACTGTTTCCTAACGGAGGGTAAAACTGATCTATTTTCAATAGTTGAGGGGTATTTTTGGCCCCTTTCCGTAATTATATTAGTTTAAAATCTAAATTTGCTCTAATGATATATGTAGGAGCTGTTTGTCCATAGGCTTTTTTCAAAAAGTTTTTGGAAAAATCTGTTTGGACATAGAACTTGGACAGTTTTTCAAAAAAATTGGATATTGGTTTTTCCAAAAACCAAAAACTCTCCAGACCCAGTTTTTGGCTGAAAAACTAACCGTTATAAATTTCAAGTTAGCCCAAAAAATTTTCTTAATTTATAAATTGACCCTCTCTTTATTTTACCTAACAACCCACCACCTGCGCACTCCCAACCTTATTAGCGAAACAAAAGGAAGCAATGCCTCTTCAAACCAAGCAGCTTCAACACGAAAATCAAGTTGAACAACCCTTCTGCAAATTCGACTGCAGTCACTCAATCGAAAAGATCTATAGTTTGAAGTCATTATTATAAGGTAATTTGAAATCTAAAGTAAATATTATGTCAATTAGCATATTTTTTCTTGAGTTTTGGAAACCCTTGAATGTATATTCTTTCTTCTCCGGCGTGAATAATGTTTATTTGTAATAGTGATAAATTCTTATCATATTTTTTACGGATGTGTTTGATCGGAATTGGGGTCATGGGTTGAGAAGTATTTTCTCCTAATGCAAATAACACTTGAAGCTAGTTGTGGGATTTCAGACGAGAAATTCTATGACTGGCACCAACAGTTATATGACCAAATAATATGACCGAAGTACATCCAAAATTCAATACAATTCAAGCTTCTGGTCTTGGTTTAAGGTAATATCAAAACCAATGTAAACTCCTGTCTTGTTTATAGTCACCTGAATGGTTTTGTGTTGAAGCTTCTTGCATTCGTGTGTGAAAAGAAATTGGAAAGGTTTTTTTATCAAGACATAGGCTTTTGAGATATTTTCAAGCTACGAAGTCAATGTGCACGTGAAGGAAAATTGTGGCTAAATTGGCTATGCTGGTGTATCATTGAAATTGAGATAGAAGTGTACATACCGAAGGAAATTGTCTGATTCTCCTTAATAACCTTAGAAGAATTGAATAGTACTGTATCATGGAAAAGTAGAAGAGTTGAAGTACTTTGCCTTAACCTAATGTGTAATACTCTTTGATTCATATAATATGAAAAATAATTTCTTGCAAATTATCTTCGTTAATACAATCTGCTTGTCATCAACTTATCTTGAATTTTAATTCTAAGACGCGAGCTTTCATTCTTGGCCAGTGAACTAGCACGAAATCAGTTGTTTACTGTCATGAATTAAGATTATATCTAAACAAGAACTGCTTCTAAGGTGAATTGCTTGGCCTTTATGAGCTATGGAAAAAGTGTTGAGGCTCAACAAATGGCAGAGCAGAAATAAATACATAAAGCATCCATGGAGTACCTCACTCTGGTGACTTGTGTGGTACATACTAGGTTCATGTTGTAGCCTCAAATTTGAAGTAGGCATTGGCAGCTATTATTTTCTATATATACTAGATGCTTCTATATTTTGTACTAGAATGACTGAAATGCTTTCTTTTATCTTCAAGGAGATCAATGGAACTGAAAGCAGTGATGGAATATTCATGTGGTTGTTCATGGCGCTAACAAACAATCAACTCAAACTAGCTATGTTGCTTTGCCTTTGAGATCGGCTGATCGGTAAATGCATGATCAACGTGAAGGGATCGATTATACAATGTGGGGAAGATTATATTAAAGATTAACAAGTGTTGCCGTTGTAGTCAAATTGGTTTCAACTAATGAGTCTTTGTAATATTTTTAGAATTTGATATTACATTTAACTAATTATATTATTCTAGTAATGTAGCTCCTTATATTTTTATGATTGGAGCAGGTCATGTAGGAATATTGATTGCAACCTACTTGTCTTTTAAATTCCACTTTGTGTTATCCAGTGAAATTATTGTAGGCATTAATGCGTAGTAACTACCGTTCTATAAAATTGGCTTGTAAGCAGGATGGTTGTTTGGTGATTTTGGGGCTTTTCTGTTAATTTTTTAGAAAGTATAGGGTATAATGTCATGCTTAAGATTTCTGGAAAAAGATGAAATATTTTTTTAAAAAAATGATGAACAAACACTTTTTCATCTTGATTTCAAACTTCAACAAAAAATGGTTTTTCAAAAAGTGAAAAAGCTTTTTTCACTTTTTATGGCCAAACGGCCACGTAGAGTGTACGCGTAACTTGACCTTAAAATAAGTTTACTTTTTTAAGCAAGTTCTAATATTACAACAAACTCGTTATCTTTTTAAAAAATTATACTCCATCCGTTTCATTTTATGTGTTATAGTTTGACTCGGCACAAAGTTTAAGAAATAAAGGAAGATTTTTGAAATTTGTGGTGTAAAATAAATAAAGGATGTTTGTGTAGTTGTAAATCATTTCAGTAATGGCAAAACTGTAATTTTGCAGTTAAATTGTTACCAAATTTAGAATGCTGTCGTTCTTTTTGGAACAGACAAATAAGAAAATACTGCCACATAAATTGGAACGGAGGGAGTATCGTTTTAAGCACACCTTCTCATATCATGAATTTTTTATACTTTTAAAAGTTTTCATAGGTAATGTTTATATATGCATAATAACTTGTATATTCAAGGTACTCATAAAAATTTGTTAAATACACAAAATGCTTTATGTTTCACTTATGCTTTATGCTCATCAAGAATGAGTAAGATTGTTCTATACAATATAATTTTTTTTTATGATTACGCACTTATTTTTAATCCGACACAATATATCTATTTTTCTCAAAATAGGATAAGTCGATAAGGTATACCAAAGCAACAACTTAGCCGAACTTATAAATAAGTTTTTTTGTGTTACTCCATTGTTAGAAAGACGGTACAAACAACTTAAACCTTAATAAGTAAAAATCTTATAACTAAAAAAGTACACTTAAATTCTCCTTTCCATAAAAAATCAAAAAAAAAAAAAAAAAAAAAAAAAGGAAAAGTTGCGGCGCCATAAACACATTTTCTCCTTTACTACACTACTCTTTAAACACACTGTCACTCTCCACTCAAAAACCCTAAACTTTTCCTGTAATTCTACAATATATTTTCATATTATTTTTCTAAATTTGTTATCAGAAGTTTTAATTATTTTTTTTTTAATGGAGGAAAAACAAAAAGAGCAGAAATTTTTGGTTTCATCTATATCAGAACTATCAAGCTCTTCATTTACTAAACCCGGTCCGGTTTTTGCTCGGTTCAATTTAGATTCCGGTTCACCTGAGCTCCGGTTTAGTCATGACACTGAGTCAAGTGACGTCATCGTGTTTAATCTTCAATTATCTCAGGCTAGTTTTTATTTATATATATATTTTTGCATATATCGTTTCGCTTGTTTCAATTTATGTGACATAAAAAAATGAACACTTTTGAAACGTGTGATTTTAAACGGACAGAAAATATGTGTAACTGAGTAAAATTGAGAGTTTTTATATATTTTTGCATTTATCATTCCCTTTTTATGTATTTAGAAACTACATATAACATAATGTACTGTCTCGTTTCAGTTTATGTGATATAGTTTGACTGGACGTAGAGTTATAAAAAGAAAAAAAGACTAATACTTTTGATATGACATAAAATATGTGCAGCTATAAAAGCTTCTCATTAAGGGTAAATTAGTAATTTAATGTACTGTTATATGTCATAGTTTGACTCATCTCGTTCCAATTCATGTGCCATAGTTTGACTCGACGCGTAGTTTTAAGGAAAAAACAAATACTTTTGAGACGTGTGATTTTAGACTATGACACAGAATATGTGTAGCTATAAAAAAGTTGTCGTTAAGGGTAACATTGAGAATTCTAAGTGAAAGAAAATGTGTAATTCTTTATTAAACGAGAAATAAGGAAGTGTGATATAAATTGGAACGGAGTGATTATTATAAATCACATTATTTGAAGTTGAAAAAGTTTACTTTTTTTGAAAAACTGTTTGAATCATGAAATAATAATGTCATTTCATATGATTTTCACATTTCCTGCATTTTTTTTTATTAACCTAAAAGGTAACTGTTGGTTTGATTGCATGAATTATTTTGTCATTTTGTGAGTTTTCACATTTTTTACATTTTCACTCACGTTTTGTAGCAACTACAGTAGAAAAGTGTCGAGAACTGGAGAATATAACTGAAAAGATTGTATTTTTCCCGATGCTTGTTGGGAGTTTTTGACTGGAATAATGTGTTTGAAGAGCATTATCTTACCTTTGGCTGTTCTTTTTAATTTCCAGTTATTCAAGCTAAGCGCTACGGAATCTCTATGCGTATCTGAAGCGGCCGAAGCCAATAAAGAGGTATGATGTCAAGCGTGTAAGGTGGTATTTTCTTGAGATATTGGACTAACTAGCTGTTTTTATGCAAAACAAATTTGGAATTCCGTTAAGTGCTTCTTAAGGACGAATATTATTTTTTGTTAAGTCGGGGCTCACTTAAAATTTCACTGGAATATGTTTGTGAAATTTGATGTTTGTTCATATTAATGTTATGCATTGACTTTGGATCTTTTGAACCAGAAAACGTATTCAAGGGGAATCTCCATTCAATTTAGAAACGAGGAAGAAAGTAGGGCCTTCCATTGTGCATTTGAGCAATGGAAGAAGGAAATGGTTGTTCAAGGTCTGTTTTGATGTGTATGTCTGCAATTGCTCTGTACTAAGTCTCTGTATAACCTTGCGGAGTAGTCACGTTACCATCTCTACTAACTCTATGCAACATTTTTTCGCTTCAGGATTCATGTTGATTCTATGCATTTGTCTAGATATAATGGTGACTACGATGTCAGTCTGATATAATAGCCTCTACATGACATGCTTTGGTTATACCAAATTGTTTCCTTTTGGTATATACTTAATGATTTTTCTTTCCTTAGCTTGTGTAAATAATTAGCACACTTGTAGTGTTGCTATACTGTACATACTCATCACCAATCACCTGATGCTGAAATGTATTAACTTACCATTAACCCATTAAAACAATAAAATACTGATTGCAAACAAGGGAGAATAAGAAAGTGATACGGTTCTTGTCAAAGAATGAAAATGTTTCACTGTAGTATGTTACTTGTCCTCTTTGATGCATTGATGACTGTAAGATCAATCCATTTAACAGCATGTTGTATTACTGCTCTATGTTGTGAAGTTAACTGTAATTACTTATTCAAGAAGAATCAGTGAAGTAACTGCTTTCAGTCTTAAGATATGAAACTGATGTTTCTTACACCACAAAAAGCACTACAAATGGGCTAGTAAAAGTTTTGATGTAAGAGCATGTAACGCTGACGTGTATAAATGTTACCTGTTCTTGTCTTTCTTTCAGAATGTCCTTTGACGAATGGAGCAGTATCAGCTTCGAAAAGCAAATTTGATAAGAAAATAGAGGCGTATTCTGCCAAAATGTATTTTCACTACTATGGGCAACTATTGCATCAGCAGAATATGTTGCAGGATTTTGTAAGGACAGGTTATTTTCTGAACTTTGATTTTGTCTATGTTTTCTCTTGTATCATGACCTTGGAATTTCCTTAGAGAGGTTCATATCTTTTCATGAGATGACATGTTCTCTCTTCTTGTTCCTATGTTGTTTTGCAAACTCTTGGCTTTTTGCAATTCTGAAGGCTTTTTGCATTATGCAGAGTTTGACTTGGCAAATATGAAAACTTGCAGGAACCTATTATGCTGCTGTAATTGAGAACCGTTCAGATTTTCTAGGGCGCATAGTCGTTGATGTTGGTGCTGGTAGTGGCATTTTGTCATTATTTGCAGCTCAGGTATCACTTATCAGTCTGTACCAATGCACTTTGTGCTTTTCGGAGAATTATATCAACCACACAGCCAGTTATGCTGATATCTCCATATCTTCTTTTCCCCACCTATCTATCGAACCCAAAATCCTCTCAGGCCGGTGCAAAGCATGTTTATGCCATAGAGGCTTCTGAAATGGCCGAATATGCCAGAAAACTTATTGCTGGAAATCCATCTCTGAGTGAAAGAATTACGGTAAGTGTTGTTTTACTTGTCTATGCTAACCCCAATAATTTGGGGTTGAGGTATTGTCTATTGAATGCTTGTTCTTTGCCTTTTTTGGGTGTCTTTTCCAGTGCTATTCAACATATTCAGATAGTACAGTGTTTGTGCTCCTTATTCTTTTCGTTTGTTAATGTCTCTTCTATTGATGTCTAGGTAATCAAAGGAAAGGTTGAAGAGGTAGAGTTACCTCAGAAAGCCGACATTTTGATCTCTGAACCAATGGGTAAGCTTGTCTATTTAGTCTTATTTTTGTATGACTTGAAAGATCATGTTAACTTCCCAGATGGAGCACTTGTGTTGGTATAACAAGTTTGTTAAAACTTGAGTTATTCCCCTGGATTAACTACTAACATTCCTTATGTGATAAATTTGTTGCTATATTAGTGTGAAATTTTTTATTGAATATTTTGGGACTGAAAAGGGATAAGTTACAGTTAGAATATGTTTCAAGATCTTATACTTTAAGATGGAAAGCATATGAAAGATTAAGACAACTGCGACATCTGATCTGGTGAATTCTTATGCAAGCTGTGGACCAGAACAAAAATGAAGAGAAATTCATTTTTTCCTATTTTCAATCGAACAATTCCGATAATCAAAAAGGAAAAAAAGTATACAAAAGTGCATGAGAAACAAATATACATGTTCAATAGCCAATTCACATGCTAAAACCATTTTTGACACATGACAAATTTTGAGTTGCATTTAACTTTGTATTGCCTCATTAGCCACTATTTTCCTAAATCCTAATAGGGTGAAAAATTCTCCTTATTCAGTATTTGCTATATTTTGTAGTCCTACATTTCTGCAGACAGCTGAAGTTTTTGCCTATTAGACAATCATGAAAGGATGTTTTTTTTCCTTTTGTAGTATTTGCTTCTGCAAAATCTGTGCATCTGCATCTGATAACTAACTAAAACATTAAATTCCTGTAGCTGGCCTTTTAAAATGAGTATTTCTTTCTTCTTTAAGTCCATAAGTTTCTTTCACTCTGCTTTTCATTTTAGTTTATCTGTCTAAAGCATACATTTGGCTCTGTCTCTCTTCTTTACATGTGAACATCTGGGATCAAAGTTATAGAGGACTCTAGGAATTGCTGCTTTTTGCATTACAAGTCAATACAGTCGAGCATTCTGCAATACAAAAACTGGGGTGTGGGAAGAAGAAAAGAGGGCTATCATTTATTTAACTTTACTTTCTTATTTACTTGTAATATTCTGTTGGGTTCTCTTTTCAGTTTCAATCAGAGGTTAAGTTGCACTACTAGACATATGGTAGAATGCCTTAATCCATAATAACCAGAAATATTCAAAAAGGATATGCTTAAACCTGCTGAGCGAGTACTGTGCTTATATCTTACAGGTACTTTGTTAGTTAATGAAAGAATGCTGGAGTCTTATGTGATTGCAAGAGACCGATTTCTTGTTCAAAATGGAAAAATGTTTCCTACTGTTGGAAGGTAATTTCATTTGTGTTACGCACATCAAGTTGCCTTGCCTCGTCAAATCTACGATGATGTTTGTATTTGCTTGTAAGAGCTTTGTTTCAAGTCATCACCGGAATTTGTTCTTTACTTTAATCCCTTTTCATATTTCTGTCATGCCAAAATATGGAGCTATGTCTTCATTAACATGTTTATTCTTATTGTCTTATCTTTCTGGCGCATTGAATGTGCTGTTAATTTTAGAAATAAAATTTTAGAAATAAAATTAATACCAGTGGGAGATATATTTCTCAATATTGCTTTAGAGTTGCATTGGTGACAAAGTATCGAGCTGTTCCTTCAATGGATTAGTTTAGGGGATTGGAGTATGTTGATATAAATAATTAATCCACAGTTTCATGCTAACCACTATAATTTTGTTTTATCTGGATATTATATGGACTTTCAAGCTTAATACTTATCTCCTCTGGGTGTGTGTACATGTTGGATGCCAGTCCTCCTCTTTTCCTACCTACAGATCTTCTTTATCCCTCTTGCTCATGTTTGCCTGATTACTCCTAAAGTTTTTGCTGAATCTAATGCATATTTCCTACCTTCCTTGATTGGTTGAATTTACAAATTTCTGTATGTATTTCTGCCAAGTGTCTTGAGTTCACATTTCATGAACCAGCATGTAACCTTTTTACTGTTTCCTTAAGTTGTTTGTCTTGGGTATGATGTTACCATCATTTTTCTTGATAAGGGATTTATCATCATTTTTATGTTATGTTTCTTTTACTCTTGTAGAATACACATGGCACCATTTAGTGACGAATATTTGTACATGGAAGTAGCAAATAAGGTAAACACCAGATCATATAGCCTTTCTTTTTCCTTGATCTTGGAGTTTCTTCTGTTCAGAAGTTTCTCCTTTTGTCGGTTGTTACCCTTCATGTTGCTCTCATCCAACCGAGAAACAAGGAAAGAAATAGTAAACTGTGGTTCCTTCTCTGTAGGAAGGTTGATGGGTACTATGTTTTCTGCCAAATTAAGGGTTTGGACTGTTTAAGATGTTTGTTGAGGATATTATTCATTTCTAATTGTGGTGTTACCACTGCAATCTGGAAAATTTCTTCTATGCTTTATAGACCTTCTGCCACACTTGTTTTAGTTGCAGTTTTGCCCATGAAAAGTAAGGTTGTTCATCTTTCACTCTTAAAAAATAAAACTTTAATTGCTAACTATTCTGAGGATGAGTAGAGATGGGAGAATAAGAGAAACACTAATTGAACGTCATCTAAGATTGTTGTTAGAGATTGAAAACTTGGTATGCAAGCTTCAAGGTCGCCATGGCTTTTATAAACTCTTCATTTCTTTTTAATAGGTTTTAATGCTTAATGTATCATATAATCCATTTACCACTAGCTTCTGCACATGGCTGATAGTTTGCAATTTGGTTTTCTTTTGATTTGATTAGCTTATTTCTTCCTTTTTGGATGATATAATATAGTGATCATGCATTTTCTTTATATTGTTTTTAAGGGAACTTCAGTCGATGTCTTAATATTACTTTTTTCCTTGTCATTCAGGCTACCTTTTGGCAGCAACAGAATTATTTTGGGGTTGATTTGACACCCTTGCATGGATCTGCTTATCAAGGATACTTTTCTCAGGTCAATATCCTGTAAAGTAGGAAAATTTTACTTCGGCCTGCTTTAGTGATAATGCTTGTCTAGCCTCTGAATAGTTCACCTTGACTTGAAAACGTTCAGCCTTCTTGAATGTTTTATTATCTGCTGCATGGGACTCTCTTTTTTATTAGTTGCCTGTACTTCTTATGTAGTCTATGCTAGAATGTTCAATTTGTACTATGGAATCTTCAGAATATAAGGCGGTGTTTCAGAAGTTTCCATTTTGTTTGACTTTCATCTTTCTAGATCATAAAAAGGAAAGGAAATAAAGGAGAACCGTCTGGATTATATTACATATAATTTTTTATTATGTATTTATGTCCAATTTAATGCATACTTGTACCTTGATATACTGTCTCAAGCGTATCTGTTAGATACCATAATGGGATGTTAATCATTGCTATAATTGTTAAGGCGCTGAACCTCTCCTGTGCCCACCCGCGGGCAATGTCGGGTTTTGTTTTTAAAACTTGTGCCAATGTGACATCCATTCTCTTCATTTTGGCGTGTTGAGAGGCCTGTACTTCGTAATGGCGTTTCAACTATTATCTTGGGTTTCTAAAAACGAATGAAAATATTCCTCGAATATTTATTTTACTGACACATTTTATGTAAACTTCCTTTTTTTCCCTCTCTAGGGGTAGTGGGTCTTGGCTTATGCAAAGAAGATTGAAGGGGCACTTGAAGATCTTAGATGCTATGAGTTATGTTAGGGTTTGATCGAGGGAATAATCTTACCAAATCCAACTTAATTTTAAGATCTAACCAATTAATATGCCACATAACACATAAGAAAAAAGAACCAGAGAGGGGTATTGTCTTAGTTCAATACTTCAATATGAAGTTATGGTAGGAGGGGCTTGTTTTGTTCTATCTGAGTCACTGAGTTGGTGAATAATTGATTTCTCTTTCAAATGCAATAAAACTCCTTAGTTGTGTTGTGTAATAATTTGGCTTTAAAGATGCAATAGATGTATTTAATCCCGACAAAAATAGTAGATACTTGTTAGCCAAAGATTTTATTGATCTTTTGTTAGAACTTGAATATTAGAAGTTCTGTTTTCAGTAATGCATAGTTATTTTTCCTGTAACTGTATACATGTCAGTACACCAGTTTTCTGACTCGTACTTTCTTTTCCATTTTTTGGATATTCTTGTCCTTTGCAGCCAGTGGTTGATGCTTTTGATCCAAGGCTATTGGTAGCTCCGGCTGTGTCCCATGTGATAAACTTCACTTCGATAAAGGTATTTATCAATCAACATTCTGTATGGTGTGAAAATGAAGTAGATGGCACATTCTTTATTCTGAGCCAGACACCTTTCCTTTTTTCCCTAGTTTTTTTTTTCCCCCAAAAAAGGAGCTGTCCGATAAAGGATGATAATGTTGCACAAAGAATACAGTTTACTGACTGGGGGTCTATCGGTTTAGATGTCTAGGGAAATGGGGAGGAAACTATAAAGAAGATAGGGATTTCTAACTTTAAAATGAACATATAGAGATAGTGCTTTCCATTTATATGTTCTTTGCAGTATTCTCGAAATGAACAATTTTTTTATTTATCGTGGAGTGGGTGCACTTGTTATTGTGGGTAATAAGATTTGTTGAATAATAACACGGGCTTTGGGCAGTAAACTCTATTCAGAAGAAGTTGAAACATACTATTACCATGAAATGATATTTTCCACATCTATATTACAGGAAGAAGATCTATATGAAATTGACATCCCATTGAGATTCATCTCTTCTGTTAGCACTAGAATACATGGGCTGGCTTGCTGGTTTGATGTACTTTTTGATGGAAGGTAAACTTGTGTTAATGATATCCTTTGGTTCTGGCACTTGGTCTTGTTGCTTTTGTCGTGACATTTTTTCCTCTTTCTGCAGCACTGTACAAAGGTGGCTGACCACTGCTCCTGGTGCACCAACAACTCACTGGTATCAGCTTCGGTGCATCTTGCCCCAGCCGCTTTATGTCATGCCAGGGCAGGAGATAACTGGTCGGCTTCACCTAGTTGCTCATAAAGCACAAAGTTATACCATTTACCTCACATTGTCTGGTAGGTCTTTATCGTAGTTATGTGCAACATTCCATCGTGTATCATTATTTCTAATTCCTGTCCAGTCACAATTGGTTTCCTGTCCAGTCACAATTGGTGATAGACTTCATCATGAATCTAACATGCCATTAATTTGAAGCTCTTGTTGGAGATATGATCCAAACATCATCTGTCAAACTTGATCTAAAGGAGCCGTATTACCGGATGTCCCAGCCACAAGCATATTCGGTAGCACAAGATCAACAGCCTGATCAGTTATTACAATCGCAGGTATTGCACAATTTTTGCTCCTTCATACCCTCTGTCTGCCCCCCACCCACCCTGCAGACTTGGTTTTCTAGGTGTAAATATGGAAGTTTGTAGTGGTGTTTGAGGTTTAGAAATTCTTTCTAAATGCCTCTTAGCCTCACCCTTATGGTGTTAGTTTTAGGCTTTGCCTTTTGAATATCAAAAAAAGGAGCGAGCTGAGCCATATCACGAGCTACTTTAGCTTGAGCCTATTTACACTTCAATTGATCTAATTCGTTTTTCTTAAACTGCTTTTCTTAATGGGCCTCCATGAGCCCCCTATCTCTTTCCTCTTCTTGGTTAGAATGATATTCGGCGTGTGTATGTATGTGGATGTTGCTTGGAGTAGCTCAATCTAAAGGTTTTGCCTTACCTATGAGTTTAAGTAGTTAAGATACCTTATCTAAAAGTTTAAGTTGTTAAAGAAGAGCCAAGTAATCTAAAAATTAAAGCAGTTAAGAAAAGAGACACATTTATTTAGTTTAGACTGGAACATGCCTCATCATGTGTGAACCTGATTATTTCTTGTCTAAGCACGCTAAATTTCTTAACAATATATAATTTGTGGTTTGAATTCAAGACTTCTGCCTGGTCTGATACTATGTTACAAGGCTGTAACTATCTTCTCTAAAAACGTAGGACACATTAACTTTATTTTAGATTGCAAAAAAGGCTTTTAGCAACTTGATAATACATGTTCCAACTTTAAAGTGAGCATAAATATACAGTATTTTTGTAGACTGGCTTACGAGTTTCTTTGTTACCTTTTCCGCTGGTAGTGGGATCTCAAGTTTACCTTTTTCTATCTTAAGCAGGACATACAATTACCATCTCGGGATGAAGATGGCTCAATCCTGATGCAACAGCCCTCCCCGACTTCAGGAGCTGAGCTACATTCACTCTAATTTTAACATCCAATTAACTCTAGAAATGAGCATCTTGATGCGCTCTTGTATTTGTAACATTATAAATGCTTGGCTAAGCTAAAGCATATGCAAATTCATATATGTTGTCCAACTTCTAACTTATTTGTTTTACCATTTCCTTAAAACTTGGGGACTTCATGTTGAATGCTTTCGTATTCTTGAAAAAGTTTTGTACTTGCTGGTAACATTAACATTTTCCCTTTCCTTTAGGCATTTGTACATTCTCAGGTTTGGCACTGTGGTTGGTAATAAAGGGTAGAGGAGACAAATCGGTTCATGTATTTCCTTTATGTGGACTTGATCCCAATCCAATTTGGATGCGCGCTAATTATGCTATAAATAAAACTAAGTGACAAATCGGTTCATGTATTTCCTTCATTCATGGCTACTCTTATTAAGTTTATTTTTTCTCCTTTATTTATTTTAATTATTAATCCTAAAACAATACAGTAAACAGATTGGGCAAAAGTGATAAAGACACAAGCTCCCCATAATGTGTTCCTGTTGTATAATATGCTAGCTCAGTAAAGTGATTCAATCATATTCGTTGTTTTTGTACTAATGTGTTGTTTTAGTCATGTTGTCGTCATTGTACAAACAATACATCTCTATTATATGATGTTAAATGATGAAGGATCCCTGTACTGGTTTTGTTTTAGGTCTTTAACTATATCTGGATATGGTTTCCAATTACAAGGTAATTTATTTCTATTGCTGCAAATGAAAGTAAATATTGTTTTGATCATGGTGTGATACCGATGCAGTGTATCTCTCAAGTCTTTTCTATGCGTTTGTATCCGATTGTTCTTCTCAAAAAATTATTGTTAAAGTGAACTTTTGTATTCGTTCTGATTTCTAATGTTTAGTATTAGCAGATTTAACTCTATATAAATCCCTTCCCATCTCAACGTGAGTAGTATTATGGATACTATGCTTAAAATCAAGCACAACTGCTAAAATATTTTGCATTGCTTTTGATGATTATGGTTATACAGCAACATCCAGGCCTTCAAATTTAGATACAAAGACAAAAATTTGCATATGAAGAAAAGAGTAGTAATACATGCAGACCTACTGTCCTGATTAAGCTTGAGGTCAGTAACCATTATTTGATTGTAATTACATCTCCTGAAAATATCAATAGGTGCTTTGAAATTCTCAAGTACTGAAAAGAAATTTTATGCTTGATTTCAAGATTTTGTGATCCTTCCTTATGCGGGGTAAATGTTGGATAACAACAAATTAGGAAAAACACTTATAATATTATTTATATGGCACTTTGATTGTCTGTCTTACAGGTTTGTCTTAGGGTGTCCAGTTTTTGTTTTTTAAGCTCTTGGGTGCAGTGATTCTTCCATGGCTCTACAATATTTTTCAAGTGTCTTTGAATGAGTTTCATCTAACATTAATTGCTATTTTACTTGCCATTAGCCTCACTCTCTTTGTTTTGATTTGTGTTTTTACATACTTTTAGTTTCTGATGGTTTCTTACTTTTCATAAATTCTTAGTGGCAATTATTTTCGTCCTTGAGTATATCAATGCAGCAAGTTCAAATATATTTACCGAAGACTTCACACTAATATATTTATCGAAGACGGCAAACTAATGAGGTTGATGACAAGAGCTTGGTTGAACTTCAAGATTAAGGCATCACATACTACATGATTTATTGTATAAACTGGTGGACATCCATAAGTAGGTTTTTTGTAAACTCGTGGACATCATGTAAAGTTTGATTTGTTAATGCAAAATACAGAGGCTTTGCTTGTATGTAATAGAGATTTGATCACTTCCTTCACTAGCTGCCTGATTACGCTCTTACAAGAAAGACGATTCATTGTAGAAACATATTGTAAGTTTCAGCTTACCAAATATTCACTAGAGAAATGCAATTTATACAGTTTTTGCTAACCATGATTATTAACTGTTTCTGTGATGTTGGGCCCGTGCTGGCACGGGCATTATACATCTAGTATTATATAATAGAAGAGCGAGTCTTTGGACGACCAAAGGCTCCTCCTAGCGACACGTGTTCTAACTATCTTATTAAAAGTTATTTTTGTAATTTTCTTGAATTGCTAGAATCTTTTTTAGATCCAACTTTACCTAACTGGCCATTCATTGTCATCACTTATTTGGTGCTGCTTCTTCTTCTGGTCTTCTCTGGCTGCTCTAAATCCGTCTTCTTGCTCCTCCCTTTTTGTTATCGACTAATTTTCATTTGCATGGTCTGGTATTTTTCCATTTTTGCTAGATTTTTACATCCGTGTTATTATTAATCCGATTTATACATGCTTTTTGATACCCCAATGTATGATTTTCAATAAATGCTTTTTTTATGACTCTATTGATTAATTTTCTCTTGATATCACAGTAGGTGTATGATTTTGTATTTTCCCTAATGTTGTTGTCCTTTATAATTTTTCTCTGTTTTATCTCTGACTCAATCATGAATTTCGTTGCAGGATTTGGTTTTGTTCAGACGCTGAAGTTACACCTCCCAAGTAGAAAATCACTACCACCACTATAGCCACACGACCATAAGAATTTGGATCGATTATTCAGAGCAAACCATCAATATGGGATTTTAATGGTACGTTTAACAGTTTATGCGTTTGGATATAATAGTTGAATATCATTGCATTTTTTTTATGGGTTAACTGTGCACCTCTTAGCACCTATCGGAAAAATATTAGGATAAATGATATACAATATGCAAAAAGATCAATGCACAAGAAATAGAAATAAAAATAGAAAAGACCAGCAACGTCAACAAGTAAAATTTTTTGCTCGATTAAAATATTGTTATGTAGTTCATTCTGATAATACTCTTAACTATGAGTTTCGATCCTCATGGAATAGGGGAGTAAATATTGCGATATTGGTGCGAATTCTCCATGTAGTTAACAGTATTGCTATTGATGATAAATGTAGTCTAGCACTAATATTTTACTCCCATTTTGCTTAAAATATTCTTTCTACCTTTATTACAGAAGCTGCCATTATTCTACTACTTGCATTAGGTGAGAAGGATGTGCATTTTTCATAGTATCTTTAGGTGACTTATCCTTACTTCTAGAGTTCTTACAAATCTTTCCTCCATTGCTAAGACTTTTGTTAATTGTGGAAGTTGGGCTGCGTTTAGACCTTTAGATAATTTGTAAAGGTGTCTCCGCAAGTAATTGAGTTTAAAGGAAATAAATTAAAACCATACAAATAACAACGTATTCTTTTAGTTGAAAAGAATATAATATACTATACTATTTATTGGATTAAATATGTTCTACTTCATGATTAATTCCCTAAGATGTTTACATTTGCTGAAATGGTGCTTATACCATTCCCAGAGTATCAACATAAACCAAGGACATTTTTAAGATATGAGGTTTAACTGAAATACCATATCTGTGGTTTCAATGTGTAAACAAGCTATTAACAAGAGAGTTTGTACTGATGTTATTTGTTGAGAGGGAAAGAATAGTGGAAACTTAGTGAGTGGCAATAGTGTTGGAAAAAAAATTAACAATGGAGAACAATATGGAGATAAGTTTATATATTGGGCTTAAAGAGTTTGTACTGATGCTTATGATGTTATGTTTAGTTGCGGTAGATATAATGCTACAGACACAAAAACACTCGTATAGATATATATATGTAAAAATTAAAAGAAAGAAGCTATTGTAAATGCATTATATTGAGACATAATTGATTCTTGATTGCTTAATATAATTGACTACTTTAAAGTGTTCATATTATACTTTCTATAATGCCGTTTTTGGTATTTGTTTTCCTCTATGTTGATGTTTTATTCCTGTGCAAGTGTCAAAAAAAACTGAAGCACTTGAAGAAACGGTTATCCAATTTTGCTGGAAAAAGGGCAGAGCTTGTGCAGAGACAATATCAGAGGATCTTGCAACTTAAACTTGAAAGACCAATAAATTGTTCAGACATTGTGATCAAGAGACTTCATGGAGAGAGGCATGAGTTCTTGATGAATGGCCGGAAGAGTTTGGAAACGGAGCTACAATTGTAACAACAGTAGATTTGCAACATATCTCAATTGGGATATGCAAATGGGAAGATAGGTTATTTTTGTGTCTTTTCTTGACAAACTTAAGCTTACTATTATCTTTCCCTTGAAAAACTGGTTCTGGAAAACACATGTATTACAGCTGCCATTTCAAAACTTGGTACATATTCATTTCAATTATCAAAATTACTAGAAAGTCTATGGTTTGATAATGAGATAAGTGATGACATCGAGCACCCGTGCATAGCACGGGCACTTTATCTAGTTCTTATATAAATCTCAATTAAAAGGGACAAGTATCTTGAATGACCCAAGTAGAAATCTAGGTATCCCTAAGTTGATATCGGGTGATGACAGGTGTCAGGTGTGGGAAGAAGAAATCTAAGGGAAGATGCTATAAATAAAACTAAGATGATCCCCCAAAAAAACAAAAACAAATAAGTAATAAAAACATAATAAATAATAGTAAATACATAAAGAATAAAAAATTAAAAACTAGTAAGACGATCCCTAAAACCGAGTACACAAATGTAAAGGGCATAAAGAGTAGGAGTAGAGCAGCAGAGGCTACGCTTTCATCCATCTGAATCTGCATGTGACCTTCTTTATGCGATAACTTGGCTTGATTTATTGACTTAGTTTCCATTAATGGCCAATATATTGACCCAATCGTAAAAATCAGACCATGTATTGTTGTGTCTGTACCACAATACAGTTGGAAAATATAGTGTACCAAGAGTATACAAAAATCTCAACTTGTTCATTGATTTTGACAATATCTTGATTCCTTTATGGAAGTCATCGGGTGATGTACTATAACACTCCTTTGGTAATGATTTAAGAAACTCGCTATGGGATGATGAAGTATTTTTTGTGCACAACATTTGTCTTAGATTTAAATTTGATGGGTTATCGTGTCTTGCTCTTGCTAGAAAATATGTACGACTATCGTTTAGTAGGAGTGGGGATGATTTTGAAGGGTTTTTGAAAGAAGAAGAATTCAGGCTACTCATTGAATTGAAATTATGGTTGAAGATTGAAGAGAAGGAAGTTGATGTAAGTATTTTTGGGTTAGAAGAATAAAGAGAGGATTTTGTAAGAAGTTTAGAGGAAAAATTACGAGATACAAGTCGAAAAGCCATTGCTGCTCAAGATTGAATGAATGTTCCTAGAGCAAAATAAAAATACCCTAGTCCTCAATAACTAGGATCCTCTAATATACTTTATTTATCAACCAAGAAACCATTTACATAACAAAGAAGGAAAACTATTTATTGAAAACCTTAAAAATTTTAAGCAATTTGTACGACAAAGGTTATAGAAACAACTATCAAATATAGAGATCATATTGTATACATAATGGTAATTTTTATATAATAATAATATAGATCATTTTTTGTTGCTAATCTTTTGCTGTGATCTCATCTTGACTTAGTGCATTAGATGAACATCTAAATTTCACAAATAGTCACACAACTATAGTTCTTTTTTCACTAAAGTCACACTATTATAATTCTTTTTAACACTAAAGTCACCCGACTTTGCTTTGTCACTTAAAAACGACATAATTTTTTACTTTATTAACCAAATTTAATGGGTTATCGTACTTTGCCCCCGCTATAAATGATGTTCTACTAGTATCATTTAGGAGGAGGCGATATTTGAAGGGTTTTTGTTGGAAGAAGAAGAATAATAATAATAATTTGAGGTAGTCATCGAATTGAAGTTAAGGTTGAAGATTGAAGAGAAGGAACTTGAGGCAAGTATTTTTGGGTTTAAACAGCAATCTATAGAAGAATAATAAAGAGAGTATTTTGTTAGAATTTTGACACTATTTGACTCTGTATGCCCGTCTCAGTACTTGTAAGATTTTGATGACAACAACTTTCTATATTAATCATCATATCATCATCATATCATATTTCATATTACTATAAAAGCATGTCCTCAAAAAGTTAACAAGTTGATTTACCAAAATAGCCCTGAAAAAACTTAAATAAGAATTGCTTAAAATTATGTATTTAGAAAATAACTCTAAATTTTGATATGTCCCGATCAATTTGGAAAAGTTGTGACCCTTAGAGTTTGTTACTAATCTTTTGAATTAAATTAACTGTTGGTGGCTAATAATGAAAAGTCACACTCTTATATAGAAAGTTTTTGTCCAAAGCAGCCACAATTAGCCACTTCTTTGAGTTGGTAGAAATTCTTTTTGGCCATCCAACAAACATAGTTTGATAGCTTCAGTATTTCCCACACGTCAAGGTTAGGCAGTTTTCATATATTTCATGATGTTCTTGTACCTTTATATGAGTTCTCATGATGCAGATTGGAATATTTATAAAGTTATGTTCATAGCATAATTTAAGTACATTATTTTATGGAGTGAACCATATTTGGAACGTGAATTTTGCGTTTATGCATGAAATTATATATACTTATTCTCGTGTTTCATTTGTAGTCTATTATGTTTCTGTACCTTTTTCCCATCCACTTTCATGTAACCAAAATGCTGAAAGGAAATTGATCTCCAGTGTTCTTTCTATGAGCACTTGCTTTATTTGCAAGTGAAGTGTTACACACTATGTTAATGTTATCCTACCATTACCTTACTTGATTCAATCCGCATGTGTATTTTCAATGTTGTAAAGTTACTTTGAATATGCTTAAAAAGAAAATTGTGTTGGTAGACCAAAAGATCTAACAAGCGAGATAAATAAGAGTATTAGCTATTATTTAGTTCAATTGATTGGATAAGCTATAATGGTGATGAACCATAAAAACATCTCTTCCTCCCAAAATTAAACTTTGATTATTCTCTTTTGTAGGTCCAGAAGATATCCACACATTTTGATAACAAATGATCTTCATGTTTTTTAATTCTTGAGTCAAAATCTTGTTATAATACTATTAATTTATTTTTTTTACAACACCACGCATTATAAGATTCGGCATTACGTGCAACGCACGTTCAGAGAAACTAGTACGAATAAATCCTGAGCTTTCTAAGATTAAACTAATTAATTAGACAAAAAAAAGTAAAAGGAGAAAGATGAATAGGTAGAACATCCAATATCCAAATGAAGAAGCATAAGCGCAAGAACTATTATTAAAAGTAGAAATACATTATGTATGAATACAGCAAACACTAAAGCCAACATACAACTAGTCCAATTATTTGAGTAGTTGAAGAACAAGAGTAGCTGAATAAGCCTGTTGCATGGTTCCTGCAATTACCCAATAAAACAAAAAATATTCAACTTAAGATAGAAGATGTAGTATAATATTAAGTGCCAGTTAAGCCAAAAAATGTATCAGTAAAGAACTTAATAATGCATACCTGAAAGTTTGCATATTGTGAGACTAGTAGGAACTTGTCTAGACACCATTATTTCTTCTTCTGTAATGCCTTTGATTTCTCTGCTTCTTTCGCCTTCTCATAGCGATCATGTATTCTAGTTCTTGAGCAATCCAAGAAAGCCAATTTGGATTTCGAGAAGACAGCATGACATATGATATGATGAATCCAACAAATAGTCCACTCCCATATCCCATTAAAACCACTTTCCAACTTAGTTCACTTAGAAATGTAGAATCACTTTCCTCATCCAACATAGAGTTTGTTGTGTTGTTTGTCTCTGGTATCCTACTGCTTCCACAATCATTGGAAACTGGGAATCCGCGTAATGCATCATTACCTTCATATGAACAGTTTTCAAATGCATTAAATTGAAATCCTCTCGGGATGCATCCTTCAAGATGATTGTGAGAGAGATTTAAAACTGCAAGAAATGTAAGAGAAGCAAGTTGTTGTGGTATCTCTCCTGAAAGCTGGTTAGATGAAAGGTCAAATGATTCGACTACGGATAAATTTCCAAGTGATGGTGGTATATAACCTTGCAGTCCATTATGAGACAAATTCAACATCCGAAGCGAAATGAGATCTCCCAGAACCTTAGGAATATGTCCTTCAAATTTGTTGTTTGAAAGGTCGATAGTGGTGTATAAAGACAAGATTCTCACAACTTGAAGCTCATTTCCCTTTGTTACAACAGTGACCGAGTCTTGGTAATATCCATCTCTTGGTGCCTGAATTGTTTGATCATTTCTTCTCATGGCCTTCAACTGGTGAAAAAGACTTGTTGGCAGCTCTTCTGTAAATGCATTGCTAGAGAGATCTAACATTCGGAGCTCAGGAAACAATTTGTCCATCCTTGAAGTCATAATGATGGGTCCATGCAACTTATTGGATCTCAAGCTTAAAACTTGTAGGTTTGGAAGAGTCCCCAACCACATAGGAAATGTGTCGTTGAAGCGATTATTTCCTAAATCAAGAACTTCCAGTTGTTTGCAATTGGCCAAGGATCTAGGGATTTCTCCCTCAAGCTTATTGCCATGCAAGTTGAAACTTTTAATTCCACTTCCAAATCCAAAAGTTATTTGGAGTTTCCCTGAGAGATTATTGTGTTGCATATCCAAAACCTCGATGTATTTGCTCATGTTACCCAAACATTGTGGAACTTCTCCCATCAAATTGTTTCTTGCCAAATCTATAACTATGGACGCATTCAAATCGCAAATTGAAGGAGGGATCTCCCCACTGAGATTGTTATTTGAAATGAAGAAGTATTGTATACTGCGTGGAAGAATAGGTAGTGACCCTTGAAGAGAATTAGACCGTAAATCAATAGAAGAAGCTAAAGGAGGAATCTGGTCAATACTTGTCAACATATTGTGGGATAGGTTAAGATATCCCAAATGCATCCAATTAGACCAATCAGGAATTCTACCTTGAATCTTGTTAAGAGAAAGATCCAAGTACTCAAGCTGCTTTGTTGATCTCAAAAGCTCCAAATCTTTTACTTCACAGGCAGCCAAATCTAAGCGCCAAAGAGATTCGGGTAAGGTAGACTTGACTTTGTTCTCATTGGTTAGCGAAATACTATTATATGAAAGATAAAGAAATTCCAGTTGTTTGAGGTTTGAAAAGATGCTAACATCTACATTGCCACTAAAATTGTTAGAGGAAAGATCAAGGTTCACAAGGTTCACAAGGTTCTGAAGTGACTTGGGAAGAGGACCTTGCAGTTGGTTTTCTCTTAAATCAATCCAGAAAAGTGAATTATTGAAATCCTCAAGCTGACCAGAAAAGTGGTTACGACTTAAGTATAGTTCACGCAGTGATGGACGGGAAAATATCCAGGATGGTATTACTCCATTCAGGGAGTTATTATAAAGACCCAAATGCTCAATACGGGTGAGATTTGAAAAAGTTTTTGGAATCGACCCCGACAAATTACAAGAATCAAGTAGTAAACGCTCCAATGAAGATAGATAGCCAAGGGATTCAGGCAGCATATCACCAGAAAAATTCACTGAATCAAGATCTAACTCCCTGAGAGATGCACTGCTGTTCCATTTGGTCTTTGGAAAGTAACTACTGAGCTGATTATTGTATCCCAATTCAAGAACTTGCAAGTTTGGCAGGTGAAAAATACTCTCAGGTAACATACCACGCAATCCTGTGCTATCCAGCTTCAGAGTTGTTATATGAGGAGAGAAATTCCGAGGAATGGTCGAAAAGATGTTCACAAATCTAAGATCAAGCTCTCTCAATTGTGTCAAATTCTGAAGGAGCAATTCAAAATTGCGAGGTCCAAGTATCAGCTGTTCTGTAAAAGCTGGGAGAATTAGGGAACGTAACTTGGAGAGATGAGAGATTTCAGTTGGAATTTGACCCCGGAAAGATGAGCCAGAAAGATCAAGATGTGTCAAGTTAGAAAACTCGCCAAATTTAGGCGAAATCTCTGAACCGTCGAAGCCATTCCAAGAAAGTTTAAGCCTTTGGAGATGAGAGAGTTGAAATAGGGTGCTATTGGAATCAATAGTCCCTACAAGCTGGCTACAACTAAGGTCAAGTTCAATAACATGGCCAGTCATCTCATCACAATATACTCCATCCCACAAGCAGCAATCTCTGCTCGTCGTATTCCATGAACTTGTTTTGGAGTAAGATTTTTCACCACATAGAGGATCCAAAGAGGCATCAAATGTCTGGTTGAATTCTATAAGGGCTAGACTTTCATCTCGGCGGCATGCGAATGAAGAAAAAGGAATTTGACAGAGAAAGAAACATAGTAAAAGTACTAGTAGGTGCATAAAAACCATATTTGGCAAGAAATTAAGATAGTTAAAAGTTGGAAGGGAACTAAGATCGCCAAGAAAGTTTTGTATGTATGCTTTGTGTGATCAACAAATTCATGAGAAATATATACAAGTGAATGCTAAAAGTCAAGTCTTGTAGGTCTTCTAGAATTAAGATGCTATCAATTTTTTCTGAAAATTGTTCTTATAATAGGACAAATGAGTGATCATCTGAAAATGTCAGTTTTCAAATATTACAGAAATTTTAAGCCAAATGTCAGAATATGTAAATTTTATTGCACTGTTTAGTGTTATATCTATCTTATTTTGAAGAATGCAACAAGTATCTACAACGTATAAAGCAGTGAGATGGTTTTAACTGCTGCAGTAAGAATTAGATAATGTAATGTTAAGCTCAGGTCAAGAATGCAAGAGTCTTTCCAAGAAAGCTGCAACTGACATATCTTTTCAAGTTGATGTTTCACTATGATTTTACTCAATTGCTGAACAGAGTACTTTGACCCGTGGACTTGGGGCAACTTTTTGCTTGCTATATCTACATCTAACTTAGCGTTTCTTCGGGGGGCGGACCTATGCGCATTGAAGGGGTTCAACTGAATCACATTCATCTAGAAATTGTAGTAAATATGGGAAAATAGAGTTTTTTTGAGTTATATATACACACACACTATTGAACTCTTTTTGACACAAGAAAATATGTGTGTATAGTAATAAAGGAGGTTTGAAAATTGTTTTAGGTCACAAGTTCAAATCTTAAGGGGTTGTTTGGTACGTGGTATAGGATTAATTAATCCTTGTATAAAAAGCTGAATGATTTTAGCTCGTGTTTAGTTTGCAAATTCAAATCAGTATTATCTAATCCCAATATAAATTTATCCACAATTTGATGGATAAATCAATACCAAGGACCCATGGTTTTAACTTATCTCAGTATTAACTTGTCCTTGTATAACTAATTCCGGTATAACTTATTGTACCAAACGACGTCTAAGTGTTACGTTTAAATAATTTTTGCACCCTTGTGTCAATTTCTAGGTCCACCCTACGTTTCTATAGGACAATGAGAAAAAAATGGATGGTTCTAAATGAATGAGATATATTTCAAGTCAACACTCTAGTCTTTCCACATGGAAATATAAAATGAAAGAAAGGGACAAATTTTTTTAAAGTTGATGCTTCACTTTGATCATAGTCATCACAATTTGTAGAACAGAACAATACTTATTGTTCCTTCCTATTTCTACATCTAATTAGCAATTTTCGTGGAGAAAGAGAAGGAAGGGAGAATTCCACATCCCTTATATTTTATAAGTCAATACACAAGTCTTTTCCATGGAATAGAAAATTGAAGCTACAGTATGGTAATGCCTTACCTTTAACGTTAGACAAGACATTGTAAAAGCTAATTGTCCATGGAAGAAATTTGAACACGACATTCTTTTTGACCCAAAAACAAAAAGAAGCCGGACAATGAATAAAGGACACAAAGTTCACATGCCTGTTGTGTGGAGCACACCCAGAATAAATAGAACATTTGTTCTTTCAATGTGTAGTCTCTGTAGTGAACCAACTAGTATTGAACCAAAGGTAACGAGAGATATGATGAGATTAAGCAAGACTGGAGTTACAAATCTTCATCGAATAACCGAAAAGAAAAGAAAAAAGGTAGAAAAGGGAGGTTTCAGAACTACACTAATAAACTAGTTAAGAAAATAAGAGACAACTTCATAACATGACTCTAAGAGATATTTCTTCTTCTATATATAGACATCTCCGCAGGAGTCCCATATATAAATTGACAACATACCAAATGGGTCCTCCATTGTGACCACGTTCACAACATTCTCTCAAACATGTTTGAAAAGCACCCTGAACTGGTTACAAATGCAGACTCAGAGGACTGATCTACATGGCATATGGAAAATAGATGAACACAGATAGGTTGTTTTGGTTACCTTTAGGCTGGTTTCTTGACTGGCATTTCTTTGCAAGTTAAAAGTAGGAGACAAGTTGTAAGTTTGCTGAGATGGTGATTTTAACAAAATTGTTCAGTTAACCCCAAAAAAAAAAAAGTTTCCACTTTCTGGTGTTACGTTCTTAAACGAACACATGTCCACAAATTAGAGTTGTTACAACACAATCTAAAGGTTAAGTTGAATCACTTTATCAAGAAATTTTAAGTTGTTAGAGAAGAGACACATATACTTATTGTATCCTAGCTCAATTTCTTGAGAAAAAGTATGTGAGAGTTTTTTTAATGATGTCTAAATTCAAACTTAAACATCTCTTTTTACCATCTTTTAATAACACTTGCAGACACCATGTTGAATGCTTCGGGTAAAACTTGATATAAGTGGCTATTGGAGTTGTGCAATAATTATATATTCACTTTCCTTTTTTTTCATTGAATGCTTCGGGTAAAACTTGATATAAGTGGCTATTGGAGTTGTGCAATAATTATATATTCACTTTCCTTTTTTTCATTTAGGCATTCGTACATTCTTATGCCATATTTCACATGAAAAAATTGGAATGAGATCCTATCCAGTGAGCTTCTGATTTTATTCAATACTTGGTTTGATTAATGGCATGTGTCAATCCAATTAATTCACGGGTAAGATACAACAATTAAAATTGGCTATGAAATAAGCAAAAAATAAAAAAGAAAGGGCCTTCCACTAACGGCAGCAGTCAACATAGCGGTCCTTGCATTTCTACGAAACAATATGAAGCAACTGCATAGTACTACTTTTTATGTGCTATTTGCCAAAAGATTATATAAAAAATCAATTTAGAGAGAAAAAGATTAACATTGTAAGATAAATTAGGAGGGAGTGCACTAATTTTTTACTATGACATCTTGGTGGGTGCTACGTGATTTATGTAAATTGTGCTATAAAAATGCAAGGACCCGTTATCAAGTTGTTAATGGAAGGCCCTTTCTTTTTAATTTTTTGCTTAAAATTTCATTGACAATTTTAATTGTTGTATCTTAGCCATAAATTAATTGGATTGACACATGTCATCAATCAAACCAAGTATTGAATAAAATTGTACAAAAGCTCACTGGATAGGATCCATTCCCGAAAAAATTGGTTGATAGGGGGCGCTAAAATGTGTGAGAGATTGCTAAACAGAATACTTTGACCCGTGGAGTTGGGGCAACTTTTTGCTTGATATATCTACATCTAACTTAGCGTTTCTTCGGGGGCGGACCTATGCCCATTGAAGGGGTTCAACTGAATCCCATTCGTCGAGGAATTGTAGTAAATATGGGAAAGTAGAGTTTTTTTGAGTTATATACATGCACACTATTGAAATCTTTTTGACACAAGGAAATATGTGTGTATAGTAATAACAGAGGTTCGAAAATTGCTATAGATCACAAGTTCAAATCTTAAGGGGCCGTTTGGTACGTGGTATAAGATTAATTAGTCCTTGTATAAAAAGCTGGATGATTTTATCCCGTATTTGGTTTGCAAATTCAAATCAGTATTATCTAATCCCAGTATAAACTTATCCACAATTTGACGAATAAATCAATACAAGGAGGGAAGGACTCCATAGCATTAACTTATCTAGTATTAACTTGTTCTTGTATAACTAATCTCGGTATAACTTACCCCAAAACAATCCTAAGGGGTTGTTCGGTTGCTCCCTCCATAAGTTAATACCCGCACAAAACTCCGCGTTAATTTAGCGCAGCGTTCGGTTGGTTTTCTGTGAAATTTTAATACCCGCATAAAATTAGTGCAACGTTTGGTTGCGTTTTTGTATATTCCGCATTATGAATACCCGCATTATTAATGCGGGAATCTATGTATTATTTTATGCGGGGTAGAAAGTGGTATTAATAATGTGGGTATTAATAATACAGGTATTAAAATTTAAAATGACAAAATTAACCCTCATAATAATAAGGATATTTTAAAATTTTATTTAAGGAATAAATAAATATTTTAAATAATAATATTGTTTGTTAATTTGTAATATATCAGTGATTCAACAAATAATCCCTACGTTATAATATATGCATGGCTAATACCCACATTATTAAACCCCACATAACTAATACCTGCATTATCAATACCCACATTATTAATACACACATTATTAATACCTATATTATTAATACCCGCATTAATAGTTAATACCTGTGTAAAATACACCTACAACCGAACGACCCCTAAGTGTTATGTTCAAATAATTTTTGCACCCTTCTGTCAATTTCTAGGTCCACCCTACGTTTCTATAGGACAATGAGAAAAAAATGGATGGCTCAAAACGATTGAGATATATCTCAAGTCAACACTCTAGTCTTTCCACATGGAAATGTAAAATGAAAAAAAGGATAAATTTTTTTAAAGTTGATGTTTCACTTTGATCATAGCCTATCACAATTTGTAGAACAGAACGATACTTATTGTTCCTTCCTATTTCTACATCTACGAGTGGCGTGAGCCCGGGCCAACTCAGGCCGAAGTTTAATATAAATACTTCAATACATTATTTAAAGTTTGGTCCCTTTAAGAAAAAAATTAATCTTCATTGCCAGTATTTACTTTCTAGCGGACAGTCAACAAAATTTTTGGAAGAGCTTTATAAATTTAATTAAAAAAGATTGCTAAAACTCAAACACTATTGAGCAAAAGTTTCTAATTATTTATCCGCATGTTTTCTATTTAAGACTTGCGTTCAAAATTAATCTTCATCGCCAATGTATTTAAGACTTGCGCTTAATTAAGAAGATATATATTCTTAAGGTTGCAGGGTGACACAATACACCATCCATTTTAAAAAGGCACCAAAAAATTGTAATTAATGACACTTTGTTACATACTTTTGATTCAATATTAATTAATACTTAGTTGAGTTCGACTTTGGTTTCATAGTAAAATTTAAAGCTAGCCTCGAAGCCTATTTGTGCACCATCATTTAAGGACAATCACTTTAACATTTTATTTCAAGTGTAGCAACTAAACTTTAGATCAAAATTGTAAGTTGAGAATATAACCAAAAGTGTGAATAATAAGTGGTGTGGCAAGTATTTACCTAACTTATCTATTCTATACTAAATAATTAATATCGTATACCAATCATTTAAAATCCTTTCACTAAAGATATAAAAATACTAAAAAGAGACATACAAAAGTGATAACATAAATATTCATTTGGTTGATCATGTTTCTAATGAAAATTTTTAGAAGTTAAAATAATCAAGGAAAATGTGAAGAAAACAATGCAAATGATTAATTAAATAAGGCTAAATTATACAAATATACAAACATAATAGCAGGTTTACAATAAAATAGCAACATTATGTCACTTTTCAAGAATAGCAATACTTTCTTAACATTATATATACAAGTTATTAATAAAAAGATTTATTCAATAAAATTGAAGATACACCATGCACCAAAATCGCCCATAATTATAGGCATGTCTTTTCATCTGTTCCTACTTTTTTGGGATTACAACTACCCAATTACTAATTCTATTGTATGTCATTTGTATGTCTATCGTATGGTGTATGTGTATAGTATGGCTATTGTATGGCTATTGTATGACTATTGTTAGTCTTTTGTATGTCTATCGTATAGCTATTGTATGTGTATTGTATGGCTATTATATGTGTATTGTATGGCTATTGTTTTTTACGTATGCCTATATTGTCAATTTTTAATAGATGGTTTTGAGGGAAGAGAGAAAATTGGTTAAATATAAAAAGATTTAAATCTATCTAAACATGATTTGGGTGCATAGATATAGGATTAGATTTATCTTTTTTTTAAATTATATTTCTTTTCTTTTTAAATACATTCTGCTATTTTTTGTAGCAAACAATAAAAATGTTGCTATTTTTTGTAAATTTTGAAAATATTTATATATTTTGTAACAAAAGTAGATAAAGTTATACTCTGTGTAATTTATCCATTAAATAAAGACCATTCGAAAATCTAATTAAATAAAAACGTCTAAATCGCATGACACATGACCAAACACTTTTCAGAATTTTATATTAGATCTTAATTGAAGTTTCAAGTTAAGTATTTAGTTTATAAACCTTTAATAATGATATTTTCTTAACAAGCTTACAAGTATTTTTCGTAGAAGTTACATAGAATATTAAATTGAGCTTATATACTGCCATTATTCAGAAGTTAGTGTACTTTGTTAGTCCTATTTAATAAATTACCATTAGACTAAATAAAATCCCATCAATATAAATATTTACAAGAATATCAGCGGTTCTCAGCCAATGGAATGGATTCCTTTTATTTTATGTCTATTACAAATATACCCTCTGGATCCAACTTGCAAACTGGATGCAGCTGAATTGTGTTTCGGAGGCAGCTCTCTACCACATTTATATATAGTAGTACTCCCTCCGTTCCATTTTATGTATCATAGTTTTACTCATAGTAAAAGTACCAGTAGGTGCATAAAACCCATATTTGGCAAGAAATTAAGATAGTTAAAAGTTGGAAGGGAACTAAGATCGCCAAGAAAGTTTTGTATGTATGCTTTGTGTGAGTCCCTAATCAACAAATTCATGAGAAATATATACAAGTGAATGCTAAAAGTCAAGTCTGGTAGGCCTTCTAGAATTAAGATGCTATCAATTTTTTCTGAAAATTTGCTCTAATAATAGGACAAATGAGTCATTATCTGAAATGTCGTTTTCAAATATATATTACAGAAATTTTAAGCCAAAGAAATTTGGATCATCTTATTCATGTAAAATTAAGTGGCAGTCAGAATATGTAAATTTTATTGCACTGTTTAGTGTTATATCTATCTTATTGAGAAGAATGCAACAAGTATCTACAACGTATAAAGCAGTAAGATCGTTTTAACTGCATCATTAAGGGTAAATTGTGCTAATTGCTGCAGTAAGAATTAGATAATGTAATGTTAAGCTCAGGTCAAGAATGCACAAGTCTTTCCAGGAAAGCTGCAACTGGCATATGTTTTCAAGTTGATGTTTCACTATGATTTTACTCATTGCTGAACAAAATACTTTGACCCGTGGAGTTGGGGCAACTTTTTGCTTGATATATCTACATCTAACTTAGCATTTCTTGGGGGCGGACCTATGTGCATTGAAGGGGGTTCAACTGAATCCCTTTCGTCGAGAAATTGTAGTAAATACTCCCTCCGTCCCAAAATGAGTGTCTGGGTTTGACTTTCGAGAGTCAATTTGACTCAACTTTGACCAACATTTTAAGATGTATTTTTTCACCAAAATGATATGAGAAAAGTTGTAACTTATAGTACGTTTCAAGTAGTTTTCAAATATATAAATTTTATTGTTATAATATTAAGTTAATCTAATCCATTTTAGCTTCAAAGTTGAGTCAAATTGACTCTCGAAAGTCAAACCCAGACACTCATTTTGGAATGGAAGAGTATGGGAAAGTAGAGTTTTTTTGAGTTATATACATACACACTATTGAACTTTTTTTGACACAAGAAAATATGTGTGTATAGTAATAAAGGAAGTTCAATAATTATTTTAATTCACAAGTTTAAATCGTGAGTGTCATGCTTAAATATTTTTTGAACACCTTTTATCAATTTCTGGGTCCGCCCAACGTTTCTATGGGACAATGACAAAAAATGGATGGTTCCAAATGAATGAAATATATGTCAAGTCAATACACAAGTCTTTCCACATGAAAATGTAATGAAAGAAAGGACAAACTTTTTCAAGTTGATGCTTCAATTTGATTATAGTTATCATTATTTGTAGAACATATCAGAAACAACTTCTCTATCTTGGTATGGGTAAGGTCTGCATAATACTTCCTTCCTATTTCTATATCTAATTAGCACTTTTTGTGGAAAAAGAGAAGGGAGAATTCCACATCCTCTAAATTTTCTAAGTCAATATACAAGTCTTTTCCATGGATAGAAAATGAAAGCTACAATATGGTAATGCCTTACCTTTGACATTAGACATTGTAAACTTGCTCATTTTCTTCTTCTGGTTGCAGTTGATTAAGCTAATTGTACATGGAAGAAATTTGAAGACAACATTCTTCTGGAAAAAAAAAACTAAAATGAAAAAGAAAAAGAATGACAATGGAATGAAGCAGGAAAAAAAGTTTCCACTTTCTGGTATTACATTCTTAAACAAACACATGTTCAAAAATTAGAGTTGTTACAACACAATCTAAAGGTTAAGTTGAGTCACTTTATCTAGAAATTTTAAATTGTTAGAAAAAAGACACATATACTTATTGTATCCTAACTCAATTTTTTGAGAAAAAGTACATGAAAATATTTTTAATGCAAATTAATGATGTCTAACTTCAAACTTAAATATCTGTTTTATCATCTTTTATTAACACTTGCCGACACCATGTTGAATGCTTTGGTTAAAACTTGATATAAGTGGACTAGATAATGTAATGTTAAGCTCAGGTCAAGAATGCACAAGTCTTTCCAAGAAAGCTGCAACTGACATATCTTTTCAAGTTGATGTTTCACTATGATTTTACTCAATTGCTGAACAGAGTACTTTGACCCGTGGACTTGGGGCAACTTTTTGCTTGCTATATCTACATCTAACTTAGCGTTTCTTCGGGGGCGGACCTATGCGCATTGAAGGGGTTCAACTGAATCACATTCATCTAGAAATTGTAGTAAATATGGGAAAATAGAGTTTTTTTGAGTTATATATGCACACACACTATTGAACTCTTTTTGACACAAGAAAATATGTGTGTATAGTAATAAAGGAGGTTTGAAAATTGTTTTAGGTCACAAGTTCAAATCTTAAGGGGTTGTTTGGTACGTGGTATAGGATTAATTAATCCTTGTATAAAAAGCTGAATGATTTTAGCTCGTGTTTAGTTTGCAAATTCAAATCAGTATTATCTAATCCCAATATAAATTTATCCACAATTTGATGGATAAATCAATACCAAGGACCCATGGTTTTAACTTATCTCAGTATTAACTTGTCCTTGTATAACTAATTCCGGTATAACTTATTGTACCAAACGACGTCTAAGTGTTACGTTTAAATAATTTTTGCACCCTTGTGTCAATTTCTAGGTCCACCCTACGTTTCTATAGGACAATGAGAAAAAAATGGATGGTTCTAAATGAATGAGATATATTTCAAGTCAACACTCTAGTCTTTCCACATGGAAATATAAAATGAAAGAAAGGGACAAATTTTTTTAAAGTTGATGCTTCACTTTGATCATAGTCATCACAATTTGTAGAACAGAACAATACTTATTGTTCCTTCCTATTTCTACATCTAATTAGCAATTTTCGTGGAGAAAGAGAAGGAAGGGAGAATTCCACATCCCTTATATTTTATAAGTCAATACACAAGTCTTTTCCATGGAATAGAAAATTGAAGCTACAGTATGGTAATGCCTTACCTTTAACGTTAGACAAGACATTGTAAAAGCTAATTGTCCATGGAAGAAATTTGAACACGACATTCTTTTCGACCCAAAAACAAAAAGAAGCCGGACAATGAATAAAGGACACAAAGTTCACATGCCTGTTGTGTGGAGCACACCCAGAATAAATAGAACATTTGTTCTTTCAATGTGTAGTCTCTGTAGTGAACCAACTAGTATTGAACCAAAGGTAACGAGAGATATGATGAGATTAAGCAAGACTGGAGTTACAAATCTTCATCGAATAACCGAAAAGAAAAGAAAAAAGGTAGAAAAGGGAGGTTTCAGAACTACACTAATAAACTAGTTAAGAAAATAAGAGACAACTTCATAACATGACTCTAAGAGATATTTCTTCTTCTATATATAGACATCTCCGCAGGAGTCCCATATATAAATTGACAACATACCAAATGGGTCCTCCATTGTGACCACGTTCACAACATTCTCTCAAACATGTTTGAAAAGCACCCTGAACTGGTTACAAATGCAGACTCAGAGGACTGATCTACATGGCATATGGAAAATAGATGAACACAGATAGGTTGTTTTGGTTACCTTTAGGCTGGTTTCTTGACTGGCATTTCTTTGCAAGTTAAAAGTAGGAGACAAGTTGTAAGTTTGCTGAGATGGTGATTTTAATAAAACTGTTCGATTAACCAAAAAAAAAAAAAAAGTTTCCACTTTCTGGTGTTACGTTCTTAAACGAACACATGTCCACAAATTAGAGTTGTTACAACACAATCTAAAGATTAAGTTATCCAGAAATTTTAAGTTGTTAGAGAAAAAATACATATACTTGTTGTATCCTAGCTCAATTTTTTGAGAAAAAGTACGTGAAAGTCTTTTTAATGATGTCTAAATTCAAACTAAAACATCTATTTTACCATCTTTTAATAACACTTGCAGACACCATGTTGAATGCTTCGGTTAAAACTTTATTGTTATATATATTGGAAGTTCAAGGTGGAGAAATACTACCAGCTTCCTATATTCACATATATTCTTTTACCAAATTTCAGTTCATATGATCTCACTCTAGTGATACATTTGTTTGTTCGGTCCTCCAGTATCAAAAGTACTTGAAATAATTTAATGACAAAATTTCTTATATAAAAATGAGTTGTGAATGGAGACATATAGACATGATGAGATTAAGCAAGACTGGAGTTACAAATCTTCATCGAGTAATCGAAAAGAAAAGAAAAGAAAAGGTAGAAAGGAAGGTTCCAGAGGTACACTAATAAACTAGCTAAAAAAATAAGAGACATATAGACATCTCCGCACTCTTTATTAACCAGAGTCCTATATATAAATTGACAACATCCCAAATGGGTCTTCCATTGTGACCACGTTCACAACATTCTTTCAAACATGTTTCAAAAGCACTCTGAACTGGTTACAAATGCAGACTCAGAGGAGTATAGAAAATAGATGAACCCATGGATTGTTTTGGTTAGCTTTAGGCTGGTTTCTTGACTGGCATTTCTTTGTAAGTTAAAAGTATAGGAGACAAGTTGTAAGTTTGCTGAGATGGTGATTTTAACAAAATTGTTCAGTTAACCCCAAAAAAAAAAAGTTTCCACTTTCTGGTGTTACGTTCTTAAACGAACACATGTCCACAAATTAGAGTTGTTACAACACAATCTAAAGGTTAAGTTGAATCACTTTATCAACAAATTTTAAGTTGTTAGAGAAGAGACACATATACTTATTGTATCCTAGCTCAATTTCTTGAGAAAAAGTATGTGAGAGTTTTTTTAATGATGTCTAAATTCAAACTTAAACATCTCTTTTTACCATCTTTTAATAACACTTGCAGACACCATGTTGAATGCTTCGGGTAAAACTTGATATAAGTGGCTATTGGAGTTGTGCAATAATTATATATTCACTTTCCTTTTTTTTCATTGAATGCTTCGGGTAAAACTTGATATAAGTGGCTATTGGAGTTGTGCAATAATTATATATTCACTTTCCTTTTTTTCATTTAGGCATTCGTACATTCTTATGCCATATTTCACATGAAAAAATTGGAATGAGATCCTATCCAGTGAGCTTCTGATTTTATTCAATACTTGGTTTGATTAATGGCATGTGTCAATCCAATTAATTCACGGGTAAGATACAACAATTAAAATTGGCTATGAAATAAGCAAAAAATAAAAAAGAAAGGGCCTTCCACTAACGGCAGCAGTCAACATAGCGGTCCTTGCATTTCTACGAAACAATATGAAGCAACTGCATAGTACTACTTTTTATGTGCTATTTGCCAAAAGATTATATAAAAAATCAATTTAGAGAGAAAAAGATTAACATTGTAAGATAAATTAGGAGGGAGTGCACTAATTTTTTACTATGACATCTTGGTGGGTGCTACGTGATTTATGTAAATTGTGCTATAAAAATGCAAGGACCCGTTATCAAGTTGTTAATGGAAGGCCCTTTCTTTTTAATTTTTTGCTTAAAATTTCATTGACAATTTTAATTGTTGTATCTTAGCCATAAATTAATTGGATTGACACATGTCATCAATCAAACCAAGTATTGAATAAAATTGTACAAAAGCTCACTGGATAGGATCCATTCCCGAAAAAATTGGTTGATAGGGGGCGCTAAAATGTGTGAGAGATTGCTAAACAGAATAAATACAAAAATATATAACCCTAGCTAGTCCGAGTCCTCAAACTACTAGGATTTCTAATATATATTTTTCCAACCAAAGAACCATTTACTGGTTTTTTTTTTTTTTTAATCGAGAAAATGTTTAGAAAACTTTAAAATTTATAACCAATTTTTGTACTAACAGAAGGTAAGCTAGCTAATTAAGATCACATAGTAGTACTAAGTTCGTATCGATCGAATTGAGTGAAAAACTTCTTGGTAGCACTAATAAGATTATAAGTCATTAATCTATTAAACAAAAATTCTTCCTGTCACAACTAAACTGTTAATTTCAATGGTTACAAGGGTATATTTCAAGAAATCTAATAGCATAGAAAAAATTACAATATTATCGCATAAAAGATTAAATATTTTCCTAAATATGAAGTCGAATTTATAAAGCCTCTGACCATGAAAGGGAAGCTTAATAATAAGCATTTTAACATGCTTATACGCATTTCTCATGCCATTTATTATTCAACTAATGAATCTGTCAACCCAACTCCAACACGACTAGTTTCGAATATTAATAAACGGAATCTAGAGATGAGTCTTTACACTGAGCAACGTTGGAGGAAAGTGGGGGAGAGCAGGTGTGAATTAACCTCCTCAACAAAGATTTAAGAATGGGAAAAGAACATCTTTATATCTGTTTCCTGTGTAGGTCTAATTTATGACTAATTAAAGTACGAGCAACAATAAGATTGTAGGAATGAAGGGGACAGATGTCTATACTCCTTTACAGAAGATTAATGAATATACTTACTGGTAATATTCAAGCTCAGTTTTCTCCAATTTGTAACTATGTGTACGCCGAGTGTTAAAAGCACGTGGGGAGCACTCCTTGTATTACATCAAAAAGACCTCATCATATTGTCAAATGAAGTTGCTCATTAAGTGAAATCTGTTACGAAATAATAGCTGCAAAGTAAGCAACCAGGGTGACGTCATTAAGGCCCTCAAGGACATGCTTAGCAAAGGTATGAGAAATAACATAGAAAAATTGTATAGAAAGAAAGTGGTATATTATTTCATTTCAAACTCATATCCAGAATAAACTGAATTAGCTTCCTATTTATAGAAGAAAAGAAGCAGCTGCAAGGCTTTTCAAAAGCTGCTACAAGGCTTTTCAGAAGCTGCTGGCAAGCTGTCTGCATGAGCTACTTGTAAGCTGTCTGCTTGATTGCAAGCCTCTTCAAGCTGCTGCAAGGCTTACTAGAAGCTGCTGCAAGGCTTTTCATAGAGCTGCTTGTTAGCTGCCTGTATGAGCTACTTGCAAGCTATCTGCTTGTAAACTACTTGTAAGCTACTTGTAGATCTAGCTTCTTCAGGAAGCTATGAGAGTAATGGACATCCATAATACAATGTATTCATAACACTCCCCCTTGAATGTTCATTAATAGATAATCTGCATCGTTAAAACCTTACTAAGAAAAAACCCTATGGAAAAAAATCTTAGTGAAGGAAAAAGAGTACACTTGTCTTATAATACGCATTACCAGTTGCCTCATTAAAAATCTTACCAGAAAAAATCCAGTGGAAAAAATATTGGTTAAGGAAAAAAAAAGTGCAACACGTATTTTACTCCCCCTAGCGGAAACCTCGATCTAAGTCTCTAAGTTTCCTCATTCCAATGTTATATACCATATTTTCAAAAGTTGCAGGCAGTAAAGATTTGGTGAAAAAGTCTGCCAGATTAGAAAATCTTCTGATCACATCTTCTTGAATGAAATGTATCACCGATCTCAACCATACGCATTCCCTACTTTCTTCATCAATAGCTATTAACTCAGCATGGTTTGGAGAAGTAGCAATCATTGATTGTTTTGTAGAGAGCCATGATATGACAGTACCCCACATGTGAAGAGGTAACCAGTTTGAGATAGAGCCCTATGCGTGGTCAGATAAATACCCTGCATTTGCATAACCAACAATCTACACCATATCTGTTAGAATAAAACAAACCCATATTAACAGATCTCTTCAGATATCGCAATACCTGTTTGATACCTTTCATATGTCGCTGTGTAGGAGCAGAACTAAATCTTGCTAAAATATTAACAGAAAATACTATATCAGGCCTTGTAGAACTTATGCAAGATACATAAGTGCACCAATTGTACTTAGATATGGTACTTCAGGACCAAGGAGTTCCTCATCCTCTTTTTGAGGTCGCAACTGATCTTTATCCACTTCAAGGGATTGAACAATCATTCTAATACTTAATAGATGTGCTTTATCCATGTAAAATCGTTTCAAGACCTTTTCTGTATAGGCAGATTAATGAATAAGGATTCCGACTACTAAATGTTCAATTTGTAGACCAAGACAAAGTTTTGTCTTTTTTCAGATCTTTCATCTCAAAATTTCTCTTTAAATAATCAATTGCCTTTTGGAGCTCTTCTGGAGTTCCAATGATATTTATGTGATCAACAAAAATAACAAGTATAACAAACTGTGATATTGTTTTCTTTATTAATATGCAGGGACAAATGACATCGTTTATATAACCTTCCTTTAGCAAGTACTCAGTAAGACGATTATACCACATGCGCCCTGATTATTTTAAACCATACAAAGATTTTTGTAATTTGATTGAGTACATTTCCCGAGACTTTGAATTATATGCTTCAGGCATTTTAAATCCTTCAGGGATTTTCATATAAATTTCACTAGGTGAGTCATAAATAGGCTATGACTACACATCAGTAGATATTAGCCGACATCTTCTAGTGTCTTGGACTAAATTTGCAACATACTTTACATTCACCAAAGCATCATTTCATTCTGGCAAATAATTTTCACGTCAGCATGCTTTAACAAACGTAAATTTCAGATCCTCATAATATTTTAAAATATTACGCGCGATATTGTATCAAAGATATCATCAGTGATCAATTTCTCGATTTGCAAAGCGACATAACATATTGAGATCTCTTTATTTCATAAATTTCAGGTACCCGATCCTCTCGCGAGGTTTCTTGAACTGTTATGTCGTGGGCTCTTCAAGAGCACATTGCCTCCTCATTATGACTATTTAAACATTTGCTCCTCTCATTTTTCAGAGATTGTTTTATTTGCAACCGATTAGTCTATAACGCTTCAGGCGAACCATAGATTTATGTCCTGCAGGGACTTTAATCCAAATAGGAGCATCTTGCAACTGAAATATGATGTTGATTGGGTCAGCAAATGCATCTGGCATCTGGCTTGAATTATCTTTTAAATGAGGATCATACGAATGATAATTCACAACATATTTTTAAGTTGCTTATTTTCTCCCCCTTATGTTAGAAAGTTAACATATAAATATTTTATTCCTGATCCTGAACCACTTGCGAGGGGAGAATTTATTATAATTTGTTGGCGTGATGCATACAAGTACTATTATATATCACATATTCATATACGTTGCTTTGATCTCATAAACAGTGGTTTAACTATTAGTCAGAGGCATTAAATGCTAAACCGGGTTGGGCATAAACCATCATTATCAAGATGAACTATCTTGATTGCATAATCTGAAAATTGTGCTCTTAATCAAACTAATTGAGCACATAACCTCAATTATCAAACTGCAGGTTGATAATAAACACACATGTGACCATCTCATAGATGCATCTATCACTGATTCACATGGCAGGTGAACGGGCCCATATTCACCTCTTATATGTTCCAGAATTCAGAGAATCTGTCCCAATCTTTAGACAATTTAGTAATCAATAAGAGAACAAGTAGCAAAAGAGAACTCTTGAAGAATCTTCTAGTTCTTCATTATATGCCAAACTCTTAGTATATGCATCATATTAAAACCAAGATGGTCAAATCGGTTATGCCAACTTATACGAATTATATGAATTGGTAAACTTCAAGTTTGCCATGACATATGTTATTGTATTGATAAACTTCTGGTTTGTCATGTCAACGACTTTTGTATCAATAAACTTCTGGTTTATCGAGATATATAATGACATCATGCATATATGTGTAGTTTGAAATAAAGAATACATCGGCTAATCTTTTACATTTACACATACTTTTTACACCCTATGTTCGAAGATACTCAATTCTATCATTTGTTGTCTCAATATGATAGTCAATATTTATCCGTAAACTTCAGGTTTACTATAATATGTATGTCAATCATGACATATTCAAATATTCGTGCACTAGTATATCAGCTCTTCGGGAGATTTCAATTTAATTTTTCATAATCAAATATTATTTAAATACTGCATGTGACATGACTCTTTCATACAAACAATTAGTCCTTTTGGAGTTTATGAAAGAAAATTGTTATCGAATGAAAATTATAAAGAAATATCGTAGATGACAAAAGTAAACATTTGAACTATATATAATACGTAATGTTTTTAACACCAACTTTATGGTAATATCTCCTTCGGGGAGAAAAGCCATATATTCACATCTTGACATATTGCTCTGAGTAGCAATCACATAATTGATACTTCCTTCGGGGAAAGTACATGATACATTTTCTTTTCATCAGGAAAACAAAAATAAGAACTATGTGATGTATCGATGTGGCCAAGATTATGCAAGTCTCTTCTATCTCTCAGTGATACTTGAGATCATTACAAGATGTTCTGATGATAAGCATGTGCCCAATAAGTTCATATATACCACAACAATAACATTTATATTCTTTTAGTCATTCTACCTCTGCAGGAGGTTGGTTGTGGTGTTCTCAATCACTTCGGGGACTGAACCTAATCAATTGGCCGTATTTTGCCAATAATAGTTCATCATTTTTCTCAAGCTCAAGAAGACACTACTTCAAATTATTTCTCAAGACATTTCGAAATTCTCTCTACTCCATGAGTAAATTTAAAAGCACTTGCTGCTTCAGGAGAAAATTTAAAAACTTTTTGCTGCTTCGGGGCAGATTTGGATGCTTTTCCATCAGGAGCAGATTTAAAAGTTCTCGCTGCTTCAGGAGCAGATTTGAAAACTTTTGCTGCTTCAGGAGCAAATTTGAAACTTTTTGCTGCTTTCTGAGCAAATTTGAAACTTTTTGCTGCTTTCTGAGCAAATTTAAAAGCTTTGCTGCTTCAGGAGCAAATTTGAAAGCTTTTGCTGCTTCAGGAGCAAATTTGAAACTTTTTGATGCATTTTGAGGAAATTTAAAAGCTTTCGCTGCTTCAAGAGCAAATTTGAAACTTTTTGCCGCTTCAGGAGCAAATTAAAAGCTTTGATGCTTCACGAGAAAATTTAAAAGCTTTTGCTGCTTCAGGAGCAAATTTAAAAGCCTCTGAATATTGAGAATATATTCTCTCAATTATATTACCTCTTATGGAGATGAATTGTGATATTTTCACAACCAAGATCGTATTTATAAGGTTAAATATTTTCACATTCTCTCCAGGGAATGTATTTGCGACATTTATCAAAAGTTTCAACTCTTCAAGAAATGAAACATAACCATTGCTTAGAACCTCTTTTAAGATATTGCTGCTTCGTGAGCAAATGTGAGGTATCCATGTAATATATAGAGTTTTCTCTATCATACTTCAGTTGCAAGCCTATGAATATACTACCACTTCTGGTGATTTGATGAGTCCAAAGTGTATATGATTTTTTTTTTTTTTTGCTCGTACTTGTCAAATTCTAATATAGTTTAAGATATCGTCCCACAGAGATTGAAATCACCTAGGCTACAGGTTTGTATTATCTTTGTTACTATTTGAGAGGATCAAGTTGATGAAAGGAGAGTTGATTATAATTTCTAAGTACTGAAAATAAAAATAATAAATATTTTGGATTATCTAAATAAAAGATAGAGGTTGGGATATTCTGAATCTACAAGATAATATTATTATAATAGAATAAAATTTTTATTATTTATTTCTCTGTCTAATGAAATGATCGCTTATTGCTAATTCAATCAAATCACATAAAATAAATCCATTAATAGCACCACTTGCGCGTATACTATTAATTGATTAACAGTGAAACATAGACCTTGTTTAAAGAATAATTGCTTATTTCTAATTCAATCACTCCACGTACCAACAATTTCATAATAGCACCACTTGCCCTTATACTATTAATCTATTGAAGTTAGTGACATTAAACAATAACAGATTAATAGCACCACTCTCGCTTATACTATTAAACAATTAAAGTAATGGCTTTAAACAAGAAGTATTTCGGTTGAGTACACCAAGTGAGTAAAAACCTCTTTCGATTAGCTTTTACTAAATCAATAAATTTATTTGAGTCGATTCCTCCGTGAGAATTAGAATTGAAAGAAATAAGATAAAGATTATGGTTAAACCTAGTGTATAAAAATGATAAATAAAGAATCTCAACACGAAAAAATAATAAAATTTAGACATCTATTATAATAATATAATCAAGCTTCATCTTAGTATCTCAACCAAAGAAAATTACTCCATTATGGAGAAAAGATAAAAACTAAAAGATAATATTATTATTCCTAGCAAGAAAAAAAAAGAAATAAAACTAAGAAAAGAACACAGAACAAGACTAAGTCTTGTGTCTGCCAATTCGTGGATGGATCTTCATACAAAACTTGAGCACCTATTTATAGACTTTCCAAGCTGAGGATTTTTCCATAGATGTGAAGTCTGGCTTGGATTTATGGCAATTCTGTAGAGACAAAAGTTGCTACGACCTTTCCATAGATTTGAATGTCTTGAATTTATGGCTTTTTCATAGATTCAAATGGCTTGGATCTATAGTTGCGACTGTGTCTTGTCCGCAGTTGTGATTATTTCTTCAGAGCAGAAAAATCACAGACACGACTATCAGTGTTACAGTCGCTTTTATGAGTTCGCTTCATCATCCAGCTAGCCACTCAATTTGTTTTCCACGTGCAATATTCATCTATGCATTTATGAGCAGTGTAGTTGCATCAATGGTCTTTCTCATAATTTTTTATGATTTCTTTCTCCTGCAAGATATGTTAGAAAATATGCGAGAGATGGATTATTTATTCACGTTTTATTTAAAATACTTAAATTTAATTATGAATAAATTATATCCATCAAATTCCCCCATACTTGAATCTTTGCTCGTCCTCGAGGAAAAAGAGTTTTTTTCTTTTTTAATAAAAATATTTTCTTCAAAACTCATGATCTTTGTAGGATAGAAAATTTATTCAAGATAAACTTTCTTCATCATGGTCAATGCAATTATTCTTTTTACTTCACCAAATTCTTTACCTTATTTGCAGCCTTATCCCCTTGAATCTTTCAAAATTGATAGAGTTATGATCATGTATTCAGTAAGTATCATAGTCTTGTCTATATGCTTGCTCGTCATGGTCATCTCCACTAATATAGATACAATACTGACTTTCAAAATCTTTTTAGGACTTTTCATGGCTTGTAATGTTAGGCTTCAGGTTGGTAGGATAAGGATATTTGATAGTGACTCTTCTTCTTCAGAGCAAGTTCTAGCCAAGTTCATTGATTCCACCTTCTTTGTGATCATAATTTTTCTCAATTCCAATGAATTTCTGAGTTGAAGATGTTTGCTCTTGCTTTCACAAAGTCAAAATCATAGACATGAAAAATCATATGGTGAATATAAAAATAAATAATAATTGAACATAATGAAAAAAATTATATTGTTAATTAAAAATCTATAATTAAGACCATAAATAAGAAAAAAATAGTATATAATATATAAAAATAAAAAATATAGTTAAATAAAAAAACTTAAAAATCATATTTATACAAAAATAACCTCCCCTATACTTGAACATTTCATTCTCCTGGATGAAAATGCATTTTTAGACAAGTGAAAGAAAGGAGAGCGAAACAGAATGAAGAAGGATCAAGTGGCAATTGGATTGTATAAATATAATATAATTAGTATAAAAATACTACTTCATTAGTAAAATAAAAATCTTTTTGGCTTTCAAATATACGATCACAGAAGAAAGCTTGAAAGAAACTGTGACCACACATGTTCTATGTGTATCTATGTGTAATAGACTGTGATATTTTTAGACCTTTATCAGTCATTAGGTCCCGGTTTAAGTATAAACCAGAAAATATACCTATGCCAACATTTGAACAGTATCATTCAATGGTTAACCAACCAGTTACTTATACCGATCACCCTGGAGTTACTCCTGTGTAGGTGACTCTTTCTTTTGTAGAAGCCTTCATGAGATGTTCTGGTTGTACAATAATCTGGATATTGACCAAATCATTTGGCTAAGCATTAAATAACTCAAATCTATGTCAGACTTGTAAGGCTCCATTGCTTTTCCCTCAATGGCTACGGGTAAGAAGAAAAAAAAATTATATATGTGCATACAAAACTTTATAAAAATAAAACTGTGTAAGAGAACTCTTCTAAAGTATATATTTCTTTTTAATTAAGACTTACACTGAGATTGTAAATAATAAGAAAAAGTTTGATAATAGATACATATACACAAATATATTTATAGTTATATATAAGAAGAAATATTAATTAATTTTTATTTGAAGATAAAAAAGACCTACTCTTTTCAATGTTTACTGCCCCTAAACCATTTAATTCCATTTCACTTATGTTGCGTGACTCACATTCACGTGAGATGTTATTGTTACTATTAAAGAGAAAGCTATCAAATAAATTGTTAGTACATTTTAGAGAGTATTAAAGAGAGTAGCTCATTTACATGGCCTATATTTATATTGACGAGGCCAGTAATAAAGAGATTATCACATATAACAATATAATGCTATCAACATTAAATATTATTTCTATACTCAATTAGTTAATTATCCTGCTTTAAAAAAAAAGCATTTTAGGCAAAGATTATTAGTATAGTTAAAAATAATCTATAAGTGAGAGTATAACATATCCAATAAGCTGCTTCATAAGATATTATATAAGACAACTTGTTAGTCAAAACACAAGATAATACATATCTAAATAGCTGCTTCATACTTCAAATTCATACCAAATTTACATCAGGTAGTTCCAGGTCCTATCAGCAAAAAGAGTCATAGTTATGAGGTGATAAAAGTACTACTACACCTTATCATCCACATAACTTCTGCATAGAAAACATAATATATGAATAGTAAAATTAGGATAGTCAATACGGTTCACAAAAGCATATTCCCAACTTGAATCAAAACGAGTCTCTAGACGAGACTAATCTTCCCCACCAACTTCATCACCTACACCATTTTCACCAAGTAGAGTAACAACTACATCATTTCAATTAGTTTCACATGGCAATTTTTGTTGCTTAAGAAGTTGTTCTTCTATCTCATCGTCCTCCCTTGGCCACTACAATCAGGCTGGAATAAAGGGTTGCACCCTTCAAACATGTCATCCAAGTCCTGTAGACCAGTAAATATGGTGTCAGAGATAATGGGAACTGCCTGTGGTGGTGGTGGCGAACGGTGGAACTTCCTGTTGTTCCATATTTGGAAAATCATCTTGGGGAACAAATATGACAGAATGATGGATCAACAAATACAAATTGATAGAATTTACATGGTTCATGATATCCCCAATGTTCACCCATCCTTTTCACAAAGCTAGAAAGTACCCAAATCATGGTGGTATTATAGATTGCCTCTTGCATCTTAATATGCTCAATTCTATCCAATTCTTTCATCAACTTACTTTCCATCCCTTCAATTTTTTTGTTTACTTCAGCTTTGACACTTGCAATCCTTGCATTCAAAAGTTTTATCATGTACTTCATTGATCTTGAGAGCATAACTCCTTGTTCTCCATTTCTAAACAGCGGCTCAGATTCTCCCTCCTCCTTTCTTGGGCCATTTGTTTCCTCTAACTTTTTCCATATAGATTTGTTAATGACCTTGTTTGATGTTGTCTTTGGCAGTAGCATTAATTCAGGTACAACTCCAGCATTTAAAATTAACCTTGTTATTATTGTTGATGGAAACCACACCTCCTTCTTATACTTTTGGTTAAAACAGCACTCCCTCATATTCTTATTGATCAGTTTACCCACATTAAGAGGTTCCTTTGTATAGATGCAATAAACCAAGGAAATTCCGTTACCAAATGTAAGAATATGGATCACGGGTCATGGGTCGCTCCAATTGGGCTGATCCGACCCGGTTAGGAGAAATAAGAATATGTGGTTAAAGGAAGTTACCACATTCCACCACATCTCCTATACTTCCTCCACTAAAGAAATATGCAAAAGTGGGGGAGTGGGGAAGATAGTGGGAGGTTACATTTGTTTCTTCCAACTTCTTTATATTATATATAAGAAGAAGAAACAAAAAGAACAAAGAGTAACTTTTTCACTCTTCTTATTATTCCACCAAAAAGACACAAAACAAAAGGAAGGCATTTAGTTGGTGACAATTAAACTTTGTTTTCTAGTGATTCAAAGTAGGCTTGGGCAATTGCAAGGTGGTAAATACAATCTTCCGCTGTGGTGTTAACAGGTACACAATTCATGTTCCTGTTACCGTTATTTAATTGCTAACAATTGGTATCAAGAGCCAGGATTAATTGTTCCAACTTAATACCGATGTTTTATTTTTTTTTTGTATGTGTACAAAATATGAAAAGAAAATAATAGACAAAAGTTTCATAGTGGTTGATGAAAATATTGAATGTTAACAGCATAATATAATGTCTGAAAATTAAAATTAGTCTAGCCCATAAAAAATTTTCGACATAATACATATTTTTTTTAGATTGTACTCGTTTGGGGCTTTCCGTTGATATATTATACATCAAAAACGGATTTAAAACGAGTAAGATATGAATTTTTGAAGTTATGCTGAAAATTGGACAGTTTTATAAAAAACTGCGTTCTGTAATTTGATTTCTGCAAATTACTGGTTTAGAATTAAAATATGGGTTATATATTTTCATAATCTACTCGTCACAAGCTTTCCGTTGATATATTATATGATGAGAAACGGATTTAAAATGAGTGAGATATGAAGTGTTGAAGTTCTGCCAATAAATGTGTTTCTTTTCGAATGACTTCGTAATAGCCAAACTATTGTGATGGTATACAACCCTTACATGCATTCTTCTACAAGTTGTGACATATGTTGTCATATTGAATGGTATGTCCATTCTTATTGTTTCATTGTTCCTATTTCAGAAATGGCTGAACAGGGACAAGCTCGACTTGCTCCAAGTGGGAGTGGTATTGGAAATCGAGCAAGAGGACAACGTAGAAGAGTAAGTCGTCGTATGACATATTCCCGAGGACGTGAAGTCATAAGGAATGATGTTTCCAGGATGATGCAAAATGTGCTAAGGGATGCAAGGGCTATACGAAGAGAAAGAGAAAAGAAATTTAGAGAGCTTAGGGCTTCACTAGCTGATCAAATTGAACATTATCAGTTTACCCGAAATGCACTAATTGATGCTATTGGCGAAATTGAACTTTATGATTGGGAAGCCTTAGCAATTTTAGTAGATTCACTTGGAGAACCTTTAGGTAGCATTTTAACTGATATTTATCACGAGATTTGGCCAAATGAATCTTTTTGGGTTTATATTCTTAAATTTGAAGCCGAGTGGGAGAATCGTCTCTACAACTACTTGTAATTTATTTTTTTTATTAATGAAACTTTGTTATTTGTTTGTAAGATTACATGTCATTTTATTTGTTTAATTTTTTATGTGTGGCAATTAAAAAAAAATATAAGTATGACATGATATTGAAAATCTTAACGAGATACACACTATGAGAAATGACTTTATAAAATATTAGTTGAACATTTAGTTGTAGATGATGAATGGAAACTTAGTAACCTTTCGATTCTATACTAAGTGTAAAATTAATATTTTATTTAATTGATTTGCCTAAGTGTGCATATCACATGCGAGAATGATGAGTAATAAATACACTTGCATTATTGTTTCATTTAACAGACTATGGCATCAAAAACTATCATTGCTGACTTAAACAAGGGTGACAAACTGAACGGCGAGAATTATGACATTTGGAGCCGTAAGATGTGGTATGTGCTGGAAGAGCAAGATGCTCTAGAAACCATTAACCATGTCATGGTTTGCCCAGAGGAGGGTAACACTGTCCAACATAGGAGAGATTTTGAGGCTTACAATTCTTGGAAAAAGAAAGATGTCACTGCTCGTGGAATCATTGTAAGCTCAGTTGTGGATGATTTCATTCACGAATGTGAACAATTCCCTACTGCTCATGCCATGTGGGCACATTTGAGAGAAACATATGGGGGTACTACTGTGACCCGCCTTAGACAGCTGACTATCAAATTTGACACTTACAAGAAGCGTCATGACCATAGTGTCAAACAACACCTTAGGGTGATGTCAAACATGATAGCTCAACTCAAAAGTGCTGGTCATATTCTCTCTGATGAGCAGCAGGTTCAGGCAGTGATCCGGTCTCTTCCAAGTAATTGGGAACATCTGAAAGTAAACTTGACCCACAATGACAGCATCAAAACTTTTGGTGATGTTGCACGCCATGTTGAGCTTGAAGATGAGCGGCTTGGTGCTGCAAAAGCTATACCCACTGCCTATGTGGCAGAATCAAGTGGTAAAAAGGCTTCAGGATTCAAGCGTAAAAATGAATGGAAGAAAGGCGGAAAGGGCAAGGAGACTAGTGAGGGACCCTCAAAGAAGAGAAACAAACCAAACCCTAAGAAGGGAAAACGGTTCTTTAAGAAGAAAGACAAGAGCAAGATGAAATGCTACAACTGCCAAGTGCCGGGACACTTTGCTCGTGAATGCACTGAGCCGAAAAAGGTAGCATTTCAAAACGCATCTCTAAGTGCTACATTTGTTTCTAGCACCGTTTTATTAACTGAATCTTATCCTGTGTGGATTGTAGACTCAGGGGCCACCGACCATGTGACCCGTGATCGAGAAGCGTTTGTGGAGTACCGTCGAGTACCATCTGGATCAAGGTGGATATATGTAGGAAATAATGCGAAGGTTGAAGTCAAAGGTCTTGGCACTTGCAGGATTGACTTGCGTGGTGGCCGTACTTTGATGTTGCATGACGTCCTATATGCTCCAGAAATTCGACGGAACTTAATATCTGTGTCTGTACTTCTTAATTTAGGTTTCTGTTTGAACTTTAGTCGCAATGTTGTGAGAATTACTCTAGACAATGTCTTTTATGGTTCTGGACATCTTTATGATGGTTTCTTTGTATTAAGTTGTAATCCTTCTACTTATGACTATTATGTGGACCGTTGTGTTATGGCATGTTCTTCTAGTAATAGAGATGTTGACATTATTACATGGCATGCTAGATTAGGTCACATTGGGCAAGATCGAATGAATAGATTGGCAAAGGAAGGACACTTGAGTTCTTTCTCGAAAATTGAAATGCCAACTTGTGAACAATGTCTTGCCGGAAAGATTACACGTAAACCTTTTGGGAAGGTTAAGAGAGCTGACTTTCTATTGCAATTAATCCATTCAGATATCTGTGGTCCAATGAACGTGAAGGCAAGATCTGGTGCCTTGTACTTCATTACGTTTATTGATGATTTCACGCGTTTTGGTTATGTTTATTTGATTTCTCATAAATCCGAAGCACTTGAGTGCTTCAAACGATACATGAATGAGGTTGAGAATCAATTAGACAAGAGTATAAAAACTCTAAGAATTGATAGAGGGCGGGAATATCTTTCAAGACAATTTATTGACTTGTGTAGTGAAAAAGGAATCACCAGACAATTAACTATTCCTTATACACCTCAGCAAAATGGTGTAGCAGAAAGGAGGAATAGAACTCTATTGGATATGACAAGATCAATGATGGCGCAAGCTAATTTACCTATCTCTTTTTGGGGAGATGCGTTATTAACTGCAGCCTATATATTGAATAGAGTGCCTTCTAAGTCAGTTCCTTCCACTCCTTATGAGCTATGGACCGGCCAGAAACCAAACTTGGATTATTTACGACCTTGGGGTTGTGCTGCATTCATAAAAGATTCTTTTAACAAGTTTGGTAAACTGGGTCCAAAAGGCAAGAAATGTATCTTTATAAGATACTCAGAACACTCCAAAGGGTATGTGTTTATTGGTGAATTGGAGGATGGAAGTGTTACTGAAATTGAATCACGAGATGTCACATTTTTAGAAAATGATTTTCCTAAGAAGGGCGAAGTAAAGGATGGAGAGCCTCTTTATGAAATGTTGAACTCAAATGGTCAGCAAGTGTCTTCTGACACATTTGATGATCTAATTGATCAAGAGTATGGTGCTGATCCGAGTGGGAGCTTTTCGATACAAGATCCTTCTTGTGAATCTGAGTTTCAATTAAGAAAGAGTACCAGGAAAGGTGTACCTAAACGTACTTATGATATAGAGGATTACGTTTTCCTGGTATCGGCATCGGAAGTGAATGAACCAAATTCCATTGCCGAGGCTTTATCGAGCCCTGAAAAGGATGAGTGGATGAAAGCAATGAAAGAAGAGTTAGAGTCCATGAGAACCAACAAAGTCTGGGACTTAGTTGATCTTCCGCCTGAGCGTAAAGCAATTAAGAACAAATGGGTTCTGAAAATTAAACGTAAAGCGGATGGATCGATAGAAAGATACAAGGCACGACTGGTAGCAAAAGGCTTTACTCAGCAAGCAGGAATTGATTATGAGGATACTTTTTCGCCAGTTGTGAAGTTTACCTCAATTCGCTTACTTTTAGCTATTGTTGCGCGTTTGGATCTAGAATTACACCAAATGGACGTAAAGACAGCTTTTCTCAATGGAGAATTGAATGAGGAGATCTACATGGAACAGCCTGTAGGTTTCATCGTTAAGGGCCAAGAAAATAAGGTCTGTAAATTGAAAAGATCTATTTATGGTCTAAAGCAGTCTTCAAGGCAATGGTACTTGAGATTTCATAAAGAAATGATCTCATATGATTTTACTATGTTTGATGAAGACCATTGCATTTATGTTAAAAGGTCCAATGATATGTTTGTAATTCTTTCTCTTTACGTGGATGATATATTGATGGCTGGAAATAATTTGGAGTATCTAAAGATTATCAAGTCATGGCTTTCAAAGTCATTTGACATGAAAGATATGGGTGAAGCAGACTATATCCTAGGAGTTAAGATCCAAAGAAACCGTTCCAAGAAATTATTGAGTCTGTCTCAAGAAACATATATAAAGAAAATTCTGGAACGCTTTCGGATGAGTGAGATACTCCTGTAGCGAAAGGTGAAGCTTTATGTCTTGAAATGTGTCCACAGACGCAAAGAGAGAAGGAAGAAATGTCTCGAGTTCCATACTCAAGTGCTATCGGGAGCTTGATGTACGCTATGTTGTGTACTCGCCCTGATATCTGTTATGCCGTAGGTCTAGTTAGCAGGTATCAATCCAATCCTGGAAGAGATCATTGGAAAGCAGTGAAGAGGATATTTCGATACCTGAAAGGAACTGCAGAATATTCACTATGCTATGGTGGATCTGATTTGATGTTGAGAGGTTATACAGATACTGATTGGGCTGGTGACTTGGATGAACGAAAGTCAACATCTGGATATGCTTTCTTACTAAATGGTGGGGCCATTTCATGGAAAAGTAAGAAACAAACTTGTATTGCACTTTCAACTATGGAAGCTGAGTTTGTAGCTTATACATATGCAGTACAAGAAGCTGTTTGGTTGAAGAGATTCTTTGAGCATCTAGATATTGCAAAGAATCCTCAAGGATCGATAATTTTATATTGTGATAGTCAGGCGGCTATTGATTTTATAAAAGATCCTAAGCATCATGAAAAGACCAAACACATTGATACCAAGGATAAGTACTTGAGAAACATAGTTGCAAGTGGTGAAGTTCCAATACAATACATGCCTACACTGAAAATGGTAGCTGATCCTTTTACAAAGGCAATATCTAGAGACCAGTTTGAGAAACATGTAATGGCTCTAGGTTTTTGCGTAGGATATGACTAAATTTATGTATTGTAGAACAGTTTGAATGTTATACTCATCTATATATATGATTGAGTTTGTATTAAATCTCATGTGCATGTGATGGAATTTATTTGTGATAAGTGTGTCGAACAAGTCGCGAGATCGGCTCTCTCACACGGGCGATCGCCTCTGACGTCGAGGAACGTGCAGAGATGAGACCAATTGGAACCTTGAATTGTACAAGGTCATAAATAGTTTAAATGGTCGGTCTTGATTAGATTTCAGACTTATGGATTTGTATATCCTATATGACTTGTTTCGTAAGCCAGATGTGAGTTTTTCATAAATTAATGGATCTGAGGATTGTTTGAAGAAAAACTCAGGTTAGACATTCAGAAGTGTCTAGATCAAGATCTGTACGGTGTTTATATATTTAGAAATGAGACACACGCGCCAAAATTAGGCAAGAACACCGTAGCACGTGTTTCATACCATGTGTGCTGATCGACCAATAGGGTGATAGAAGAATGGATCCCTGCTTCTTCATTGTGTGAGACCCTAAGAAAAATCAATTTGATTTTCATTAGAATACCCTTTGACCTTTTACTGTCTCTTGAAGTACAAATCTGTGTTGCTACTTTAGCATGTTACTAATAGCCACGAGTGATTCGGCAATGCGGTGCATGTCTAGGAAAGCAGCTGATTTGGGATGAATAGATTCGAGTAGAAAGGGAAGACAATTAGAATGATTTATAAATTAACTTATATTCACAGGTCGACCATTACATTTGCCATGAGAGTTTCAAGTGTAATTGTGATACTAAGTTAAATAGGAACTCGAGTTCGCCTCAATCGAGGTTGAGGGATCAGATAAGTAGCTACCAGAGTAGCGAATGATGTCTGGGGTATTGCGAGTAATAAGATCCTCATGTTAGTAGTGAATCCTTTTCCGCATGTGATTGGATTTCTTTATGGAGCTATTGTACAACCTTAACAGGTTTAGCTCTTATTAATGCTTCAGGTCGCACGAACTATTTGCGTGTATGATTTTGTTTTTGTGTTGTGGATCCAGCCCACTATGAGCGAAGTGGGAGATGTAAGAATATGGATCACGGGTCATGGGTCGCTCCAATTGGGCTGATCCGACCCGGTTAGGAGAAATAAGAATATGTGGTTAAAGAAAGTTACCACATTCCACCACATCTCCTATACTTCCTCCACTAAAGGAATATGCAAAAGTGGGGGAGTGGGGAAGATAGTGGGAGGTTACATTTGTTTCTTCCAACTTCTTTATATTATATATAAGAAGAAGAAACAAAAAGAACAAAGAGTAACTTTTTCACTCTTCTTATTATTCCACCAAAAAGACACAAAACAAAAGGAAGGCATTTAGTTGGTGACAATTAAACTTTGTTTCCTAGTGATTCAAAGTAGACTTGGGCAATTGCAAGGTGGTAAATACAATCTTCCGCTGTGGTGTTAACAGGTACACAATTCATGTTTCTAGAGCCATTGCTATTTGGGAACAATCTACTGCTAACGAAATTCAGAATTGGTCTAGCCTTGTAGCACATATTGATACCTTTCATTCCACCATTTAACCAATTTGCACCAAATGGACATAGTGCTTCTTCCATTAAAGCAAGATTTGAAGTTTTGATAAATGCTAGAGTTACCTTATCATCAACATCAGGAAGGTTGTAGAGTCTGTTGATTGTTGCTGGTGAAAAGTCAACAACTCTTCCCATCACAGTAGATGTATTGGTAAACTTATTGCTGGAAATCCATCTCTGAGTGAAAGAATTACGGTAAGTGTTGTTTTACTTGTCTATGCTAACCCCAATAATTTGGGGTTGAGGTATTGTCGATTGAATGCTTGTTCTTTGCCTTTTTTGGGTGTCTTTTCCAGTGCTATTCAACATATTCAGATAGTATAGTGTTTGTGCTCCTTATTCTTTTCGTTTCTTAATGTCTCTTCTATTGATGTCTAGGTAATCAAAGGAAAGGTTGAAGAGGTAGAGTTACCTCAGAAAGCCGACATTTTGATCTCTGAACCAATGGGTAAGCTTGGCTATTTAGTCTTATTTTTATATGACTTGAAAGATCATGTTAACTTCCCAGATGGAGCACTTGTGTTGGTATAACAAGTTTGTTAAAACTTGAGTTATTCCCCTGGATTAACTACTAACATTCTTTATGTCATAAATTTGTTGCTATAATAGTGTGAAATTTTTTATTGAATATTTTGGGACTGAAAAGGGATAAGTTACAGTTAGAATATGTTTCAAGATCTTATACTTTAAGATGGAAAGCATATGAAAGATTAAGACAACTGCGACATCTGATCTGGTAAATGCTTATGCAAGCTGTGGACCAGAACAAAAATGAAGAGAAATTCATTTTTTCCTATTTTCAATGGAACAATTCCGATAATCAAAAAGGAAAAAAAGTATACAAAAGTGCATGAGAAACAAATATACATGTTCAATAGCCAATTCACATGCTAAACCCTCAAGTCATCACCGGAATTTGTTCTTTACTTTAATCCCTTTTCATATTTCTGTCATGCCAAAATATGGAGCTATGTCTTCATTAACATGTTTATTCTTATTGTCTTATCTTTCTGGCGCATTGAATGTGCTGTTAATTTTTAGAAATAAAATTAATACCAGTGGGAGATATATTTCTCAATTTTGCTTTAGAATTGCATTGTTGACGAAGTATCGAGCTGTTTCTTAAATGGATTACTTTAGGGGATTGGAGTATGTTGGTATAAATAATTAATCCACAGTTTCAAGCTAACCACTCTAATTTTGTTTTATCCGGATATTATATGGACTTTCAAGCTTAATACTTAGTCTCCTCTAGGTGTGTGTACATGTTGGATGCCAGTCCTCCTCTTTTCCTACCTACAGGTCATCTTTATCCCTCTTGCACATGTTTGCCTGATTACTCCTAAAGTTTTTGCTGAATCTAATGCATATTTCCTACCTTCCTTTATTGGTTGAATTTACAAATTTCTGTTTGTATTTCTACCAAGTGTCTTGAGTTCACATTTCATGAACCAGCATGTAACATTTTAAAACTTGTGCCAATGTGACATCCATTCTCTTCATTTTGGCGTGTTGAGAGGCCTGTGGTGTTTCAACTATTATATTGGGTTTCTAAAATGACTGAAAATATTCCTCGAATATTTATTTTACTGACACATTTTATGTAAACTTCCTTTTTTTCCCTCTCTAGGGGTAGTGGGTCTTGGCTTATGCGAAGAAGATTGAAGGGGCACTTGAAGATCTTAGATGCTATGAATTATGTTAGGGTTTGATCGAGGGAATAGTCTTACCAAATCCAACTTAATTTTAAGATCTAACCAATTAATATGCCACATTAACACATAAGAAAAAAGAGCCAGAGAGGGGTATTGTCTTAGTTCAATACTTCAATATGAAGTTCAAGTTATGGTAGGAGGGGCTTGTTTTGTTCTATCTGAGTCACTGAGTTGGTGAATAATTGATTTCTCTTTAAAATGCAATAAAACTCCTTAGTTGGGTTGTGTAATAATCTGGCTTTAAAGATGCAATAGATGTATTTAATCCCGACAAAAATAGTAGATACTTGTTAGCCAAAGATTTTATTGATCTTTAGTTAGAACTTGAATATTAGAAGTTCTGTTTTCGGTATGCATAGTTATTTTTCCTGTAACTGTATACATGTCAGTACACCAGTTTTCTGACTCGTACTTTCTTTTCCATTTTCTTTGGATATTCTTGTCCTTTGCAGCCAGTGGTTGATGCTTTTGATCCAAGGCTATTGGTAGCTCCGGCTGTGTCCCATGTGATAAACTTCACTTCGATAAAGGTATTTATCAATCAACATTCTGTATGGTGTGAAAATGAAGTAGATGGCACATTCTTTATTCTGAGCCAGACACCTTTCCTTGTTTACCCTAGTTTTTTTTTTTTTCAAAAAAGGAGCTGTCCAATAAAGGATGATAATGTTGCAGAAAGAATACAGTTTACTGACTGGGGGTCTATCGGTTTAGATGTCTAGGAAAATGATATTTTCCACATCTATATTACAGGAAGATCTATATGAAATTGACATCCCATTGAGATTCATCTCTTCTGTTAGCACTAGAATACATGGGCTGGCTTGCTGGTTTGATGTACTTTTTGATGGAAGGTAAACTTGTGTTAATGATATCCTTTGGTTCTGGCACTTGGTCTTGTTGCTTTTGTCGTGACATTTTTTCCTCTTTCTGCAGCACTGTACAAAGGTGGCTGACCACTGCTCCTGGTGCACCACAACTCACTGGTATCAGCTTCGGTGCATCTTGCCCCAGCCGCTTTATGTCATGCCAGGGCAGGAGATAACTGGTCGGCTTCACCTAGTTGCCCATAAAGCACAAAGTTATACCATTTACCTCACATTGTCTGGTAGGTATTTGTCGTAGTTATGTGCAACATTCCATCGTGTATCATTATTTCTAATTCCTGTCCAGTCACAATTGGTGATAGACTTCATCATGAATCTAACATGCCATTAATTTGAAGCTCTTGTTGGAGATATGATCCAAACATCATCTGTCAAACTTGATCTGAAGGAGCTGTATTACCGGATGTCCCAGCCACAAGCATATTCGGTAGCACAAGATCAACAGCCTGATCAGTTATTACAATTGCAGGTATTGCACAATTTTTGCTCCTTCATACCCTCTGTCTGCCCCCCCACCGACCCTGCAGTCTTGGTTTTTTAGGTGTAAATATGGAAGTTTGTAGTGGCGTTTGAGGTTTAGAAATTCTTTCTAAATGCCTCTTATCCTCACCCTTATGGTGTTAGTTTTAGGCTTTGCCTTTTGAATATCAAAAAAAGGTGCGAGCTGAGCCATATCACGAGCTACTTTAGCTTGAGCCTATTTACACTTCAATTGATCCAATTAACTCTAGAAATGTGCATCTTGATGCGCTATTGTATTTGTACATTATAAGTGCTTGGCTAAGCTAAAGCATATGCAAATTCATATATGTTTTTCGACTTCTAACTTATTTGTTTTACCATTTCCTTAAAACAACTCAGAAAATTTGGCCCAGAGGCCCAATCAAGTGTTTATTTTGCAAAATGTCCTTCTCTTCTTTTTCATTTAAAAATATAAAGAAAAAATATTTAATACATAGAAAAGGGAGAAAGGAATGGTTAATTAAGAATTGGAGTTCAATTAACATATTTAAAAGTATGGAGCAAACTGTAAATATCTAAATATTTTAAAACCTAATTTCTAAATTCATAAAACGTAATCCCAGAAAATCTCTTCTCCTTCTTCAACACAAAATTCCCTCTTGTTAACTACAAATTCCCAAAGTCCTGCTATGCCTTTTCTTCCTTCTTCTATTTTCTTCTTCGATTTTTCCTTTTAAGTTCATTAGTCCAGCTCTTCGATTGTGGGTTTAATTTTGGCGAACTTTCTAATTTTTTTGAATAATTTATGGAGCCAGACTATGGATTCGAAAGAAGTTAGCGACAATCTCGAGCTCGATGAGAATCAGGTACACTTAATTATCCATATGTTGTGTTCCACATTTTTCATATGCTTGATTAATATTCTAGGGATTTCTTGATATTTTATTCATTGGCTCACTTTTGCTCGTTTGCCTTTAATTTGCTCGTATTAGTAGTTAATTTGCTCACATCGTTACATCTTAATTTGCTCGCATTGTATAGTTTCTTTCAGTTTCTCCTTACTTTTATTTTTAATAGATTTTTGTTAAAATAAATTAAGTGACAAATAATAAATACATTTAAGCAAAAATATGTCATTGTTCGTAACCGATCATAAATTGGTCCACTCAGTTTATCATTATTGTGTATTATAGTACCGCTCAAACTATTTAATTTATTACTTGACCCAAGAGTAACTCATTCTGAGCGTGCGACTTTCATAATCTCATAACATTGGACTATGTCTTGAAAGAAACTTTAGGCGTTATACTTTTTTCAACATTAGCATAATAAGCCCCTAGACCTCTTACTAAATATATTTGCTTTTATATTGATCTGGGGTTGGATTCCTTTCTCAATTGTAGTTGGACTTATAATGCATTGTCATCCAGTTAATTTGTTGTTTGATCATTACATTTTTCACAAGTGTGTATCGCTCTAACTCTCTTAATTAGAATAGATCAATTTATAATTGGTCCGATCAATGTATAATCTGTCCATTAAATCTGAGACTAATCTCAATTTTTTGTTGTTCGTTTAATTGATATTGTCTTTATATATTTATCCATAGATACGTGATACTTCTAATGATAAAGATGAGACTTCTAACGCCTCTAGGGATGATGATGAGTCTTCTAAGGCATCTAGTGAAGACTTTGACAAAGAGAAAAAAGACTACCGATAGTTAGTAATCTAGTTGGATATTTTTGGACCTGTCAGACAGAGCACCTATCTGTCCGATTAAAACACAATCTGTCTTCTAGTTTTATTTTTTTCTTATAAGTTGTTATGGTACTTATGTTTTGTCTCTATTTGACAAAATTAATCATCTTATCTTAATTTCATGGTAATTATATTTTGTCTCTATGGAAATTGTTTCTATTTTATCATTTGATTCGCTTATTGTTGTCGTCAAATTAATGATCTGTCCGATCGATATTTTATCGGCCTTTGCATAGAACCTGAAAAATTAATGATCTGTCCGATTAATTGACAATCTGTCTTCTATTTTATTTTTTTCTTATAAGTTGTTATGGTACTTATTTTTTGTCTCTATTTGACAAAATTAATCATCTTATCTTAATTTCATGGTATTTATATTTTGTCTCTATGGAAATAGTTTCTATTTTATCATTTGATTCGCTTATTGTTTTCGTCAAATTAATGATCTGTCCGATCGATATTTTATCGCCCTTTGCATAGAACCTGACAAAGTAATGATCTGTCCGATTAATTGACAATTTGTCTTCTATTTTATTTTTTTCTTATAAGTTGTTATGATACTTATGTTTTGCCTCTATTTGACAAAATTAATCATCTTATCTTAATTTCGTGGTATTTATATTTTGTCTCTATGAAAATAGTTTCTATTTTATCATTTAATTCTCTTATTGTTGTCGTCAAATTAATGATCTGTCCGATCGATATTTTATCAGTCTTTGCATAGAACCTGACAAATTAATTATCTGTCCGATAAAGCACCTTCATATGTACACAAAATTCAAAAATTCATTTTTTTACTTTTTATTCCAAAAATCTCTTGATTTTGTAGTATTGTTCCTTGCTTTTAATTACGTAGATTGTAAAATCAAGAGCTCGCTCATAAATCACCGATATATTAATGATCTGTCCGATCGATATTGGATCGGTCTCTCATAGAGCCTGATAAATTAATGACCTGTCCGATAAATGTCTTATCGGTCTGATGATAATTGTTTCAATCGACCGGATGTGGCATCGATCGGCCTCTATCGCCTTATTCACTATAAGTTTAATAATGATTTTTCGTATTATGTTAAATATTAATGTATAAGGAGTGTATTTAGTAAAAACTTCACAAAATTATTGGCGTGATCATTCGATATGAAATAATAAGAGGATATACAAGAATACAGATTATGTTTGCATGAAAGCACCTTCATATGTACACAAAATCCAAAAATTCATTTTTTTACTTTTTATTCCAAAAATCTCTTGATTTTGTAGTATTGTCCCTTGCTTTTAATTATGTAGATTGTAAAATCAAGAGCTCGCTAATATATCACCGATATATTAATGATCTGTCCGATCGATATTGGATCGGTCTCTCATATAGCCTGATAAATTAATGATTTGTCCAAGAAATTTCTTATCGGTCTGTTATGATAATTGTTTCAATCGGCCGGATGTGGCATCGATCGGCCTCTATCGCCTTATTCACTATAAGTTTAATAATGATTTTTCGTATTATGTTAAATATTAATGTATAAGGAGTGTATTTAGTAAAAACTTCACAAAACTATTGGCGTGATCATTCGATATGAAATAATAAGAGGATATATAAGATTATGTTTGCATGAAAGCACCTTCATATGTACACAAAATTCAAAAATTCATTTTTTTACTTTTTATTCCAAAAATCTCTTGATGTTGTAGTATTGTCTCTTGCTTTTAATTACGTAGATTGTAAAATCAAGAGCTCGCTCATAAATCACCGATATATTAATGATCTGTCCGATCGATATTGGATCGGTCTATCATAGAACCTGAAAAATTAATGATCTGTCCGATAAATAACTTATCGGTTTTTTACGACAATTGTTTCAATCGGCGTCTATTTGTAATAACGTACTAATATTAAAGATATTTTGTATTAACCTGATAATTGATAACTAAGGAATAAAACTTAACAACACAAATAAACCATAAAATAGTTCAAGTGTACTTACATATAGTCTCCAAAATAATAAGAACGTCTAATTACATATTTAAAATTCAAGCATGTTTATCAGGACAAGTAGTCTTCTTGTGGCCCGCTCTCTTGCAGTTAGAACACTTGTTATGCTTTGTAAAAACTTCCCCCAATAGATGGGATCCTTTTCACTCGTTTTCTGCCTTTCACACGCTTCACAATTGGTGGATTTATTATACTTTCTTTGACCCAGTCCCATTGCTCTTCTGGAGGAACAGAGTTTATAACCTCTGCATAAGCCAACCGATGAAAGTCTGCTGAATAATATGGTGAACACAGAGCATAAACTCTCTCACCATAGTCTGGTAATCGTTGAGCGCAGCTAATGCATGGGGACAAGGCAACTGCTGAAGATCCCACACCCTACAGGAGCATGTTTTGGCATTGATGTTAACTTTTGCTTCTAAACCATATCCCCTTGGATTACAGAGAAGACTGATAGATAACAGGTCGGACCGATGATCGATCGGTCCATTGAGGAATAAAATTTATCTTTAAGAGAACTCTAAGATAATAAATTTCTTTCACATACTTCAATTAGCAGTCTTGAACAGTGTTAGAATACAAACTCACGTTAATGCTACTCCTAAATGGACATTAATCGAGCATATTCAAATTTCAATCTAGTTAGATTAAAATCTTAATGTGTTGCTTGAAATAAACCAAAGAAGATGAGTTTTGGAACATTTCTAACTTACAATCATGTGAAATAGAAGATATATGAAATGGGAAGAAAAATGGAGAAGAACCTGGGAAAGAAGAGCTAGAAGTCAGAGGCGAACGTTGGAAGCTTATTATAATTATTAGGAATTTTAGTTTTTTTTTTTCAAATTTGTGGTTTTGGGTCTCTTTGTAATTTTTAAAAGATGAGAACTAATCTTTAGTAATTAGTTAAACCTTAAATCACAACTAAATTATAGAATTTTTATCTAATTCAAAAAGTGGGTCATTTCACTAAGAAAAAAAACTTGTGACCCATTTAATTCTATTGAGGACTTGAATAGGCCATTTAACAAAAATCTCCCCTTAAAACTTGCAGACTTCATGTTGAATACTTTCGTATTCTTGAAAAAGTTTTGTGACTTGATCCCAATCCAATTTGGATGCGCGCCAAATTATGTAGTAGTTTTAGTGAAAGCTGATTTCTCTATTGTGATGAGTAATTGTAATAAGGAACATACAAAAAATCTCTTCAAGCATTTCTTGAAAACAAATGCCAATGTAGGGATTCATAACATACATCCATTGAATTCACGTGCTTTGTACCAAATTTCAATTATTAAAGTTATTGCTAAAAGTGATTCATTTATTTGTTCGTTTCTCCCACTATTAATTTGAAAATTACTTTGCACGCCTTTATCTCAAACAGTACTAAAGAAAAATTTAATGACAACAACTTTCTTATATAAATCTCAATTAAAAGGGACAAGCATCTTGAATGACCCAAGTAGAAATCTAGCTATCCCTAAAAGTTGATATCGGGTGATGACAGGTGTTAGGTGTGGGAGGAAGAAATCTAAGAGAAGATTTCTTGATTGATTTTGACAATATCTTGATTACTTTATGGAAGTCATCGGGTGATGTATTATAACACTCCTTTGGTAATGATTTAAGAAACTCGCTATGCGATGATAAAGTATTTTTTGTGCACAACATTTGTCTTAGATTTAAATTTGATGGGTTATCGTACCTTGCCCTCGCTAGAAAATATGGACTATCGTTTAGTAGGAGAGGGGATGATTTTGAAGGGTTTTTGAAAATAGAAGAATTTGGGCTACTCATTGAATTGAAATTATGGTTGAAGATTGAAGAGAAGGAAGTTGATGTAAGTATTTTTGGGTTAGAAGAATAAAGAGAGGATTTTGTAAGAAGTTTAGAGGAAAAATTACGAGATACAAGTCGAAAAGCTATTACTGCTCAAGATTGAATGAATGTTCCTAGAGCAAAATAAAAATACCCTAGTCCTCAATAACTAGGATCCTCTAATATGTTTATCAACCAAGAAACCATTTACATAACAAAGAAGGAAAACTATTTATTGAAAACCTTAAAAATTTTAAGCAATTTGTACGACAAAGGTTATAGAAACAACTGACAAATATAGTGATGACAACAGCTTTCTTATATTAGTACGAATAAATCCTGAGCTTTCTAGGATTAAACTAATTAATTAGACAAAATCCAAATGAAAGAGAAAGATAAACAGGTAGAAAATCCAATATGCAAATGAAGACGCATAAGCACAAGAACTATTATTAAAAGTAGAAATACATAATGTATGAATACAGCAGACACTAAAGCCAACATACAACTAGTCCAATTATTTGAGTAGCTGAATTGGCCTGTTGCATGGTTCCTGCGATTACCCAATAAAACAAAAAATATTCAACTTAAGATAAAAGATGTATAATATTAAGTGCCAGTTAAGCTTAAAAAAAAAGTATCAGTAAAGAACTTAATATGAATGCATACCTGAAAGTTTTGAAGTTACATATTGTGAGACTAGTAGGAACTTGTCTAGACACCATTATTTCTTCTTCTGTAATGCCTTTGATTTCTCTGCTTCTTTCGCCTTCTCATAACGATCATGTATTCTAGTTCTTCAACGATCCAAGAAAGCCAATTTGGATTTCGAGAAGAGAGCATGAAATATGCTATGATGAATCCAACAAATAGTCCACTCCCATATCCCATTAAAACCACTTTCCAACTTAGTTCACTTAGAAATGTAGAATCGCTTTCCTCATCCAACACAGAGTTTGTTGTGTAGTTTGTCTCTGGTATCCTACTGCTTCCACAATCTTTGGAAACTGGGAATCCGCGTAATGCATCATTACCTTCATATGAACAGTTTTCAAATGTATTAAATTGAGATCCTCTCGGGATGCATCCTTCAAGATGGTTGTGAGAGAGATTTAAAACTGCAAGAGATGTAAGAGAAGCAAGTTGTTGTGGTATCCCTCCTGAAAGCTGGTTAGATGAAAGGTCAAATGATTCGACTACGGATAACTTTCCAAGTGATGGTGGTATATAACCTTGCAGTCCATTATGAGACAAATTCAACATCCGAAGCGAAATGAGATCTCCCAGAACCTTATGAATATGTCCTTCAAATTTGTTGTTTGAAAGGTCGATAGTGGTGTATAAAGACAAGATTCTCACAACTTGATGCTCATTTCCCTTTGTTACAACAGTGACCGAGTCTTGGTAATATCCATCTCTTGGTGCCTGAATTGTTTGATCATTTCTTCTCATGGCCTTCAACTGGTGAAAAGGACTTGTTGGCAGCTCTTCTGTAAATGCATTGCTAGAGAGATCTAACATTCGGAGCTCAGGAAACAATTTGTCCATCCTTGAAGTCATAATGATGGGTCCATGCAACTTATTGGATCTCAAGCTTAAAACTTGTAGGTTTGGAAGAGTCCCCAACCACATAGGAAATGTGTCGTTGAAGCGATTATTTCCTAAATCAAGAACTTCCAGTTGTTTGCAATTGGCCAAGGATCTAGGGATTTCTCCCTCAAGCTTATTGCCATGAAAGTTGAAGCTTTTAAGTCTACTTCCAAATCCAAAAGTTATTTGGAGTTTCCCTGAGAGATTATTGTGTTGCATATCCAAAACTTCGATGTAGTTGCTCATGTTACCCAAACATTGTGGAACTTCTCCCATCAAATTGTTTCTTGCCAAATCTAGAATTATGGACGCATTCAAATCGCAAATTGAAGGAGGGATCTCCCCACTGAGATTGTTATTTGAAATGAAGACGTATTGTACACTGCGTGGAAGAATAGGTAGTGACCCTTGAAGAGAATTAGACCGTAAATCAATAGAAGACGCTAAAGGAGGAATCTGGTCAATACTTGTCAACATGTTGTAGGATAGGTTAAGACTTCCCAAATGCATCCAATTAGACCATGCCCAATCAGGAATTCTACCTTGAATCTTGTTTTGTGAAAGATCCAACTCCTGAAGCTGCTTTGTTGATCTCAAAAGTTCCAAATCTTTTACTTCACAGGCAGCCAACCCTAAGTACCGAAGAGATTCGGGTAAGGTAGACTTGACTTTGTTCTCATTGGTTAGTGAAATACTATTATATGAAAGACTAAGAACTTCCAGTTGTTTGAGGTTTGAAAAGATGCTGACATCTACATTGCCACTAAAATTCTAGATTCACAAGGTTCTGAAGTGACTTGGGAAGAGGACCTTGCAGTTGGTTTTCAATTAAATCAAGCCAGACTAGTGAATTATTGAAATCCTCAAGCTGACCAGAAAAGTGGTTACGACTCAAGTCTAGATGACGCAGTGATGGAAGGGAAAATATCGAGGATGGTATTACTCCATTCAGGGAGTTATTTTCAAGGTCCAAATACTCTATACGGGTGAGATTTGAAACAGTTTTTGGAATCGACCCCGACAAATTACAAGAATCAAGTAGTAAAAGCTCCAATGAAGATAGATAGCCAAGGGATTCAGGCAGCATATCACCTGAAAAATTCACTGAATCAAGATCTAACTCCCTGAGAGATGCACTGCTGTTCCATTTGGTCTTTGGAAAGTAACCACGGAGCTGATCATTGCTTCCCAAATTAAGAACTTGCAAGTTTGGCAGGTGAAAAATACTCTCAGGTAACATCCCACGCAATCCTGTGTAGCCCAGCTTCAGAGTTGTTATATGAGAAGAGAAATTCCGAGGAATGGTCGAAAAGATGTCCATCGATGAAAGATCAAGCTCTCTTAATTGTGTCAAATTCTGAAGGAGCAATTCAAAATTGCGAGGTCCAAGTATCAGCTGCTCTCTAAAATCTGGGAGAATTAGGGAACGTAACTTGGAGAGATGAGAGATTTCAGTTGGAATTTGACCCCGGAAAGATGAGTAAGAAAGATCAAGATGTGTCAAGTTAGAAAACTCGCGAAATTTAGGCGAAATCTCTGAACCGTCGAAGCCATTCCAAGAAAGGTTAAGCCTTTGGAGATGAGAGAGTTGAAATAGGAATCAATAGTCCCTACAAGCTGGCTGCAGCTGAGGTCAAGCTCAATAACATGGCCAGTACTCTCATCACAATATACTCCATCCCACAAGCAACAATCTCTGCTCGTCGTATTCCATGAACTAGTTTTTGAATAAGGTACTTGTTCACTATGGAAACCACATATGAGACCGGTTGAACTAGTAAACGTCTGGTTGAGTTCTATAAGTGCTAGACTTTCATCTCGGCGGCATGCGAATGAAGAAAAAGGAATTTGACAGAGAAAGAAACATAGTAAAAGTACTAGTAGGTGCATAAAACCCATATTTGGCAAGAAATTAAGATAGTTAAAAGTTGGAAGGGAACTAAGATCGCCAAGAAAGTTTTGTATGTATGCTTTGTGTGAGTCCCTAATCAACAATGTTAAAGAGTCAAGTCTTGTAGGTCAAAAAAAAAAAAAAAAAAAAATTCTTGTAGGTCTTCTAGAATTAAGATGCTATCAGTTTTTCCAGAAAATTGCTCTAATAATAAGAAAACTATGAATGTCGCTTCGAAATTATATAGAAATTTGGATCATCTTATTCATGTGAAATTAAGTGGTAGTCAGTATGTAATTTATATTGCACTGTTTAGAGTTATATCTATCTTACTGAGATGAATGCAACAAGTATCTGTAAGGCTATAATATAGAACATGTTAAGAACGTATAAAGCAGTGCTTGATCGTTTTAACTGCATCATTGGGGGTAAATTATGTTAATTGTTGCAGTAAGAATTAGATAATGTAATGTTAAGCACTGGTCAAGAATGCACAAGTCTTTCCAGGAAAGCTGCAACGGACATATCTTTTCAAGTTGATGTTTCACTATGATTTTACTCATTGCTGAACATAATACTTTGACCCGTGGAGTTGGGGCAACTTTTTACTTGATATATCTACATCTAACTTAGCGTTTCTTGGGGGCGGACCTATGTGCATTGAAAGGGGTTCAACTGAATCCCGTTCGTTGAGAAATTATAGTAAATATGGGAAAGTAGAGTCTTTTTGAGTTATATACATACACACTATTGAACTCTTTTTGACACAAGGAAATATGTGTGTATAGTAATAAAGGAGGTTCAATAATTATTTTAATTCACAAGTTTAAATCGTGAGAGTTATGCTTAAATATTTTTTGAACACCTTTTATCAATTTCTGGGTCCGCCCAACGTTTCTATGGGACAATAACAAAAAATGGATGGTTCCAAATGAATGAGATATATGTCAAGTATACCTGTCAATTGGGCCAGGACCGGCTCGGACCGGCCCGTTAAGAGTCGGCTCACCGGTCCCGGTCCCGGTCCGGTCCGGTCGGGGCCATTACCGGTCCGGTCCGAACCGGTCTTTTTTTCAAAAAATTGAAGTCCGGCTCGGCCCTTAGCCCGGTCCGGTCCGGTTTTTTTCTTTTTTTTTCTTTTTCATATTTTAGCTAAGCCTATCACTTTGTACTTGCAATTGGAAGGACATATAATCCTATATAAAAAAGAAGGAAGGTGAAAGCAGGAAAGAAAAGGATCAAACATTTTGAGAATCATATACTTTGGTTCATTGATGGAAACCAAGTTTAATTACTATATAAATTTGATGCACTACTCATGAAGTAAAAGATCACTGTTATTATTTTAAGTAAGTATTATCTCATCATTACTATAGTACGCTTAGTCAAATAGATACAACTTTAATACTACAACTCAAGGGTGAACCGAGACTATCAAATTCTCTTACAACCAAGAAGATAAGTTGTATAAAATACTTAATTAATATATATTCTTGATTAGCAATGAAAAAATAGTAAATGAATATGTTCATTCGTTGTACTTAATGAAGCTAAAAATATCTTTGTACTATTGCATATTGAGGGATTCTAAAAGGGAATAAATGCTACATTATATTTTGTATGTTCTTGGCAAAAGTATGTCTCGATTTCCCTCGATGTATAGTATAATTTTTCTATGAAAAAACCGGTCCGGTCCGGTCCACCGTGGGCCAAAGACCGGTCTTTTACCGGTCCGGGCTAACCGGTCTTTTTTCTTAAGCCCGGCTCGGCCCGCAACCCGCTTCCCCTTTGACCCGGACCGCTTATAATGAACCGGTCCGGTCCGGTCCGGTCTTTTACCGGTCCGGTCCGGTCCGGTACCGGTCTTTTACCGGTCCGGTCCGGTCCGGTACCGAGCTAGCCCGGCCCGATTGACAAGTCTTTCCACATGAAAATGTAATGAAAGAAAGGACAAACTTTTTCAAGTTGATGCTTCAGTTTGATTATAGTCATCATTATTTGTAAAACATATCGGAAGCAGTCTCTCCACCTTTATGAGGATAAGGTCTGTGTAATACTTCCTTTCTATTTCTATATCTAATTAGCACTTTTTGTGGAAAAAGAGAAGGGAGAATTCCACATCCTCTAAATTTTCTAAGTCAATATACAAGTCTTTTCCATGGATAGAAAATGAAAGCTACAATATGGCAATGCCTTACCTTTGACATTAGACATTGTAAACTTGCTCATTTTCTTGTTCTGGTTGCAGTTGATTAAGCTAATTGTACATGGAAGAAATTTGAAGACAACATTCTTCTGAAAAGAAAAAAAAACTAAAAAGAAAAAGAATGACAATGGAATAAATCAGGAAAAAAAGTTTCCACTTTCTGGGATTACATTCTTAAACAAACACATGTGCACAAATTAGAGTTTTTTGAGTTATATATATACTATTGAACTTTTTTGATACAAAGAAATATACGGGTATATTTGTAACGGAGGTTCGAAAATTTTTTTAGGTGACAAGTTCAAATCTAAGTGTTATGTTTAAATATTTTTTGATTCCTTTCTTTCAATTTCTAGGTCCACCCTAGTTTTTATGCGATCTTAAAAAAAAAATAGATGGTTCCAAATGAACAAGATAGATTTCAAGTCAATACAAGTCTTTCCACATGAAAATGTAAAATCAAAGAAAGGACAAATCTTTTCAACCTGATGTTCCACTTTGATTATAGTCATCATTATTTGCTGAACATAACAAAACTCGTTCCTTCCTATTTCTACATCGAATTAGCACTTTTCGTGGAAAAAGAGAAGGAAATGAGAATCCCACATCCGCTATATTTTCTAAGTCAATACACAAGTCTTTTCCATGGATAGAAAATGCAAGCTACAATATGGTAATTCCTAACCTTTGGTGTTAGACATTGTAAACTAACTCATTTTCTATTACCTAAAGGTCACTCAACTATTGGAAATAAACTAAGAAAGTTACTATTCTTTGTAATGTTCTTAAATGATCACTCAGCTTTAGATAATTAACTCAAATGGTCATCTTACCTGAAAAGTTGCTATTTCCGATGATACGTGCTGACGTGGAATTTTATTTTAAATAAATTTTAAAATGTAAAGAAATTTAAATCCCACTGTCCCCACCCATTTAACATAATTATTTGATCCATACCCGACCCAAATAACTTAATGGATCAACTATTAAAAAAGTCATTGCAACTTTAATCCTAAGATACTATACGATGTTTCTCTTAGGGAGAACCAAAATTTTACTTTCAATCGATTTCTTCCACAGTAAAACCATTGCAATTAAATTAAAATTCTCATAAAATACCATAAGCTTATAACATAATACATGAGAAAACTTCAACTTTCCATTCAAGATTCTTGAGTCTTCTAACGATAGAACGCAGAAAAGTATGTTAACAATATTAATAGTTTTAATAAAACACGACACCTTATATAGAATTGTCATGCTAACTTTTAGTTTGTTACTCCTATAAACTAGAAGAAGAAAATAAAGTAAGTTACTCCTAAAACTTACTCCTAAAAACTGTTAGTAGGTTAGTAAACTATTAGTAAGTTACTCCTAAAAAATGTTAGTAAGATAGTAAACTGTTAGTAAATTATAATTGTTAGTAAGTTACTCCTACAAACTAAAAGAAAAAAATAAAGTAATTTATTAAGCTATTAGTCATCAATTGGTAAACCAGAAATCATTATCACCAGTTATTAATTCATGCTACTTACACTAAATATTTAATTCATGCAGTACCATTCATGATGAGTAAAAGATAAGTAATCGTTGTTTTAGTCATATCCAGTACCATTCTCATATATTACGTTATAAGCTTATGGTATTTTATGAAAATTGGGAAAAAAATTGATTGAAAGTAAAATTTTGGTTCTCCCTATAGAATCCTAAAAAGAAGAAGATGAGGGAAACATCGTATAGTATCTTAGGATTAAAGTTGAACTGACTTTTTTAATAGTTGACCCATTAAGTTATTTAGGTTGGGTATGGGTCAAATTATGTTAAATGGGTGGGGACAGTGGTATTTAAATTTCTTTATATTTATTTTTTTAAAAAAAAAAAAATCCACGTCAACATGTATTATCGGAGATAGCAACTTTTCAGGTGAGAATGACCATTTGAGTTAATTATCCAAAGCTGAGTGATCATTTAGGAACATTACAAAGAAGAGTGACTTTCTTGGTTTATTTCCAATAGTTGAGTGACCATTTAGGTAATGGACTCAAAAAATGGTTGATAGAGGGGGTGCTAAAATGGGTGTTAGAGAAAACGTTTTGTAATTTTTGCAACAAAAAAAAAAAAAAAAAAAAATTCTGTAGTGATGTTTGATTGAGAAAAAACAATACAAAAAAACTCTTCAAATATTTGCTTGGAAACAAATGCCAAGGAGGGGTTATTAATCCTTTCAATTCATATGAACTCGCTATAGTGAGTACATTTGTTTGTTCTTCCTCCACTATCATAAAGTACTTGAAAGAATTTAATAACAAACTTCTTATATAAATAGGTATTCTACTCTAACAAATAAGTTTAAGAATAAGGGCAAGCGGTACAATATCTATTAGTGTATTCCTAGTATCTAAGGGCAGAATTAACAGTGAAAATATACCGTCAAACCTATCTTTGGTAATATCATTTGTCTAGAATTTTTATGGTTGCTATCATGGGGTGCTGTTATACATTTATATTGACATTTGATGTTTAGATCTCATTCAGTTGTTATAGTCAAAAAGTTCACAAAAACTGCATGTTAAATTTAAAATCACAATAGATTTTCATATTCATTAATTAAAAATTGAAAAAGTTAATGCATTGTTAATAAATCTATAACTAGTTATATCGTACCAATAAAAAAAAAATCTCAGAAACATATGCATTATAATTAATTGAAACTAGAGAAAAAAAAACCAATTTTGACGTAAGAAATTTATAATTGTAGGTTGTTTCATAAATTTTTTACAATTGTAGGTTGTTTCATAAATTGCACTCTCTTAATAACAATATAACGCTTGAATTGACGAAGATTTTTGTCCAAATTTTAAGCAAAAACGTATACAATAGCTTTCCCTTGAAAGGTCTATGAGCTTAACAGTTGACTCTTCTATCTCAGCCCAAGTAATAGTAGGTTGAGGCTCTTCATCAGCACTTTTGTTGTCACCTTCTGTCTCTGTTATCTCTTGTTTTTCCACTCCATTGACTTGTACAATAATCTCCCCTTCTGTCACTACTAGAAAAAGAGTGTTTTGTGTTTCCGTCTCTGCACGACCTTCGCTATTTTGTGCATCGTTGATCAAGCCAAAGAGCGTATTCTGTCGCCAATTCAAAAAGTAACTGCAACTGCTGGTTGTGTCAGTTTAGAGATGGAATTTTCTCTCTAGCAAAATAATTAATTTACTGCTTGGAGACAGAATTCCCTCCCCAGCATTGTTTGTAAAAATTATTTTTAGTGTTTAGAGACGGAATTCCCTCTCCAGAAAAATAATTTCATACATATTTTTTTCATTTGAGACGGTAGTCCGTCTCAAAAACGCGTAAAATAATTATTTTTTTTGCTTTAGCGACTGAATTCACTCTCTAACTATATTAACCCTGCTAAATAAAAATATTAGAAACTCGATACAAAGCAGCCAAAAATCGGAATACGCCATTAAAACAGTTATACAACCTGTTTAACATAAAAACAAAGTTACCACGGGTAATTAAACAATTCTATTTCATCATTAAGCATTCAACACGAGCAAAAACTAAAATTTTTAATTAGTAACATGTTCGACAAACTTAACAAACCATGACACGTCATAGAACATAACTTTTCCTCAAACCCATATTTTCATAGAACATATTGTATATCCAGCTACGATTTTCATCATGTTCCATCTACACAAAAGTAACAAACAAATGAATGTAAATCAATGCAACAAAATATAGCAATTTTTCAAGCAAACTATAGGTGTATAGTCTTTTTGTTAAACTATTTTGCATATTAACTTTTTAATTAACTAACTAAATTAAACTCCCTAAATAATTTACAGATAAAGACATTTAATTTTTTTTTAAGATGCTAACATAAAAAATAGTTAATAAACTAAAATAGGCATTTAACTATATTACTACAAAAACAGTTACCAAATAAGCATTTAACTAATTTACTACAAAAATACTTAGTAATTGAATATATACAATTTTAAATTAAATTTAAAATAATAAAAATAAATAAATAATTTAATTTAATAAACTGAAATTAAAATTTACCTTCAAGAATTAGTTGCCGGTGACCGAAAAATCTGTAAAAATATTAAAAATTAAAATTTGTTAAATTCAGTTAAAAAAATTTAGGTCAATTTTTAAGGTATATGGGGAAATTGGGGACGGGATGTTTATTCACAACATACTCAAAAGAGTATATTTACAAGTATTCTAAGATGAGATACGAGATTGGGGATGGGGAGAGGAGATACGGGATTGGGGTGGGGAAAGGGGATACGGGATTGGGAGTGGGGAAAATGGGAAGGGAAGACGGAATTACTTACCGAAAAACAGTTGTTGGTGTGGGGAAGGGGTGTTGCCGCTGCAGTAGGGCGGAGAGAGGGAAGGAGAGCAATTTTGTAGAAAAACCGATAATCTGTATACTGAAGTAAAAATGTAATTGTAATACACTTGTTAGGGTTGGAGAGGGAATTCCTTCTCCAATAAAAAAGTTAAAAAAATAGTCAGGTGATAGTCAGGGAATTCCTTCTCCAACACCTGACACCTTTTTTACTTTTTGACTGGAGAAGGAATTCTGTCGCCAACTATTTCAATTTAATTTATTTTAACTGCAAATTATTGATTGGAGAGGGAAGTCACTCGCTAAGTTGTTGGCAAGTGAATTCCCACGCCAACCATTCTGTAGTTTTTTTACTCTTTTTCTAATAGTGTGTGTAAGTTTTATGGATTGGAAGTGCTGCGTCATACTCCATATAAAGGGTAGCATCCATTGCTTGATTGGTATTATGAGATGGGATTTGAGCTATAATTAATGATACACTACCAACATCCTCCGCAAGTTCTAAATTTTTATAGATAGAATGCCGGTATTTTTTCAAAAAATGGAGAATGGTAGAGGTATTGACATCATTCCATGCTTCTACATGAGTGTTGATTTCATGTTACGAATGATTATCACAAATATATTTTGTATTTTATTTTATACATAATATATCTCTTACAAAATATTATTACACAATATTTGACTATGACTGTTATATAGAGGCAATTTTACGAAGAATGTACCGCTATAATAACTGTCATAGTTGTTATAGGTAAAATGGGATTTGCAAAAATATGACGTGGGAAGCAATGGTTTGCCTTTTCGCCCGCGCTAAGAGATGGTTTGCAAAAATACCCCGTTAAGATTTAATGAAAAAAATCCGGGGCCAAGACTTCCCGTTATATTTTTCTGCTTTTCAACACTTATCTCTTTAAGTATTGGCAGTAGGCAATACTTGCCGCACTTGGCCGTAAGTCTTGGCAATTGTCAAGACTTGCCATTGACCCCTGCTCGATTTTCAAACACTTGCACGACAAGTATTGGCAATAGGCAACACTTGTTGCACTGCGTCGTAAGTCTTGGCAATTGTCAAGAGGGCAAATTACGCTCTATATCAATTTAGGGTACTTTTTTAAAAAACATAGCAATATTTTGTCACTTTACCAAACGTAGCAACATTTTTAAAAATGCTACCAAACATGTGATAATAAACCCTAGGTCCATTCTCTCTCCCTTCTCTCTTCCTTCTCTCTTCTCTCCCTTCTCTCCAAACCCACACCCTACTGTGACCCCGCCAGCTGCCCCTCCCCCTTCCCCGTCGCGCCGCTTCCCCTACCACCACCGTTGCTGGCATCCCCTCCCAGCGTTCTATTCTTTTTGCCACTGTTCCGCCGTGTCATTGGCTGCTGCTGATGGTTTTCACTCATTTGAGCTCTGGCGGCGCCGGATCTGCTAGTGCAAAGCAGATCCGGTGTTTTCCGGTGAAGATCCGGCTGCTTTGGTACTTTTTTTTTTGTTTTTCAAATTTTCCGGTGAGACACGGCGGGGTTACGGTGGTAGTGGTGTATGTTTGATGTTTTTGACGGCAAAGAGATTATATGTAATGCGTATACCCCAATCGTTCGGGTTTGATTGTGTCGTAGCTCTATAATTCGGATGTTGTTTATCGTTGGATGAACTGCTGATACTGATCCAAAAAAAAAAAGACGGTAGGTACAACTAGGATTCTCGAGAAGAGAGGAGCCGTGGTGGTCCCCCCCGGACCGCCCGGATCCCACGAGTGAATCGAAAGTTGGATCTACATTGGATCTCACCTGATGTCCGGCGTATGTCACCGGACATACATTGGGTATACACTTTACATACAAAACGAAAAATGTATGTTTGTATTGTTGGTTCTCCTGTGGTGGATGGTGGTTGTTGGTGGTGGTGGAGGCAAAAAACTGTATGTAATGTGTATACTCAATGTATGTCACCGGACATACACTGGGTATACACCTTGCACACGATATGTATAAGCGTATGCTTGTGGTTATTCATTGTATATGTCGTGTATGGCCTATTCATACACTTTACATACACTAGCCATACACAGAATATACAAAGAATATACATTTTCATACACTGAAAATACACCAAACATATAATTAAAAAAAATAACAACAGAATTTTCCGGCGATCTGGGGGTGGTGGCAGCCGATGGCCGCTGGCAGGGAGGCGGCAACATTGATGGGGGTGGCGGCTGGGGGTGTAGAAGCAAGATCTAAGGTTTTTAGCACCCTTTTTTGCATTTTGCTATGTTTTGAAAAAAAATGTTGCTATGTTTTAAAAATGGGAAAATGTTGACATTTTAGTGTAAGAAAGAGTGTTAGTTTGTATAGTTTTGTGAATTGCCCTTGTCAAGATCTGTCCCTTCCAGTTTTCCCTGCATTCTCGCCATATAACTTGAAGTATTGACAAAACAACACTTGCCCTTGAAGTATTGCCAGTTGCCAAGACTTACAAATTTTTTGCTTTAAAGTCTTGGCTTGCGGACTAAATAAGGGCATTTTGCTAAAACATTCCTCAGCGCGGGTAATTTTGTAAAACAACTCTTTATGGAGGGCATACGGTGAAATTTTTTGGTTATGGAGAGGTAAAATATAACATAAAAAATTGGTTGTAGAAAATATTATATTGTTATACTGAAATACTGTTTATAACATGGACTGTTATAAAGAGGTTTGATTGTAATATCTAAGAAAATAACAAGATTAAAGCGAAATTCCGAATTGTTCGCCTCTTAGAGGAGTTGATGTACAAGAATCTGAATTTGACATGACCATTGACTTAGATTCCATAAATACCCAATACAATGACCTGATCATCTATATATCAGAACCGGTATTTATGTGGCATCACCATAAATATAACATGCTATACGCAAAATTAATGTATGAATTGAAGAGAATACATAAATCCTAATCTGTTAGTTGATTTTGACAATATCTTAATTCCTTTATGGTACTCATCGGGCCATATATTATAAGCTCCTATGGGTACTAATAAATTAAGAAACTCTATGTGCGCGCGCAAATATTTGGCACGACTATAGTCTTACAACTTGTTTGGATGGTTGTTAGCTATTGTATTGTATTGCTAGTTTGAATTTTATGTAATGATCAATTTGATGTGATCGCGTCATTACCTTTTTTTTTACTTTGTTTCCTCAACAATTTTAGTTTATTTATTCTACCTTTTATACAGCCGCTCTTCCTAATACACTACTTTTTCTTTGCAATAATTTAAATTCATTCTTCATATTGCTAGTTGGTTGCATTATGAAATTATGAAAAATAATAGGAATTTTTATGCTATGTACCCATGAAATTCAAAGTATTTACAAGTCATACCCATTAAATATTACACCACCCATAAAATTAAAAATATTTACTCAACCCACTCATTTATTACTGTATACCTTTGTTATGCCTTATAGGTGTATACCTTTATGGTATACTTCATAAATTATGGTATACAAGTCTGGATTTGTTATGCCTTATAAGTATATATCTTTATGGTATACAGCATAAATTATGGTATACTAGTTTGGATGGGTAGAGTGGATAAATAGTTTATGGGTAGGACTTGTAAATATGAAACTTATGGGTAGGGGGCAGATAAATAGTTTGATTTTGATGGGTATTTTCGTAAACCTCCCAAAATTATATAATCTATCCAATCATTTGTACTCACAAAAATAATATAGTATAATACAATAATCGAAACAAGTCAGAACCTGTGGACATAATTTCCAGATTTTAGATCATACTTAACAAGTGACAAATTATTTCACATATTCATTAATCCATAAGTCATAGAAACTTAAAGAGCAGAATATTGACGAGATTAAACAAGGGCAAAGTGCACGATAGCCACTTTTTCTTGGGGGTTGAACTTCAGGCCTTTTGGGTTGAACTTCATAAGGTTGACTTCATTTAAGGTATGAAGTTCAAGTTCAGCCCGCAAGAATTGAACTTTTAGGTATAGAATGTGTAAACTTCAAACCCTTATAGACTGAAGTTGATCTTCAAGTATGAAGTTCAGCCCGGAAGGATTGGAGTTCCAAAAAGTAACTACTTTTGCACAAGGAAAAGTAGCCTGAAACTAAATAACTGTGGCAAAAGTGTCTTTTGAACAAATTTTTACATTTAACAAACATGTACAGTGTAATTTTGATGCGTAGCTATTTTTGGACGCGCTAAATGAGAATTATCCACCGTTTCAAAATTAATTGAGGAATAGCCACCGCGCGCACATACACTCCATTAACGTTGGCAAACAGCCCGGAGTAGTCTCAGATTTTTATACTGGGACTTTGAACTATACTTGTTCAAAGTCCCATTATTTTATACTTGGATTCATGTACCTGCTGGAGCTTTATAAGTCCCAGTATTATATTGGAACTGAACATAAACACTAGTCCTAGTATTTTATTCTGGGACTTTGAACTAACATGCTCAAAGTTCCAGTATTTTATACTGGGACTAGTGTTTAAGTGATTCCAGTATTTTATACTGAGACTTTGAACGGTCCGGAGGTGGCTATTTCTCAGCGAATTGGTTTTTGATGGCTACTGATCAATTAGCGCGCGCCAACAGTCCCTACGTGAATTTGTACACATGTACAGGCTTTTGGGCTGGGTCTTTGGCCGGGGGTTCCGGATTTTAGGCCGCCCTTTAACTTCTTTTTTCGAGAAATTTTGATGCGTAGCCATTTTTGGACGCGCTCAATGAGTTTTATCCACCGTTTCAAAATTAATTTAGAAATAGCCAAAAATTCGCGCGCGCACACTTACGCTCCATTAGTGGTTGAAAACACCCCAGACTAGTCTCAGTATTTTATACTGGGACTTTGAACTAACATGTTCAAAGGTCCCATTATTTTATACTGGACTGAAGCTTTATATATAAAGTCCCATAACAAAATACTGGGACTTTGAACTATCATGTTCAAATGTCTCATTATTTTATACTGGGCTGAAGCTTTATATATAAAGTCCCATAACAAAATACTGGGACTTTGAACTATCATATTCAAAGTCCCAGTATTTTATACTGGGATTGATGTTTAAGTGATCCCAGTATAAAATACTGGGACTTTTTCGGAGGTGACTATTTCCCAGCGAATTTATTTTTGACGGCTACGGATCAATTAGCGCCCGCCAAACAGGTCTCTAAGCTAAATTTTTACTATTTTTTTCGGAATGTATGTGGCCCATATGCATCAACCCAATCCCAATTAAATCATAATCACCACAAAATCGATAATTAGCTACTATCAAACACATTTAAATCAAAAGCAGTCAAAACAATAAGAGAGGACGAGAGCTCATATTTCTAACCAATTCATTCATACAGCTACTCCATATCAGATATTGGAGAACTATGATCGAGTTTATCACTATCACCTGCTTTTGTGAATGCTACAAAAAAATTGAATAACAAAAAAGTAAATGCTAAAAAATTGGTATGGAGAAATTGTATGTATCATCACTGTATCATACAAGTGTGTTCCATATTTGCATTTATCATTTCCACCATAAGTGCAACTCCAAGTCTAATGTAGCCAAACAATTCAGGGGAGGCTAAGTAAGATTGAAGGCCTAAAGTGAAACTTTATAAGATGATATAACTTTTAATACCATTATAATTTACTTTAAAATTCACTTTTCTAATTCTTTTGAGATGCAAAGCTATGAATAATCTCAGACAGCTAATTATATTATCAATATATTAATAATGTGGTAAATCTTCTTTTCAAAGCTTTTAAGTATGTTTCCTTCTTTTCTTAAAAAAAAAAATCAAATTTTTTTGTAGAGCATTGTCTAATATTTTGGAACTCTAAATTAAACTTACGTATGTTAATAAGATTTTTTACAACTGCAATCAAGGTGGTATTTTGAAATAATTGACTAGCATTTTATTTACTTAAAAAAACTCTTACCAATATAAATAAATATAATTAATTGTAAAATTTGGAGTCCTGTCTCTTGGGGCCTAAATCAAAGTTTAATGGCCTTACCGTTAAGCCACCTTGCCAAGCATCTGCAATATGGACAAGTGTCAAGATAAGACATAGAAATAACTAAGTAGTTAATTAATAAATGTTGTTTAGCATTCGCCGCCAATATTATATAATTAATTTCAAAAATCTCTTCCTCTTCTTGTTGTGAAACTCATGCGGTCCAATGTGGTTATAATATCTGCATGCATGGGTTGAATCCAAGAAATGATTTAGCAGTAGAAGTGGTAGAAATAATGATATCACAATAAGTAATTAAATTTTTCAAGAAATATTTAACCTTCAAGGGTCTTGTTAATGAGATTATCTCACATTTCTTCTACCCATAATTTTTCAAGTTTATCTTCCACAGTGCTTTCTTGAAATCTTTCTTCTGTATCAGTTAGAGAGACGAGTTGAGGGAGATGAAGATAGGTAGAGGTTAGAAGTTCGCATTACAAACTAAAAAGGTGATTATTAGTTTCTTCTTTCCCGCCTAGGACTAGTTATTTTAGCTAACGTTTGGATATTTATTTGGTAGAAATTGAAAAAATGAGTTTTGAAGTTGAGTTGAAAATTGAAATTGTGTTTGAACATATATATTATACTTGAAAAATTGTTGAAAATTTGTGGGATAAAAAAGCTATTTTTCTTTTAAAAAAAATCTCACAAATTGGCCTTGGTTTTTGAAAACTCTTTTCCAAAAGTTCACCAAAAAAATCATCAAAAATTATGTCCAAACAAGATTTTCCAACACAAATTGAAAAATTTCTCCCAAATTTTATAAACAATAGATTTTTACCAAAAATATTCATTTGGTGTCATCCATAAGGAGTGGTCTTGAGAGTTTGTCCCCGTTTTAGCAAAATACCCTTATGTTGCATGGGCCAAGACTTCATGGCACCAATTTGCAAGTGTTGCCTTTTAGGCAAGAGGTCAAGAACATCTGTTGTTCAGGTTATCTAGGGAGAATGCAGGAAAAGATTGAATGGGGCAAGTGTTGCCTTTTGCTGACACGTACAACTAAGTGCTGCCCGAGCAACACTTTCTTTGATACAATGCGAGATTTAAGGGGCTTCAGGGGAAATTGTTGGCAAATAGAGAGAGGTCCCGTGCCAAGAGATTGACATGGGTGTTCCGTTCAAATTTTTTTTATATAACTTAACAGGGATATTTTTACAAAACCCTATTAAGTGCGGAAAAAAATCCAAATCATTGCTTATGATGCTATATTTCTGCAAAAAAAAACCCACACTAAAAGGCAAGGAGCCCACAAACATTACTAATAAGGGCCATATTTTCAAACATTTCGAAATGACCCACTTGTGCTTATTTTAAAAAATTACCCTCTTATTTTAAAAGAAAAATAAATCCTAGCTTCCAACTCTTTTCTCCCTTCTCTTTCAAAGAAAAATCTCTAGCACGCAATTCCCCCTTGGCCACTGTCGTTTCCTCCTCTACTCCATCCACCGCAGCTCCTCCACCGCCACTCCTCCAAATAGATGCCGTCACTATTTTTTTTAAGAATAATGACGATTTTTTGAAGAAAATTCCGGGTAAATCTCCTGTAAGGGTTATGTTTATCATGTTCCTTCAATTCCTTTTAACTTTTTTCAAACAATCCGGAATCTACTAGTTTTTGGTTGAACTTTTATTAAATATTTAGATGTAGTGTTTTTCTTGTGGGAATTTGTACAGATATGGTATTTTTGTTAATTTTCTTATGTAAAGTTGCTCAAGACTCTGTATAAGATCTTTTATACGCGTTTATACAATTTTGTACTTGCTTTATACAAATTTATACACTTTTATAAATGTGTACAAATTTTATATATATATATATATATATATATATATATATATATATATATATATATATATATATAATAAAACTATATATATGTATATGTATGTATAATGAATAAAGTTGAATAAGTTTACAGATTTATGAATTATTATTGATGTTTGTATAGAGTTTTAGCTTTTTAGTGTATTTTTTGTATTTTCTCATTGTATAAGTATTATACAGGACACGACCCACCTCTAGATTACCAAATACATAACATAAATAAGAAAAAATAGAGAGGCTAAGGATTATGGCAGAAGGGTAGACAGTAGTCAAAATTTTTCTATAGCAGCAGCAGCAGCAGCAGCAGTAGTAGTAGCAGCAGTAGCAACAGTAGCAGCAGCAGCAGCAGTAGCAGTAGCAGGAGCAGTAGCAGTAGCAGTAGCAGTAGGAGTAGTAGTAGTAGTAGCAGCAGTAGTAGTAGTAGTGGTGATGAGTTTATTAACTAAAGAACAGTAATTAAGATGGTAAAAGTGAATTCAAACAATGGAGCAAGACTTGGTTGTTATCAGTAATAAGGAGACGGTCCAGGGTCAGAGTTACGAACAATCCAGTTGAGTTTTCCAATTGATTCCACTTCTTAAATCCCAAGTTACTAACTAACAGATTAAATGTACCTGTGAAAACCTTTCGATTCTTCACGGTCTATGCAGGCTACTCCAATCCCTATATATCTATGGGTTGAATCACGTGCACGCATTAACGAATTCTGTAATGAGTTAAACTAGGCAAGCAAGTATATGTCTATCCTACTCACAAATTGGTTCCCCGATGCCCGGGTTCACAAACTAGTTCTATTCTTTCTTATTACGTAATTAGATTCCCTCTTTCGAGTTCAATCTAAAAACCATAGATAATGCATAATAATCGGGCCCTGACAATTACATAAGTGAAATCAAGAAAGAATAAGTAACCCGTTATGGGATTCAATTAATGGAAATCAATCTTCAAACATCAACCTTCATGAAATACTCTAACCCTAGAACGATTGATTTAGCCACGCATACTCATAATAACAACACAAAGATTTGATGTAATAACGAAATAATGATGTAATAGATTAAAGGAAGGAAGAAGAACCCTTGTTCTTGATGTTATGAGCTCTCCAATTTGCTCCAAGGTCTGAACTCCTATCAAAAACTAAGTAAAAGAGTATTTATAGAGTTTACAAACACCTAGTAATAAGTTAGACCCAAGCCTAGACGAAATAGGAAGTAAAAATCCGCTCAGGGGCGCTATAACGGGCGCCCCGCGCCTCGTAAAGCGCTGGGACAAGCAGAACCCGCCAAACTTTGGGCGCTTTTGGCCCGCGCCACGTGAGTAAAAGCGCTGGGGCACTGGGCGCTATAACTGGCGCCCCACGTGCCCCAAAGCGCCCAGCCAAAATATATTTTCCTTGGTCCGAAATCTCGCTCGTGTCGTGCCCTCGTGTGCTCAATCCAATCCTCAATCATCCTTCAATCAATTCTTGCTCAATCAAGCTCCTAAAAGCTCTAAATGCACTGCGTAACAACCTACACACGCACGACATCAAATTAGTGTAAAACCACATTCATAAACTATAAAACGAGCGAATAACAAGCTCAAACGTGCGGAAATATTAAGGAAACTTTGGCGTAAAATTCCAAACATCACCACCCCACACTTGAACCTTTGCTCGCCCTCGAGCAAGTCACAACTAACTTCCCAACCTAGGTAAAACAGGTCTGCCTATGACCATGGTTGATACCGACCATTGAACCACTGCACACATGACTACTATGGATCCACAACATGCCAACAATTTATCAAAACCAAAAATATAAGAACAACCACCCCAAAATAGCTCAAATGCACAAACTCAACTTATTGCAACCATGCTCCCACAAAATCACACCTATCTACTCAACCAAGAACCATCAACTTCACCTATTTCATGCAACCCACGTGCCCTCACCAATATGAAGCAAAAGAGTGCCCCCCCAAAAATCACACACAACAACAAATATCATGAATAGAACGGGGACAATAACATAGAACGAATTCACTCACTCTCATGAAAGTCTCACATGTCACACACAACGTACCATAGGCTTGCCCGTAGTGTAGGACTCCACTAATGTAAGCTCACTCCAATCGGGATTAGTCAACTAGGACTTTAAAAAGTTGTAATGTAGGCTAAGGGGCTGGTAGGATACATATGGGTAATAGTGACTACCTCCCTAAGCACTTTAATACATCACAATTAATTTAAGCACAAATCTCATCAAAGCCACCCAATCAACACTTCCACACATACACCTTCTCAACAAGTAGCATTTTTCTTTTAAGCACACACTAGCAAGGAATGGACATCTTTTTCTCTCTTTATTTCTTTTTCCACAGTTTTTTATTTTCAACTTTGCTCTTTTTTTCTTTTTCAATTTCATTACTTTCCAACCTTGCCAATGCTTTTCACTACTTCACAATTTTAACAATTATTCCCCTTCATTAGCTCCACTCAAAAACCTCTCAAAATCCAACCATAACTCCAAAATAACAACACAATATCAATTAAAGTGCTTAAGGAGTAAAGGGCCAAAAGAGAATAATTTAGAACAAATGGGTAGGCTCGGGGTGTGGGTGCCAACAGAAGGGTCAAAGAAATCACAACAACATTTTTTTCCAAGGTGTATATGTACTGGTAGGCAAATCAAAAGAAGGCCTTGTATCATTTCCCGACTAGAGCAAACCTAGGATTTCGCTTTGCACACACACGGGGCAAGTTCTAGACATTAGTATACAACATGGAGTAAACAAGAACATGCCTCACACATACATCGCACATGATCCACACAAAAAGGTTCCATCAACAACTCTCAACCAAGCATCTAGAATGCACTTGTGGAAAATTAAGCACTAATGCACAAAGGTTCACAATAAAGTCAAGCAAGTGGACTCAAGCATCTCAAGGGGGGTCGTTCCAATATTTCCTAGGCATGCATCACAATTAAAACCCAAGGACACCACAAATAGCACATGCAATCAATTCAAGTCCACCAGTATCAAACAAATCAAAGGCACCTAGCATTCCACCTATTCCTTTCGTCTAGGGCCACCTATAACTAACTATCCTAATCCTAAGAATAAAAACTACCCGGTTCAAAGGCCTCCCCGTGGAAAAGAACCGCGGCCATAAGAAAAACCACGGGGCGGATGACATGTACCACTAATAAAACTAAAAGGAAAATCTTTTTGGAATTTTTCATTGGTTTTCTAATTTTTTTTTCATATATTAAAGCAAGAAACAAATCAAAATAAAGTCAAGTGACAAAAGAAAATCCTACGGTACATGCATCCCTAACCTCAAAAATAGATAAAGGGTAGTTCCCCCACCCCACACTTAAACTAAGCACTGTCCTCAGTGCTAAAAATAAGAAAGTGCAAGGTAAAGAAAACTTCCCTGAAGATTCTAGTCCTTGGTGCTAGCATCCTCCAAGCTTCCACATCGTATGAGGTACTCAGACTTCCCTCATCAGGTCATCAACATTAGGCAAGGGTGAGGACACCCCACACTTAGCCTCGACATTACCTGAACCTGCAATCCAAGGAAAAACAAAAACTACGTGACACTATAGATAAAATAATACAAGTACAAACTCGGGTTGCCTCCCGAGAAGCGCCTTAGTTAACGTCGTGGCACGACGACACTTTTAGCTCACTTCCAGCATTTATGTCTTCTCTTCTTACGCCGAACCTTTGCTTTCTCCCTTTCCTTGTGGGAACCCCTCTTCAACTTCACATGTGGTTTACTTCCATCTTCTTGTCTGACACATTCAATCATAGAGCACTCTTCAACCTTATCTATGTGCTCCTTCCCATTATACACCTTGAAAGTAACCTTCTCTCCATACGCTCTAACAGTCATCTCACCCAGCTCCATGTCAATAATTACCTTCGAGGTGACTAAGAATGGTCTCCCCAAAATGATTGGAGCTTCTCGGTCCTCTTCATAATCTAGGACTACAAAATCAGCAGAGAATGTAAACTTACCAACTTTTAGCAACACATCCTCCAACTTACCATCAGGGTGAGTGAGTGATCCATCCGCCATCTTAAGAGTAACTGAAGAGGGCTTGATTGCTCCTAGCCCTAACCTTTTGCAAACAGACAGAGGCATTAGATTTATGCTCGCACCCAAATCACACAAAGCACCAGTGATATTATGCCCTCCAATGGTACAAGGAATAGTAAACCTCCCAGGATCTTGAAGTTTTGGAGGTAGCTTGCTCAAGATTGTGCTACACTCCTCAACTAACTCAACTGTATCTATCTCTTGAGGCTTTTTCTTCTTGACTAAAATCTCTTTTAAGAACTTCACAAAGGATGGCATCAATTCAAACACATCAATCAAAGGAATATTAACTTGAAGTTCTTTCAACATACTCACAAATTTTTTATACTGGGCCAGATCCTCCGATGGTATAAGTCTCTGTGGGAATGGTGGAGGCGATAGAGGTGCCTCCTTTCTCTCTTCTTTCTTCTTTACCTTCTCCACTTTTGCAACTTTTTCTATTTCAGCTCTCTCTTCGGACTTGGCCATCAGCTCTCCACCTTCAATTAAAGTCACTGCAAGACATTGTTCAGGCTCTTTTTTAACAGTGCTTATTTCTCCCACCAACTGCCCCAACTGGTGCTCCAGGTTCTTGTGAGCATTGGCAATATCATGTATGGCCACTGCATGGGCTGCAGTGTCAGCTATCATTCTCTGCTGGCCCGCCATTAACTGCTTTAACATCTCTTCAACTGAATAGCTAACCTGTTGTGGTGGAGATGGAAGTGGGTGGTAATTATTCGGGGCTCTCGTATTGCCTTGATAATAACCATTACCAAACTGATTTTGACCCTGCAGCCTATTTTGATTACCCACGTAATAAACTGACTCTGGATTAGAGGAGCAAACCTCTGTAGCATGGTCTTGACCACAAACCTCACAAAAGCTCTGGAGTTGTTGCACTGGAGCCACTGGTTGCTGAGCCTTTGGCAGAGCTATAATTTGATTGGAAATAGCATCCATCCTCGCCCTTAGCTCTGAAACTGCATCTAACTGAAGTACCCCTGCAGGTTTCTGCGTAATAGCTCTACCATCTCCCTGCCAATCAGGATTGCTCTGCGAAAACTTATCTAGCAAATCATAAATTTGATCAAAATTTAAGGCCAATACTTGGCCTCCAGCAGCAGCATCAACCACGATCTTAGTGTGTTGGTTCAACCCCTCAACAAAAGTGTGTGCAACAACCTCATTGGATTGATTGTGGTGTGGACAATCTCGCAATAAAGCTTTGAATCGCTCCCAGGCTGAATACAAAGACTCTCCTTCTAATTGTCGGAAGGACATAATTTCACTCCTTAGCCGAGCTGTCTTGGCAGATGGATAAAATTTAGCCAAAAACTTCTTAGCCAAATCCTCCCAAGTAGTGATAGACCCAGACTTTTCAGCCTTTAACCACTTTCTTGCTGCCCCAATCAGTGGAAACGGGAACAACGTCTAGCGAACATAATCAACAGGAACTCTCTTTGGTGTGTAAGTATCACTGATCTCCAAGAAATTCTGGATATGTTGTTGTGGATCCTCGCTAAGTAGTCCAGCAAATTGTCCAGTCACATGTAACAGTTGTATCATGCCGGACTTAATCTCAAAGTGCCCGATGATTTCAGGCTTAACTATGCTCGATGCTACTCCCTCCAGGCTGGGGAGAGCAACATCTCGCACAGCTAAAGCTTGTTCTTCTGCCATTCCTGTAGGTAAAGATCAAGCAGGACCTAATACCTGAAATAGCACAAAACTCCAAACAAAAATTAAACCTGAATAGCAAGTAATAAACTGTTCAAAAAGAAATCAGTCAATTGTTTAGTCCCCGGCAACGGCGCCAAAAACTTGTTGCTCCCAAACGCACACGCAAGTATACGTGGTCGAAAAGTAATAAAGTGATAAATCGAGTATCGTTCCCACGAGGACTATTCAGACTGAATTCTAGCAAACAATTTATCTAAACTATTCAGGGATCTTTTTCCAATAGTGATGAGTTTATTAATTAAAGAACAGTAATTAAGATGGTAAAAGTGAATTCAAACAATGGAGCAAGACTTGGTTGTTATCAGTAATAAGGAGACGGTCCAGGGTCAGAGTTACGAACAATCCAGTTGAGTTTTCCAATTGATTCCACTTCTTAAATTCCAGGTTACTAACTAACAGATTAAATGTACATGTGAAAACCTTTCGATTCTTCACGGTCTATGCAGGCTACTCCAATCCCTATATGTCTATGGGTTGAATCACGTGCACACATTAACGAATTCTGTAAGGAGTTAAACTAGGCAAGCAAGTATATGTCTATCCTACTCACAAATTGGTTCCCCGATGCCCGGGTTCACAAACTAGTTCTATTCTTTCTTATTACATAATTAAATTCCCTCTTTCGAGTTCAATCTAAAAATCATTGAGAACGCGTAATAATCGGACCCTGACAATTACACAAGTGAAATCAAGAAAGAATAAGTAACCCGTTATGGGATTCAATTAATGGAAATCAATCTTCAAACATCAACCTTCATGAAATACTCTAACCCTAGAACGATAGATTTAGCCATGCATACTCATAATAACAACACAAAGATTTGATGTAATAACGAAATAATGATGTAATAGATTAAAGGAAGGAAGAAGAACCCTTGTTCTTGATGTTATGAGCTCTCCAATTTACTTCAAGGTCTGAACTCCTATAAAAAACTAAGTAAAAGAGTATTTATAGAGTTTACAAACACCTAGTAATAAGTTAGATCCAAGCCTAGACGAAATAGGAAGTAAAAATCCGCTCAGGGGCGCTATAACGGGCGCCCCGCGCCTCGTAAAGCGCTGGGACAAGCAGAACCCGCCAAACTTTGGGCGCTTTTGGCCCGCGCCACGTGAGTAAAAGCGCTGGGGCACTGGGCGCTATAACTGGCGCCCCACGTGCCCCAAAGCGCCCAGCCAAAATATGTTTTCCTTGGTCCGAAATCTCGCTCGTGTCGTGCCCTCGTGTGCTCAATCCAATCCTCAATCATCCTTCAATCAATTCTTGCTCAATCAAGCTCCTAAAAGCTCCAAATGCACTGCGTAACAACCTACACACGCACGACATCAAATTAGTGTAAAACCACATTCATAAACTATAAAACGAGCGAATAACAAGCTCAAACGTGCGGAAATATTAAGGAAACTTTGGCGTAAAATGCCAAACATCATTGCTATTACGCTTTTTCTTTATCTTGGGTTTTATCTAGTTTTTATATCAAATATTTTGTTTTTGTGGTATTATCATCTTGTTTATCTCAATGTTTTCAAAATTGTTTTGCTTTAGCCGAGAGTCTATTGGAAACAACTTCTCTGTTTTGGTGGGGGTAAGAGTTAGCGTACACAATCTAAAGGTTAAGTTGAGTCGTCACTTTATCTAGAAATTTTAAGTTGTTAGAGAAAAAACACATATGCTTATTGTATCCTAGCTCAATTTTTTGAGAAAAAGTACGTGAAATTCTTTTTAATGATGTCTAAATTCAAACTTAAACATCTGTTTTTACCATCTTTTAATAACACTTGCAGACACCATGTTGAATGCTTCAATTCGGTTAAAACTTGATATAAGTGGCTATTGGAGCTGTGCAATAATTATAATTCACTTCCCTTTTTTTCATTTAGGCGTTGCCATATTTCACATGAAAAAGTGTAGTTATTCAAACATTTGATCGAATGCCAATGCAGGTCCAAGATTTTGCTTGATATTGCAGACCTATTGTTTTTAAGAGAATAACAATCCCCGGTTTTTATTGTTATATATATTGGAAGTTCAAGGTGGAGAAATACTACCAGCTTCCTACATTCACATATATTCTTTTACCAAATTTCAGTTCATATGATCTCACTCTAGTGATACATTTGTTTGTTCGGTCCTCCAGTATCAAAAGTACTTGAAATAATTTAATGACAAAATTTCTTATATAAAAATGAGTTGTGATACATTTGTTTGTTCGGTCCTCCAGTATCAAAAGTACTTGAAAGAATTTAATGACAAAATTTCTTATATAAAAATGAGTTGTGAACACAAAGGAAAAAAAAAAAAAGTTATTCTACTCTAACAAATAAGTTCAAGAATAAGGGCAAGCGGTACAATATCTATAATTAGTATCTAAGAGCAGAGGTAGCAGTAGAAATACAATATCTAAGAATTTATCAAGGTTAAAGCAAATTCCGAAATTGTTCACTTCTTTGAGAAGTTGACGTACAAGAATCTAAATTTCAATTGTGTATTGGGTGAAAAATCAACGAGGTTAAAATCGGCAAGGCTCAGAGCTGGATGGGGTTGAGAGCTTCTATTCACAAGCTCTTCAAGGCTCGCCCAGCTCCCGAAGTCAGTTGCCTCGTACACGAAATGGATGATGGCCACGAGCTGGCCATCCGAGGTGATTGGAAGATATCCATCACGAGGCGAAAGATTTACTCCTCGTAGAAGATTTCGCTCCACAAGCTCTCTCTTTTGTAACTATCGACCGTTGTCCACGAGCTCTCGCTTCTGTAACTGTCGATCATTGTCCACGACTTAAATGAGGAGATCATGGACAGACCACGATTAACGTGGAGTAAATGCCATTAAACGCAGTGAATAATGTGTTATTTTCTGGATATGGAGGACCTTAGCTTAGCTTGGAAGCTGAGAGGGGAGAGGGAGTTACAGAGAGAGAGAGAGAGAGAGAGACTAGAGAGAGAAACTGTTATGCTAACTGAATATCAATATCCCTTTACACTGATATTTATAGGCTACAACTAACTCTCAACTAACTAACTAATCTAACCAACTATTAACTAATCAGCTAATTAGTTACTTAACTGTCACCATAATTAATTCTAACTACTTTGCCTTCTATACACTGGTAGACTAACTCCTAACACTCTAAGTCACATCTTGATCTCCAATACTCCCTCTCAAGCTGGTAGGTGTGAAAATATTGAACATCCCCAGCTTGGACTGCAAGAATTCATGCTGATATCTCCCAAGGGCCTTTGTCATGATGTATGCTATCTGATCCTTGGTTCCCAGGAAGTGTGTTCTGATTAACCCCATCTGAATCCTTTCTCTAATGAAATGGCAGTCTATTTCGATATGCTTTGTTCTTTCATGATAGACAGGGTTTGCAGCTATCAGTAGAGCTGCTTTGCTATCACAAAACAGTTCAACTGGAAGTTCCAAGTGCTCACCCAGCTCTCTGAATAGACCTGCTATCCATACTACTTCTGAAACTGTACCAGCCATACTCCTATACTCAGCCTCTGCTGAGCTTCTTGACACTGTTGATTGCTTCTTTGACTTCCATGATATCAAGGTATCTCCATGTTTTATCAAGAATCCTGTCACTGACCTCCTTGTGTTTGGGCATGAAGCCTAATCTACATCACAGAATGCATGGAGCTTATTTGACTTCTTACTGCTTAACAATACTCCCAAACCAGGTTCCTTCTTGATGTATCTTACTATCCTAATAGGTGCCTCCATGTGTGACTTCTTTGGTTCCTGCATAAATTGACTCAGGGTCTGCACAGAAAAGCAGATGTCTGGCCTAGTCAATTTTAGATATAAAAGCCTTCCAATCAACCTTTGATAGCTCCCCATGTCTTCTAAGTCTTCATCTCCCTTTTCACCACTTACTCTATCTAGTTCTTTAGATGTCAGCTTCATATTCACATCCAGTGGAGTGCATGATATCTTTCCACCACTTATGCCTACATCACCTATGAGCTCCAAGGCATATTTCCTCTGGTTCATAAGAATCCCATCTTTGGATCTGCTAAATTCAATCCCCAAAAAGTATTTAAGATTTCCCAGATCCTTTATCTTGAAAGCTGCATGTAATTCTTCTTTTGTCTTGTTAATCAGCTCAAGGTCATTGCCTGTTATAAGCATATCATCTACATAGACTAATATGATTACTATCTTGCCTTCATATCTCCTGATGAATAGTGAATGATCAAGACTACTTTGCCTAAATCCTGATCTCACAAGAGCATGAGTAAGTTTCATATTCCATTGTCGACTAGCCTGCTTCAAACCATATAGAGATTTAACTAGCCTGCAGACCAGTCCTGTTTTCTCCCCCTGGCTAGTAAATCCTTCTGACAGAGTCATGTATACCTCATCATAAAGATCCCCCTGTAAGAAGGCATTGGACACATCCATTTGATGAATGTGCCAGTGTGAAGCTGCTGCAAGTGATAAAACAGCTCTGACAGTAACAATCTTGACAACTGGGGAAAAAGTTTCATGGTAGTCAAAGCCCTCTCTCTGATTGTAACCCTTAGCAACTAGCCTAGCCTTGTATCTTTCAACAGATCCATCAGCCTTTAGCTTGATTTTGTACACCCATTTACATCCAATGGGCCTTTTGTGTGCAGGCAGTGTGACTAGTTCCTAGGTCTTGTTTTCTTCTAGTGCCTTAATCTCCTCTTGCATAGCATGGACCCACTTGGGATCAGATGCAGCTTCTTTGAAGTTCTTTGGTTCGACCAATGCTTACAATGCCTTCAAGCAAGTCTTGTGAGCAGGTTTAATGGAGCTATAGGACATGTATGCTGAGCTAGGATAACAACATTTGTCAGAAGTGACTGTAGCTGTAATAAAATCATCTAGCCAGGCAGGAGCCTTCTTCTCTCTTAGAGACCTCTTCAAGGGCTCCTGTGAAGTAGGAGGAGGTGGCATCTGCATGTCAGGTTCCTCCAAGTTCATCAAGTCATGGAGCATATCCTATTCTTCTTCTCCTAAATCATCACCAATAGGCATCATTGATGGAATATCATCACCAACTGCATAGTCCTCAGCATGAGGCACAGTTGAAATAGGATTATTCACAGAGAATTCATCATGTATAGTCTGAGCTGGGACTGTGCCTGCTGGTTCAGGTGTCAAATTGACTGAATGGTTACTAAAAGGGAAAGTAGTTTTCCTGAATGCAACATCTCTGGAAGTGAAGAATGATCTGTTCTTCAAGTCATACAAGATATATCCCTTACTGACAGTAGAGTATCCCATATGCACAGCCTCAACAGCTCTTGCCTCAAATTTATCAGTAACTGGTAGCTTCTTGGCATAACATAAGCAGCCTATCACCTTAAGATGACTCAGGCTTCATTTTGTTCTATGAAACAACTCATGGGGTGATCTCTCTAGCAACACAGTAGAGGGCAACCTGTTTATGAGATACACAGCACCAAGAATACAATGTCCCCAAAATCTAAGGGGTATGGATGCCTGAAATCTTATAGCTCTAGCAGTTTCAAGGATATGTCTGTGTTTTCATTCAGCTACACCATTTTGTTGTGATGTGTACACACAGGTTCTTTGATGAACTATCCCATGTGATGTGAAGAGATGATTACATTCTGTGTTGTTGAACTCACTACCATTGTTAGATCTTACAACTTTTAGTCTTTTGTTGAACTGTGTTTCTATCAGCTTAAGAAAATTTCTTAGAACAACAATCACATCACTTTTGAGCTTAAGCAAGAACACCCAAGTCATACGAGAGTAGTCATCTACCATAGTCAATAAAAATCTATTCCCATCATAAGTAGGGACTTTATATGGTCCCCAAACATCAAGATGCATCAATTCAAAAATTTCAGTAGATTTCTTTTCACTATTGCCAAAGGACAGTCTTATTTTCTTAGCAAGAGGACATATATCACAGTCATCCAGTCCCTTACTAGCACTATTCTTTATGCCTAATAGACTTTGTACACTTCTAATAGAAGCATGTCCAAACCTTCTATGCCACAGCTTCACATCAATTGTCTCCTTTCCTGCATGCAATCCTGTTATTCTGTTATCCTCTTTTGCTTTGGATTTCCCTTTTCTATCAGAAGATGTAGGAGTCAGCAAGTAGAGTCCATGGTGCTCTCTACCAATCCTCTTCACCTTCCCATTTGAGAGGTCCTGGAAGACACAAAAGTCAGGGTAAAATATGACCGAGCAATTCATATCTCTTGTTGCTTTTGACACTGACAAGAGATTGTATCTGAAATCTGGTACATACAACACATTGTTCATTCTTTCTCCCTCTCCAAAATCATAGGTCCCTATATGAGTCACACCGGTTATCTGCCCATTAGGTAGATGAACCTTTTTTCCTTTTGATCCTTTGGTTTCTATCATATTTCTCAACATTTTCCTGTCAGACACCATGTGATTACTAGCACCAGTATCCACAATCCATTCTCTATTCACTTCATCTGCTACAAATGAATAGATGTTACCTGTCATGTTGGCTGATTCAATGAAATGTTCCTTGTTCAGCATTCTGACAATCTGCTCATACTGAGCCTGAGTTAATTGTGGTTGAACACCCTTTCCTTGTGTGACTTCCTCACTTCCAGAGTAGCTGCTGCTTCCAACTTCAGGTCTCTTCTCAGTTACATCTTCTATCAAGGCATTGTGTGCTTCATTCATTCCTGCCTTCTTCTTGTACATTGAGTCTGACTGATTCTGAGTTCTTGGAGCTTTGTAGCATTCTTCTCTTGTGTGGCCTCTGATTCTGCAGTAATCACAATACAGGTTGTAGTTTCTCTTTTGCCTTTGATTTCCTTGATATCCTTGCTTCTGGTATCCTTGATTACTCTGTCTTCCTGAATTCTGTTTGTTCTGATAGTTTCCTCCCCTGTTGCTCATTAATGCAGTCATCTCATGTCCTTCACTTGGACCACTGGATATGGTCCTTTGACTTTCTCTTTCCATCATCATAGAATAAGCTTTGTTCACTGAAGGCAATGGTCTAGTCATCAGAATCTGACTTCGTGCTTGTTCATATATTTCATTTAATCCCATCAAAAACTGCATCAGTTTCAGCATTTGCAGATGTGCAATAAAGTCCCTTGACTTTGTGCAATCACAGCTTGGAGGAGGTACTAAGCACTCAAATTCATCCCAAAAGATTCTTAGTTTGGAGTAATATGTTGCTATCGATTGAGTCCTCTGATTCATACTTGCTATCTCTTTGTGCAAAAAGAAAACCCTAGATCCATCAATCTGATCAAACCGTTCCTTCAGGTCATGCCAAACTACACTTGCATTTGTGGCATAGACTATTCCACTGAACAATTCTTTGGACACACAGTTCATAATCCACGATAACACAATAGCATTGCATCTATCCCACAAATTCACATGATTTGGACTAAAATCTTCTCTCCTACAGGTTCCTTCTATTAACCCTAGCTTATTTCTCCCTAAAATTGCAATTCTTATAGCTCTGCTCCAAACAGAGTAATTTTCAGATCCAGTGAGTTGAATTGGAATCAAAACAGTACCTGATGTATCAGAAGGCCGTAGATATAGTGTATGATTGTGATCGAATACCTCATTTCCACTGTGTGCAGTGGTTCCAGTTCCATTTCCAGTTTCTTCACTCGCCATTGATGAATTCCTCTACTTCTCTGATTGCTTCTTCTTTATGCTAGCTCAATTCCTCATTCAAGGAGCCATTGGCTCTGATACCATGTTATTTTCTGGATATGGAGGACCTTAGCTTAGCTTGGAAGCTGAGAGAGAAGAGGGAGTTACAGAGAGAGAGAGAGACTAGAGAGAGAAACTGTTATGCTAACTGAATATCAATATCCCTTTACACTGATATTTATAGGCTACAACTAATTCTCAACTAACTAACTAATCTAACCAACTATTAACTAATCAGCTAATTAGTTACTTAACTGTCACCATAATTAATTCTAACTACTTTGTCTTCTATACACTGGTAGACTAACTCCTAACACTCTATGTCACATCCTGATCTCCAATATAATGAACCAAAGGTAACCAGAGATATGATGGGATTAAGCAAGACTGGAGTTACAAATCTTCATCGAGTAATCGAAAAGAAAAGAAAAGAAAAGAAAAAGGTAGAAAGGGAGGTTCGAGAGGTACACTAATAAACTAGCTAAAAGAATAAGAGATATATAGACATCTCCGCACTCTTTATTAACCAAAGTCCCATATATAAATTGACAACATCCCAAATGGGCCTTCCATTGTGACCACGTTCACAACATTCTTTCAAACATGTTTGAAAAGCACTCTGAACTGGTTACAAATGCAGACTCAGAGGAGTATAGAAAATAGATGAACCCATGGATTGTTTTGGTTAGCTTTAGGCTGGTTTCTTGACTGGCATTTCTTTGTAAGTTAAAAGTATAGGAGACAAGTTGTAAGTTTGCTGAGATGGTGATTTTAATAAAATTGTTCAGTTAACCCAAAAAAAAAAAAGTTTCCACTTTCTGGTGTTACGTTCTTAAACGAACACATGTCCACAAATTAGAGTTGTTACAACACAATCTAAAGGTTAAGTTGAGTCACTTTATCTAGAAATTTTAAGTTGTTAGAGAAGAGACACATATACTTATTGTATCCTAGCTCAATTTCTTGAGAAAAAGTATGTGAAAGTTTTTTTAATGATGTCTAAATTCAAACTTAAACATCTCTTTTTACCATCTTTTAATAACACTTGCAGACACCATGTTGAATGCTTCGGGTAAAACTTGATATATCATATAAGTGGCTATTGGAGTTGTGCAATAATTATATATTCACTTTCCTTTTTTTCATTTAGGCATTCGTACATTCTTATGCCATATTTCACATGAAAAAATTGGTTGATAGGGGGCGCTAAAATGTGTGAGAGATTGCTAAACAGAATACTTTGACCAGTGGAGTTGGGGCAACTTTTTGCTTGATATATCTACATCTAACTTAGCGTTTCTTTGGGGGCGGACCTATGCGCATTGAAGGGGGTTCAACTGAATCCCATTCGTCGAGAAATTGTAGTAAATATGGGAAAGTAGAGTTTTTTTGAGTTATATACATACACACTATTGAACTCTTTTTGACACAAGGAAATATGTGTGTATAGTAATAAAAGAGGTTTGAAAATTACTTTAGATCACAAGTTCAAATCTTAAGGGGCCGTTTGGTACGTGGTATAGGATTAATTAATCCTTGTATAAAAAACTCAATGATTTTATCTTGTATTTAGTTTGCAAATTCAAATCAGTATTATCTAATCCCAATATAAACTTATCCACAATTTGATGGATAAATCAATACCAAGGACCCATGGTATTAACCAAAAAATTTCACCCAGTGCCCTCAATAAGAGCTGGTCTTACCTAATTGCCCTCACTTAGAAATGTTTTAAGTAAATGCCCTCCACATCATATCCCCCACCCGTGAAAGTACTATTTTGCCCCCGCCTAACATCATTCACGCTGAAAAGTTTCTCTGTCTCTTTCGACGTTCCTGATCTTTCTTTCCTTGTTTCTTCGTTTTGTACTGCAGATTTAATGTTCGTTTTCTCTCATTTTCGTGTGTTTGTTGTATTTTTTTTATTTAAATTGTTATTTTTACTAAGCCTAATCATTTATCTGCAAATTTTTTCCCCTGCAATTTTATTTGTATACTTATTGTGGCTGTTTATATATTTATTTGTCAGTTATTTCAATTTTGATTTACGTTTGAGGTTTTTGTAGATTCTTTTGGTTGTGTTTGTTTGATTCCGGTGATTTGAAGCTTCAAATTTCATATAGCGTAAAGTCTTGGCTATTGCCAAGAGTTGTATAGACTTTTTCTAAATTGTTTATCGCAGTAGAGTTTAAAGTATTGACAATAGCAAAGACTGTAGAGATTTTTTAGTGTAAGGTCCCATTTTCAGCAGAGCGTAAAGTCTTGGTTATTGCCAAGAGTTGCATAGACTTTTTCTAAATTGGTTATTGCAGTAGAGTTTAAAGTCCTGCCTATTGCCAATATGTTTAGTTATTTTCAGTGTATGTGTTCCCTTTGCAACAAAACTGAAAGTCTTGACTATTGCCAATACTTTTAAAAACTTTGTGTGCAAGGCCCCCATAGCAATAGTCTGAAAGTCTTGGCAATAGCCAAGAAATCTCTACTAGGTGCTTATTGCACCAGAGTTGCAGCTCTTGGCAATAGCCAAGACTTGCAGAGACTTTGTCTGCAAGTCCCCCATATCAACAGGTCTGAAAGTCTTGACAATAGCCATTAAATTTTTCTTTAATGCTGTTTGAGATAAATGCGTGCAAAGTAACTTTCGCAAAGGTGTCTGGTCGATATTGGGAGAAAAGAACAAATAAATGAATCGCTTTTAGCAATACCTTTAGGAGTCGTTTGGTATGATGTATAAGAAAGTTAATCCTGGTATTATACTCTGCACTATTTTAATACAGTGTTTGGTTACAAAAAACAACTTCCGTACATCTAGTCCTGGTATTACTTATACTCCAATTTCAGTATTATCTAATACCAAGGTCAACATGGAATAAGCAATACCTGGTTTAACAATACCTGGATAACGATTTGAAATGACAGAACTACCCTTGAAGTTTCCTGATCAAACCTTTTCCTATAATGCTGATGCTCTCTGTACTCTTCAAAAATCGGAATTTGCAACCCGGTTGCCTTTCAGAAAGTCAGTTGAATTTAGTTCATAAAAAAGCAAAATGCAAATTTACAAAGAGAGATCAAGGGAGCAGAAGAAGTTGAAGAAAGACCCAACATGTTTTCATCCATTTCCTTCTTGTTAATCTCATTAAAAGTTAGAGTTCTCATTTTCTTTTTGTATCTCTGTTATGACAATTAGGAGCTAGCAGAACTTTTAAAAATTGGAATGCTTTGCACCTTTTTTTTTTTCTGAAACATCTAATGCGCTTGTGAGCGATCTAACTTCTTGATTGCGTTTTCCATTGTTGTATGCTGTACTTATTTAAACTTTTATTTTAGCCCATAAGTAGAATGATGAATTATAAATTCTGAATAAGTACTGGATTTTGATCTCTTATGTCCAAGGGTATAATTGTAAATAAAATTTTAATACAATTCTAAACCAAACACAAATTTAAGTTGTACACAGTATATCATATTTTTAGTACCATGAACCAAACGTCGAATAAAAAATAATCCTGGTATTACTAATCCCTGCATTGTTAATTCTTGTATTGCTAATCCATGTATTACAATCCCTGTATAACTTGCATCTCAACCAAACAACCCCTTAATAATTGAATCGATGTATGTTATGAATCCCTATATTGGCATTTGTTTTCACCTTTTAAACCAAATTTAATGGGTTATCGTGCTTTGCCCCTGCTAGAAATTATGTACTACTAGTATCATTTAGGAGGAGAGGGGACGATTTGAAGGGTTTTTGGAAGAAGAAGAAGAATAATACTAATTCGAGGTAGTCATCGGATTGAAGTTAAGGTTGAAGATTGAAGAGAAGGAACTTGAGGCGAGTATTTTTGGGTTTAAACAGCAATCTATAGAAGAATACATAAAGAGAGTATTTTGTTAGAATTTTGACACTATTTGCCTCTGTATGCCCGTCTCAGTACTTGTAAGATTTTGATGACAACAGATTTCTTATATTAGTACGAATAAATCCTGAGCTTTCTAAGATTAAACTAATTAATTCGACAAAAAAAGTAAAAGGAGAAGATGAATAGGTAGAAAATCCAATATCCAAATGAAGAAGCATAAGCGCAAGCACTATTATTATAAGTAGAAATACATAATGTATGAATACAGCAAACACTAAAGCCAACATACAACTAGTCCAATTATTTGAGTAGCTGAAGAACAAGAGTATGCTGAATAAGCCTGTTGCTTGGTTCCTGCAATTACCCAATAAAACAAATAATATTCAACTTAAGATAGAAGATATATAATATTAAGTGCCAGTTAAGCTAAAAACTGTATCAGTAAAGCACTTAATATGAATGCATACCTGAAAGTTTTGAAGTTACATATTGTGAGACTACTAGTAGGAACTTGTCTAGACACCATTATTCTTCTTCTGTAATGCCTTTGATTTATCTGCTTCTTTCGCCTTCTCTTAACGATCTTGTATTCTAATTCTTGAGCAATCCAAGAAAGCCAATTTGGATTTCGAGCAGAAAGCATGAAATATGCTATGATGAATCCAACAAATAGTCCACTCCCATATCCCATAACAACCACTTTCCAACTTAGTTCACTTAGAAATGTAGAATTGCTTTCCTCATCCAACACAGAGTTTGTTATGTTGTTTGTCTCAGGTATCCTACTACTTCCACAATCTTTTGAAACTGGGAATCCGCGTAATCCATCATTACCTTCATATGAATTGTTTCCAAATGTAGAAAATTGAGGTCCTTTAGGGATGCATCCTTCAAGATGATTGTGGGATAAATTTAAAAAAGCTAGATATGTGAGAGAAGCAAGTTGTTGTGGTATCTCTCATGAAAGCTGGTTAGATGAAAGGTCAAATGATTCGACTACGGATAAATTTCCTAAGTGATGGTGGTATATGACCTTGCAATCCATTATGAGACAAATTCAACACCCGAAGTGAAATGAGATCTCCCAAAACACTAGGAATATGTCCTTCAAATTTGTTGTTTGAGAGATCAATAGGGGTGTACAAAGACAAGATTCGCACAACTTCAAGCTCCAGTCCCTTTGTTACAACATCAACTGAGTCTTGGTAATAGTTATCTACACCATCATTTTTTGGCGGCGCCTCCATTGTTTGATTAATTCTTCTCATGGCCTTCAACTGGTGAAAAAGACTTGTTGGCAACTTTGCTGTAAATGCATTGCTAGAGAGATCTAACATTCGGAGCTCAGGAAACAATTTGTCCATCCTTGAAGTCATAATGATTGGTCCATGCAACTTATTGGATCTCAAGCTTAAAACTTGTAGGTTTGGAAGAGTCCCTAACCACATAGGAAATGTGTCGTTGAAGCGATTATTTCCTAAATCAAGAACTTCCAGTTGTTTGCAATTGGCCAAGGATCTAGGGATTTCTCCCTCAAGCTTATTGCCATGAAAGTTGAAGCTTTTAAGTCTACTTCCAAATCCAAAAGTTATTTGGAGTTTCCCTGAGAGATTATTGTGTTGCATATCCAAAACCTCGATGTCGTTGCTCATGTTACCCAAGCATTGTGGAACTTCTCCCATCAAATTGTTTCTTGCCAAATCTAGAACTGTTGGCTTTTTCAAATAGCAAATTGAAGGAGGGATCTCCCCGGTGAGATTGTTATTTGAAATGAAGACGTATTGTACACTGCGTGGAAGAATAGGTAGTGACCCTTGAAGAGAATCAGACCGTAACTCAATAGAAGACGCTAAAGGAGGAATCTGGTCAATACTTGTCAACATATTGTGGGATAGGTTAAGACTTTGGAGATGAGAGAGTTGAAATAGGGTGCTATTGGAATCAATAGTCCCTACAAGCTGGCTACAACTAAGGTCAAGTTTAATAACATGGCCAGTCATCTCATCACAATATACTCCATCCCACAAGCAGCAATCTCTGCTCGTCGTATTCCATGAACTTGTTTTGGAGCAAGATTTTTTTTGATCAGAATAACCACATAGAGGATACAAAGAGGCATCTACACCAAATGTCTGGTTGAATTCTATAAGGGCTAGACTTTCATCTTGGCGGCATGCCAATGAAGAAAAAGGAATTTGACAGAGAAAGAAACATAGTAAAAGTACTAGTAGGTGCACATTACCCATATTTGGCAAGAAACTAAGATCGCCAAGAAAGTTTTGTGTGTATGCTTTGTGTGAGTCCCTACTCAACAAATTCATGAGAAATATATACAAGTGAATGCTAAAAGTCAAGTCTTGTAGGTCTTCTAGAATTAAGATGCTATCAATTTTTTCTGAAAATTGTTCTAATAATAGGACAAATGAGTGATCATCTGAAAATGTCGTTTTCAAATATTACAGAAATTTTAAGCCAAAGAAATATGGATCCTCTTATTCACGTAAAATTAAGTGGCAGTCAGAATATGTAAATTTTATTGCAGTGTTTAGTGTTATATCTAACTTATTTTGAAGAATGCAACAAGTATCTGCAACGTATAAAGCAGTAAGATGGTTTTAACTGCTGCAGTAAGAATTAGATAATGTAATGTTAAGCTCAAGTCAAGAATGCACAAGTCTTTCCAGGAAAGCTGCAACTGACATATCTTTTCAAGTTGATGTTTCACTATGGTTTTACTCAATTGCTGAACAGAGTACTTTGACCCGTGGACTTGGGGCAACTTTTTGCTTGCTATATCTACATCTAACTTAGTGTTTCTTCGGGGGCGGACCTATGCGCATTGAAGGGGTTCAACTGAATTCCATTCGTCTAGAAATTGTAGTAAATATGGGAAAATAGAGTTTTTTTTGAGTTATATACACACACTATTGAACTTTTTTTGTGAAAAATTTAGATATTGAATGGCAATAAACTTGTAGAAGAAACTTTCTTCTGTGTGTCTTATTTTATGTACGAACATGTGTATATATACAAAATTATAGAGCAGGCTCCAACCTCAGTAAGGACTCTAGAAAACTATACGTATAGGACTTACTAACCTATCATGTATCTGATCCTAACATTATAACATAAATCCTATTTACAATATTGAGAAATATCCACAACAAACTATGTACGAAATACAAAAATCAGCTGATCCTAAGGGAATATTACAATTGGACCAAAGCCCAAAAAGGAATTGATAAACCAGAGTAAAGCCCAATAATAGAAACAGCCCAGTCCACAAGCTGTAGTTGACTGGTCTAGGCAGAATTTGGACCAGTGCTTCGTGAACACAGAGAGACAACTCCTTTGTCTTCCTCTTGACCCTTTGCATCTCCACAAGCTGAATCCAAAGATAATTTTCCGGCAACACCCCCCCCCTCAAGTGGGAGGCCGATGATCGGACTCCTAACTTGGACAAAAAATGCCGATGTAAAGGCCCAGCTAAAGCTTTAGTAAAAAGATCAGCGACCTGTGAAGACGATGGTACAAATGAAAGAGAAATCAACCCATCCACTAGTTTTTCACGAACGAAGTGACAGTCAAGGTCAATATGTTTCGTTCGTTCGTGAAAGACTGGGTTTTTAGCTATGTGGATTGCGGCTTGATTGTCGCAGTGAAGTGGGACTGGTAAGGACGGGGATGCAGATAAATCAGAAAGTAAACGAACTATCCACGCCAATTCTGCAACAATACGTCGCATTGAACGGTATTCGGCTTCAGCCGAGGAAAGTGAAACGACAGCTTGCTTTTTGATTTCCACGAGATCGGGGAATCACCCAAGCTGATGAAAAAAACCACTCACCGATCGCTGAGTATCGGAACAAGCGGCCCAATCAGCGTCGTAATAGGCGAGTAATTGAAAAGAAGAAGATGGAGACATGAAAAGCCCCAAAGTTGGATCACGGCGTAAATACCTTAGAGTGTGGTATGCAGCAGATAAGTGCCCAGTGCGCGGATTTTGCATAAATTGACTCAAAGTTTGTACCGCATAAGATAAATCTGGACGGGTGTGGGTCAAAAAATTCAATTTGCCCAAGAGCCGTCGATACACAGTAGGGTCGGATAGTAATTCACCTGATTCCTTATGCAACTTGATAGTAGGATCAAGAGGGGTTGAAGCTGATCTAGAACCAAGAAAAAGATAGTCTTCCAGTAATTCCTTGGCGAATTTGCGTTGAGTGACAACCAAACCTCCAGATTCAGGTAACAATTCCATACCTAAGAAGTAACTAGCAATTCCCAAATCTTTAATTTTGAATTCCGAATCAAGAAATGATTTCAAAATCGGAATTTCTGACTGATTGTTACCTGTGATGAGGATATCATCAACATACACAGCAATGATGGTGACTAGAGTTCCAGTTGCCTTAAAGAAAAGTGAATAGTCATTCAAAGATGGTATAAAACCATGTGTCCCTAAGGCTGCAGATAACCGGGAATACCATTGGCGTGAAGCATGTTTTAACCCGTAGAGAGACTTGCGCAGTAGAAAAGCATGATTAGGTGAAGGGGGAGTCACTCCAGGGGGAAATTTCATAATACCTCTTCATTCAAATCACCGTGAAGAAAGGCGTTGTTAACGTCCAGCTGGTTATAAAGGCCAGTGTCTCTTGACTGCAATGGAAAGCAAACACCTGATTGTGGTCATTTTAACCACAGGTGAGTAGGTTTCAGTATAATCTATTCCTTCCCTTTGAATATATCCCCGAATGACTAATCGTGCCTTTAAACGTTCCAAAGTTCCATCAGATTTTAATTTCACCTTGTAAACCCATTGGCATGGTAAAGCCTTCTTATCTGGTGGCAATGGTACAACTTCCCAGGTGGAATTTGACTCAAGTGCTGCAAGTTCTTTGGACATTGCTTCTTGCCAACCTGGATGCTTGGATGCTTGCAGATAAGTATTTGGTTCTTTAATCTATGATATGTTGTGCAGGAAATATTTGTTCTGTGAAGAAAGTGTGGAAAAGGAAAATGCATGAAGAGGAAGGGTTGGGGGGGGGGGTTAGGAGATATAACTGAATAAGCTGTGTCACATATGTAATCAGATAAATATTGTGGCCTGCTAGATACTCTAGAAGATCTGCGTGGCCCTTCCTCTGTTGGAAACACCTCAGGTGGTATAGGAAAAGGAATAGGAGAATGAATGTGATCTTGTCTCATGGGAGAAGAAGGACTGGATCCTGTAGGTTGTGTCAGACTAGGTGAGGTACTAGAAGTAGGGACAAGACTTGATGGTTTGACTGAATTTTCCTGAGAAAACTGGAAAAGATCATTCTTTTGAGTCATAAAAGGTGATCCTGGAAAGGTTGAATCATCAGGTGGGGGTAAAGATACTGGAAACAACTTGTTCCTTGAATTGATGTGTGCAAAAGGAAAAATTGTCTCATAGAATTTTACATTCCTGGTGACAATTATCTGTTGTGATTGTAGACATAGGATTTTATAACCTTTCTTATTGAAAGGGTATCCTAGGAACACCCCAGGCACTGCCCTTGGTTTTAATTTGTCCCTTTGGGTAGGCAGAGTTCCTGCAAAAACTAAGCATCCAAAAGACTTTAGGTTGCTATGATCTGGTGCCCTTTTGAACAGTACTTCATAAGGGACTTTTACTTTTTAACACCTTAGAGGGGAACCTATTGATTAAGTGTGTGGCAGTCAGGAGGCATTCTCCCCAATATTTCTTAAGAAG